>BSBM01000562.1:1810000-2357500 GCA_027924585.1 Larix kaempferi
TGCAGTCTATAAAGATTACCAAAAGAATACTAGGTAGAAGAAGCGTCTCCCGCCCATTCATTTAAGACTAAATATTAAAATCATATTTATTTTGAGAAGTGTTTCATGAAATATAAAATAACAGGAGGACATTAAAAATCATATTTATTTTAAACAAAGATATAACATAAGTTATAATATATAAAAATATGTCTGTCCGGACTTCCAATTTTCCAAATGGAAGGATCGACCGCCCCTTCTTGAAAAAGAATAGAACACAAGAAGGACCGAATGACCCTTCTTGCAGTCTAGAAAGATTACCAAAAGAATGTTGGGAAGAAGAAGCGTCTCCCACCCGTTCATTTATGAAGGAATATTAAAAATGTTCAACATACGAATGCTAGGCTGTCAATACATGTATTTCCAAAATTGTGAACAAGGGAAGAATACTGAGCACAGCAAGGGTCGACCGACCCTTCATTTACAATATAAATTTAAATATATTTAATCTACGAAGGCTATGTCGAAAATTCCCGACTTCCGACTTTCGCTGTTAATAGTAGGGACTCAGACATCATCTAAGTTCTAACATATAAAAATGCTTGTCCCAACTTCCATTTTCAGAAGAGAATGTTCGGCCACCCCTTCATTTAGGAGATAATTGTGAACAACTATATCCATCAATTCACCTATATCCATAATGGCGAAATAAAGAAGGAACTATCGACCCTTCTTGCATTCTAGAACTATTATGAATACAATACTGGGCAGAAGAAGGGTCGGCTGCCCCTTCATTTATGGGGGAATTGTAAAATTATTCAACCTATGAAGGCTTGTATGTCAATTCATCTATATCTAAAATGGTGAACACCAGAAGAAGGGAAGGCTTCCCCTTTGTTTAGTAGATAATTGTGAAAACCTTTATCTAGAAATTGAACGATATCCAGAATGGTGAAGACGAAGAAGGATCGACCAACCCTTCTTGGAGTCTCAAGCTATAACAAAAAGAATATTGCGAAGCAATGTTCCTATGAAATATGTGTTTAAAGTGCCAATATCTACTTTAGCCACTCCAAAAAACTCATCCCCAGGGGAAGGAGCGGATGCTCTTTCTCGGCAGCATCTACTTCCAACACCCCGAAATGGAACAACCTGACAAAAGAGCGACCTTACTTTTTCTAACAAAATTTCGACTTGAAAACAAACTCTTTGTAGCAAAACGTTTGTAAATTTTGTCGTTCAAATATCGGAATCTAGTCTATAGGGTGACATGTGGAATGCTTAGATTGTGCCACGTGGCTTTGATTATTCCAGAATTGATCCTACATTCAGAGAAGTAGAAGCTGCTATATCATTCACATCATTCTCGGGAAGAGCAGACCCAAATGTATATTGTTTCTATTTTTTTTAAAGAAAAAAAGGAAGAATGTTTGTGTCTGGTTAATTGCAGTCAGAATCATTCCAACTAATGGAATCACTATCTGCATTGTCGTCACTGTTAAATTCCTTTTCCAACATGTTATCCTACTTAAATTTTAATTAGCGTTATGGTGTGCCTGGGAAGGCATGCATGTGTTGCTTGGAATGTGTTGAATAAAATTTTACCACTGATGACAAAACTATTCATTAATGACAGTCTGTAAATTTAGTTCATTTCTCTGTTAATTGTTATTTCCAGTAATGAAAATATGTAAATTTCCTTCCTTTCTCTGTTAATTGTTATTTCCAATAAATCTTTTCCATTGTGTTATTCTTCATGCTTGAATGAAAGTAATATTAAATCAGAATTCATATGTTTATGCTGTGGTTTACTGCATCTAAGTATTCACTAATTTTCTGCTAAAATTGATATTGGATTCATTTATGACCAATGCCCAATATTAATGGATTGTTTTCTTTTCTTCATTATCAACCTACAAATTAAGATAGACAAGGGTATTCACCAATTTTCACCAATTTTCTGCTAAAATTCACTTAATTTTAAGAACATTTTTATCATCTTTATCTCTTGAACTAAGTGGCTTGGTATCGTATGCAAGACTCACATGTGTTCTCATTGCATCCAACAATTTGAGTTATACACCACGTCCAACTACCCAATACATGAGACTTTTCTAGTGAAGATAGTGTATTGGAAAACAATTATACGTTAATAAATTTGTTTAAAGCTATCTGATTGCTTAATTTTATTCAATTAAATTAAAGACTTAAATTATATATATTTATAAAAGAAATGTAATGAATATAATATAAATTAAGACATAAATTATCAATTTCAAATATTTCAAATAAAGTATAACATTTACATAGATCAATATACTATAGTGAATATTTGTGAAAATCCTCACAGCAGATCTAAGAGATGATGTATACCTCACAAGAGTAATTAAAATTAAGCAGGAAAATAGAAGAAGAGTGAACAATACATTATAATGAGCAATAGAATTATATGGTACAGTAGAACTCAGATAGAAGCAATAATACTTCACACACACTAGTTAAGTAATCACAATATGGACAAATAAATAGTACAATGGTAGAGAGGATTCGAATGCCTAAGGTGGCAATTCAAATTATCCTCTCAGAGTGATCATAAGATCAATAGAGTGTCATCGGAGCACAACTAGGTGTCCTCATGATCATCGGAGCACAATTGGAAGTCTTCATCATCATCAATGGACTCATCAATGCTCAAGTAACTGTCAACCATCAGTCAAACTAAGTCTAGTAGGTGTAACTGAGTGTAACTAAGTATAAAATTAAGACAACTAGACGGGTAGGTGAAGAAGGGAAAATTTCTCCCTAAAATCAAGGAAGAAGGGCGCATTAAGCAACTGGAGGGCTAAAACTGAATAGTGAGAATCTCCTAGGGGCTTGCTAACTTAGGGCTAGGTGCTGGATTGATGACTGGGATGCATGCATGACTGAAAATGTAAATGATCAAAATACTGGTGGGACTAGGATGGAGTATAGGAATATCCTAACACCCCCCCTTAATCAATCCTGGGCCCTGGTAACTAAGACCAAAGGTCACCCAATATAATGAATAATAACAGTCAATAAACCGAGGAAGTGGGAAAATTTCATGGGAAACATACCCCCTCCTCAAAAAACAGACTATAAGGCACACATAAAAAATAAATGCTCCAAACTCAAGCAGGTGTGATGCTTGGTCATATGTCTAGGGGTATCTTCTTATTAGGAAGAAGTGGATCATGCTCAAAAAAACATGTGCTTGTACTTGCGCTTCTGATCGAATGTGATGAGAACAAATCCAAAAGTATGAGGATGATCCTTGAACCTATGATTCGAATCAGCTGAGGTAGGATCAAAATCATGAATATGCAAATAGTCTTTTGTCTTCTCCTTCGAACCATCATGGGTGAGATTATGCCAAAAAGAACCATCAAATAATAATTGCTTGAAATCCAAATCATATTTAAGACTTGAAGAATAGTTTCTTGAGATCTCCTTTGAACCAGCAGGGGTGAGATCAAAACTATCATATGCATGAGAAATTATCCCAAGTGAATGGAAATGGTTTCTTGAGATCTCCTTTCAGCCAGTAGGGGTGAGATCAAAACTATCATATGCATGAGAAATTATCCCAAGCGAATGGAAATGGTTTCTTGAGATCTCTTTTGAAGCATAAGAGGTGAGATCAAAACCAATGGATGAATGAGAAATTATCTCAAGCGGGTGGTAATGGCCATATTCTTCAATAACCTTCTGAAAGCATCGAATTATGATCATATAGTACTATAAAAGAGGAGATAGTTGGAGAGGAGTGAATGCATTACCTTCAATAACTATTTTGACCTCTGAAATAATCATGTGATCATTATGCAAACCAACAGACTCTGGTGCAAGAGAGGATTTAGGACCTTCTGCAATATCTAGAGTGTGAGCTAGCACAGAAAGAGAATAAAGTTGGAGCATGAGTGGAGAATCCGCAAGTTCTTTGTCAACAACTTCAATATGAGATGATACTGGTTCATGATCTGAGAGACCATCAAGAGGAGTGAATGCATCACTTTGCTTGCTTTCGAATGGGTTAGGACCAAGTCCTTCATTCTTTTTGCGAAAATTTTCATCCAGGTGAGCCCATAGCTCTTTTGGAGTCCATAACTCCTTTGGATTTTCAATACCATCATGGTATTTGAAATGGAATCTCAGGTATGTAGGCAAAGAAAGCATCATTGCTCCAAAGGCATCATCACCTTTATTTAACCAATCATTCTTCTCTTCAGGGGATTCAAACTCTCTTTCAAAATGACAATAAAAAAGATCATGGATCTTCAAGTGTGCTATCATTGTTGGTTTCCATTCATCATAGTTGAATGGAGAAAGAAAAGGGATTCTTTCTAAATCATACATTGAAGCTGTAGAAGACCTGTAAAAACAATATAAAATAACTGCAACTGCTACTGCTGCAAAAATGCAGAAACTGTTGCAACTGCTGCACTCGAAATATTGGTAATAACCTACAAAAAAATCTCAAGAATGGAGATAAACAATACTCTCAGCATGCTCTGATACCATGTGAAAATCCTCACAGCAGATCTAAGAGATAATGTATACCTCACAAGAGTAATTATGATTAAGCAGGAAAATAGAAGAAGAGTGAATAATACAGTATAACGAGCAACAAGATAATATGGTACAGTAGAACTCGTATAGAAGCAATAATACTTCACACACACTAGTTAATTAATCACAATATGGACAAATAAATAGTACAATGGTAGAGAGGATTCGAATGCCTAAGGTTGCAATTCGAATTAGCCTCTCAGAGTGATCATAAGATCAATAGAGTGTCATCAGAGCACAACTAGGTGTCTTCATGATCATCGGAGCACAACTGGAAGTCTTCATCATCATCAGTGGAGTCATCAGTGCTCAAGTAACTGTCAACCATCAGTCAAACTGAGTCTGGTAGGTGTAACTGAGTGTAACTCAGTGTAACTAAGTGTAACTAAGTGTAACTGAGTGTAACTGAGTATAAACTGAATACAACTGGATTGGTAGGTTAAGAAGGGTGAGTTGCTCCCTAAAATCAAGGAAGAAGGGCACATTAAGCAATTGGAGGGCTAAAACTAAATAGTGAGAAGCTCCTGGGGGATGGCTAACTGAGGGCTAGGTGTGTTAAATTTTGAGCATTAACTCACAATACTCTTGGATCTTTACTGATAGAATAACATATACAGTATATCAGTGCATAACAATCACAATAAGCATGACAATCATCGCAAGAATCAAAAGCATGAGAGACAAGACACACAGAGTTTCCGTGGGGAAAACCCTAAGGTGAAAAACCCCACAACTTCCTCAGAGATAGAGAGAGCAATGGCTCAACCAAAGTACAACCAAAATACACTTGAGATAGTCTCTTAGAGCAGATGATCCTCCTCCTCACTAGTGCGCCACTTTCTGAGAGAAAGAAGTGTGTCTTTCCGAATGATGAAAATAGAGATCTCCCGATCTCTATTTATACTAACCTATTTGCCCAGTTACATTATGGGGCCAACTTGTCTATCTAGATACATCCACAATATAATATATATTTCAGGGCCGACCCCACACATGGTGGTCTAATAACCCATCGGCAAGTACACACACTTGCGACACTTGTCAATCCACATGATAACACTTCCTTATAGAGGAATAACACATCTCTTATAAGGGTACAATAAATATATATGAAATACATAGATGAAATACATTCTGAAGTTAAATATACATCAACAAGGTGTTGGACTGATGACTGGGATGCATGCAAAATGGATGCAAACCCTAGAATGCATGCAAACCCTAAAGGTGCATGCATGACTGAAAATGTAAATGATCAAAATACTGGTGGGACTAGGATGGAATATAGGAATATCCTAACAATATTAACTACAAAATGATATTAAAAAAAAAAACATGTTTCAATTTTCCGAGTTCATTTGTCGTTATCTTTTTCCAACAAACCTAGCCAAATGCTAGAGGATTTGCAGAAAACAATATGAAATACATGAAAATAATACGCTACATCACTAGACAGAAAACGTATCCAAGCTAGCGGCAATCGACATTAAACCTGTTAATTCTGTTAATTTAGCCCAGTAATGAGTAACGCACGATTTTGCAAATATAACGATGTGAATTCATATTAATGGACTGTAAGAAGATAACTACGTAGAATTCTGGAAATAAATTATGGAAATATGAAGAAGATAGACAAGGGTGGAAGGAAATCTGAAGAATATAAAACGTTCAGCGACTTTAAATTACTGTGAACTTGAAACTATCATTGCATTGTTTTTTGACAACCATGGAAGATATGGTTTTTATCCTGGAGGATGAATAAGCATGCTCTGTTATAGATTTAGATTTATGGTTTGAATAATATGAATACTTGCCAATTGAAAAACTAGCAGTTGATTCTTCAAACCAATCTTACTGCTCTAGCCACCCAACACTCTTCTCGGTTCCACCTCAGCAAAAGCAAACCTCGGTCCTAAGAGAAAACATAGCTCCAAACTGGCAAACACAAAGAGTTTGAACTTTAATTTTCAATGTAGGCAGTGGGCAGCTAGAGCAGTAGAGCGGGATATCATCACAGTATCAATGTAGAAACGATGGTGACATTAATTATCACAGTATAGTGGGATATCATCTATACGTTGTGACACATAAACACAATCCATCATAAACATGACATTAATTATCACAGTGTGGCATGATATCATATGTATATCATGAAACATAAAACACAATCCATAATAAACGTGATGAGATTTTTCACATGAGTGATACAATCCTCAAGATCACCTCCATGCCAACGTACAAACCATTTTAAATGGAAAAAAAGATTAATCGGGTGGGGAAAGATCAAGGGTCCCACATCTGTTCTGTATCCCCAACATGCGCACTAGGATGGAGGGATGGGTGGTTGCAGAATCTGAAACCTCTCTCCACGTGGTAGCACCACATGATTTCACAAGTTGGAAGGGCGATAAGGAAAACCACCTTCCTCCATTTGCGAAACCACCTTCTCCCATCCTTCATGGTCGCTGGAACCTATGGATATGATATGGACAATCCAAATCACACCTTTTGACCACGCAACTTCTCCACGTCGGGGCTCCTACCCACGTGTCTCCTCCACGCCAGACTTCCTGCCCATGTGGATTCTCCATGTAAACTTGCACATGCACAGTGGAAAACACCTTTCAATTAGACAATCACCACATAATTACCTAATACATAACAACATCCAAACAGTGAGTTAAGAAAAATATGAACCAACAAATCAGATGCCTTCATAAATTGTAAAGATTAAAGTAATTGAAAGACAGATCAAAGCAATTGAAAGACAGATAAAAAAACCAGAACACGGATCGCAGTAGATAAGAAAAAAATAGAACACAGATCGTAGTAGATCTACAGGGAGAAAGCTAAACATTGAGGTGCAAAGCATTAAATGTGCCAGCTCATTGATTAGGGTCTGTTGGATCTAAAAAATCTACAGATTCATCAGATCCTAACCACTAAGCTGTCGCATTTAATGCTCTGCAACTCAATGCTAAGCTACCGCATTTAAGGCTTTGGTTAGCTCAATGGTTAGCTCTCGGAATTAAAGATAAAAGCAATTGAAAGACTGTTATAGTGCGTTATAGGACACTAAGGGTCAAAGACGTTACCCTTTCATTTAACTGATGGGACATATTGATGACAAGGGTTCATAATTAGTAATTCCTTACTAATTAAAACAAGATTGAAAGACTATGAAGATCAATGCATGATACAATATTTTTTTTATGAAGAGGCATGATTTTCCTTGATAAAGTTCTCAAATAATAAATATCTTTGAAAATATATATATCCATACAAGTCAAATGTATGAATAGGACCATAGGTGTCTATGAAGTTTCGGTAATTGAATATCAGAAGCAAGATCCAAAAAACCGAAGCAAGATCATAAATTAGAGGTTTTTTGGGTGCTTCTTAGGGCCGGTTCAGGCCTTCTAAGGGGATTGTCGCCTCCTTCCAGTCATGGGTAGAGATTTAGGGTGGTGGGGCATCCTTGTCTATTTAGCAAGTAGAAAACTAGGGGTGTAGGAGCATCCTTTCTGTAGCAGTAGAAGAATTCATGGGATTAAGTTCTCCATCAATTTGGTGCTTGTAGAACAATTTTGTATCGGTGTGTTCAAATTTTTAATTGTCCTATTCACATTGGGAATGATTATTTAACTTGTGCTTAATACTAATTTTATATAAAAGGGTTGAAAAGGGCAATATTGATTCCCCCTCCCACCTCTTAGTATTGTTGGATGAACCAACACCTGCCGCATAGCACCCTCGGTGTCGCCTAACATGTTGTGTAGTTGATGTTCTAGTGCCTATGCTTAATATTTTAAGCGCTTGGGCCTATTGGCATAAGTTTTTAGGGCTTGGACCCCTAACGTAAGCTTACTTCCCTTATACTTTTTAAGCCTTCTTTGGACTCCAAAGTTCATGAACTATTTGTCCTATCTTTCTAGGTACTCAAGACAAAAATAATGCTAAGAATGGGGTCTCTTTGTGTAGAGATTTTGTACCTTGTCCCGCTTGGTTAACACCTTCCAAATTTATCTTTCACGTGTTCATGTATTCCATGCAACATGATATCCATTTCCATTGCATTATTATTTGTTAGATCCTTCATGGATGTAGTTTTTTGTAGTATTTTTAGAGCGATGTAAGCATTTCAAACAAATTTCCAGATATCAAAACCTTGTGCATTTAAATGGAGTCTCATTCTTATAATCCAATCAGATCAAAATTTGATCCATAGAACATTTGAACCCCATCTGTGGAGTAGATACTTTCATGTTCGTCTAGAGATCTTTGGTCCAGCTATCAGACTCTCTTGAAGGAATTGACTCCATGATTTAACTACACCAACTGGAAGGAGGCTTGAAACCTGAGGAAGCTCCAACTACTCATATTACTAGCTCCATCTAGAATGAGGCTATAACCCCTTGGTTTTCATAATTTCCAACCTATAGATAAGACTCCAGACCTCAGTAAATTCCAACTCAATAGTTTTACTAGCACCAACTGGATGGAATCCCCAACTCCCTGAGATCACGAGCACCAACCCAAAGGAGACTTCAATCTCCTATCCTTGCTTGATTCTGCCACCCTAATATGAATAAGAAGAACAATATGCCTCCAAAGAGTGTAATCAAAACCCAGAAATAATCACCAATAGAATTCATCTATTTTCAACTTCAAACCCTTACATAATAGACCTCATAGTACATTCCAAAACCTTAGAGGGATCTCATTCCAATATCATTACCATGGAATATTCCAATAAATCACCAATAATATCTTTTCCATTGGAGAGTGGTTTTTTATCATTTCTCATTTTGCATATTGGAGAGCATAACTTGTCCATGCTTATGGAGTGTTTACTCTACTTTCCTTAGTACCAATTTCGAGGGTGAAAAATTCCCATCCTAATTGGGAATAGGAGAGGCCAATGTGCATAATTTGGACCATGAGGACACATATTAAGAGGTTGTGGGACCCATTTGTGGCAAGATTCTCCACTACACTTGGCATGATTCTCTCACCAATTCGAGTTCAAGATGAATGGTAACATACTTGGGGTAGTTTAAGAGGTATTACTCATGGCATGAGTCATGTAAGGTCGAATTGGAGTGGAAGAATAAGTCCCATGGAAGAGGAAGAGGCATCTTAGAAGAATTGTGACACTTGGGATAGATTCCCTAGCCTCTAGTATGACAACAATGATTAAGATGATATGACAATCACCTATCACACAAATCAGGCCTGAATGCCAACATTTGAAATATATGACATGTTAGGGATAAAAATAGCCTCCAAGAAGGTGCCCAAGGGAGTTAGGGCAGCCAAAGAGACACCCATTCGAAATGAGGGAATAAGGAGAGTCACTAGGAATTGTTGGACAAGTGGCACACATTGGAATCTCTTCCCAAATTGAGTTGGAATGAATCCTTTGGAAGGAACTCAACCCATGGAGGACTTGAGAAGTTTATAAAACTCACAAGAACAAAGAAGGAGAGTAACTTCTAATCATTTTTATTTGCATCTTTGCAATTGGGAGAGATTGTACCTTCTCCATGCTAGTGGAGTGTTTACTCTACTTTCCTTAGTACCAATTTGCAAAGTTTTCAAAATCTGAGCACACCAGCTTGCTCGCCTCAGTCAATTGCATCTCCATGTCCAGTCAGATGTTTGAAATTTCAAGTTTGGATTTTTAGGGTTTCTCTGTCAAACCCTAGCCAGCTTAAAATCCATTGGTAAGATATAAATCTTCTATTTCCATTTGAGTTTCTCATTAAGATGTCTCACCACACCAAGCCTGAGGATAAGCCTGAAGGGGCTGATGACTTCCGAACATGGAAGTATAGGATTGGGTTAATCCTAGAAGAGAATGAATTGGATACCAACATAAGTGAAGAGGTTCTAGTCCCAAAGGGATATGAGGCTAAGGAGTCACATAAGAAGAACTTGCTCAAGGCCCCGAGGATCATTGCAGATTCTATCAAGGACCATCTCATACCACATGTGTCATCACTAAAGACACCCAAAGAGATGTTTGAATCCTTGACCAAGTTGTTTGAAGGAAAGAACATAAATCGGAAGATGACTTTTAGGAATCAATTAAAGAATGTCAAGATACAAAATGCAGAGATGATGCAGTCACACTTTACAAGCGTTGGACTCTCTCAAATAAGAGAACCACTTGAAGCCATTGAAGAATATAGAGAGAATGGAGAAATAGTGATGACCACCTTGAATGGTCTATTAGGATATTCCTATACTCCATCCTAGTCCCACCGGTATTTTGATCATTTACATTTTCAGCCATGCATGCACTTTTAGGGTTTGCATGCATTTGCATGGATTCCAATCATCAGTCCCAACACCTAGCCCTTAGTTAGATAGCCCCCAGAGCTTCCTTCCACTTAGTTTCAGCCCTCCTAGCCTGTCATGTGCCCTCATTTCACCTACTACATGAGAAGGGCACCTTTCTCACCTACCAGTCTAGTTTACTTCAGTTCACCACTAGTCTTTCCTTGATTTGAGGCCAGACTGACTCCTCACTGCTGTTATCACTCCGATTGACCTCCGATGAGACATGACTACCTGTTCTGACTCCAGTTAGCTCCTCATTCTCCCTCCACTGATCCTCCTTCATTCAGTTAGTGTCTCCATGTGCCGGTTACATTCAGTTACACCTACCACACTCACTTAGACTCAGTTTGATTGACGATTGACAGTTACTTGTGCATTGATGACTCCACCAATGATGAGATAGACTACTAGTTGTGCTCCGATGACACTCCGGTGATCTTTTGATCACTCCATGAAGGCTAATTTGAATTTCCACCTTATCATTCTAATCCTCATCCATTGTACTACTTATTTTCCATATTATGATTAATTAATTAGTGTGTGTGAAGTATTTTTGCTTCTATCCGAGTTCTACTGTATTATTATTTTGTTGCTCATTATATTGCATTACCCACTCTTCTTCTATTTTCTTGCTTAATCAATTACTTTCTTGTGAGGTAGACATCATCTCTTAAATCTGTTGTGAGGATTTTAACATGGTATCAGAGCATGTTGAGATTATTGTTTATCTCCATTCCTGAGAGTTTTTTGCAGGTTATTATCTAGATTTTGAGTGCAGCAGTTGCAGTAGTTTTTGCATTTATGTAGCAGTAGCAGTTGCAGATATTCTCTATTGTTTTTGCAGGTCTTCTATAGCTTCAATGAATTTAGAAGAAATCCCTCTTCTTTCTCCATTAAACTATGATGAATGGAAACCAAAAATGATATCATATTTGAAGAGCCATGATCTCTTTGATTGTTATTTTGAAAGAGAGTTCAAATCCTCTAAAGAGAAGATTGACTGGTTGAATAAAGGTGACATGGCCTTTGGAAGAATGATGCTTGCTTTGCCTAAATACATGTTTTACCAAATCATTGATGATGTTGAAACTACAAAAGAGCTACGGGCCCATCTGGATGAAAGATACGGCAAACAGAATGAAGGATTTGGTCCAAACCCCTTCAAAATCAAGCAAAGTGATGCATTCGCCCTCCTTGATGATCTCATTGATCATGAACTAGTATCAACTACATCTCATATTGAATTTGTCCAAAAAGAAGAAGAACTTGCAGATTCTACACTCATGCTCCAAATTTCTTCTATTTATGTGCCAGCTCACACTCTAGATATTGCAGAAGGTCCTAAATCCTCTATTGCACCAGAGTCTATTGGTTTGCATCATGATCACATGATTATTTCGGAGGTCAAATCAGCTATTGGAGGTAATGCATTCGCTCTTCTCAAGCAATCACCTCTTATTTACTACTATATGATCATTATTCCATGCTTTCAAAAGGTTATTGAAGAATATGGCCATTGCCATTCGCTTGGGATAATTTCTCATGCACATCATGGTTTTGATCTCACCCCTACTGGTTCAAAGGAGATCTCAAGAAACCATTACCATCCAATTGGGATAATTTCTCATGCATCTACTGGTTTTGATATTACCTCTTATGGTTTAAAGGAGACCTCAAGAAACCATGATTCAATCCTTGGATCTGATTTGGATTCCAAGAAATCACCTCTCATTTACTACTGTAATATCATTCTTTCATGTTCTCAGAATTTTATTGAAGATAATGGCCATTGCCATTCGCTTGAGAAAATTTCTCATGCACTTACTGGTTTAGATCTCACCTCAAATGGTTCAAAGGAGATATTAAGCAACCATGATTCAAGTCTTGGATCTAATTTGGATTCCAAGCAATCTTTATGATTTGATGGTTCTTTTTGGCATAATCTCACCCATGATGGTTCGAAGGAGAAGACAAAAGACTATCTACACATTCATAGATTTGATCCTACCTCAGCTGATTCGAATCACAGGTTCAAGGATCATCCTCATACTTTTGGATTTGTTCTCATCACATTCGATCTGAAGAGCAAGTGCAAGCACACACTTTTTGAGCATGATCCACTTCTTCCCAAGAAGAAGATACCTCCAGACATATGACCAAGCATCACACTTGCTTGAGTTTGGAGCATTTATTTTTTATGTGTGCCTTACAGTCTGTTTTGAGGGGCGGTTATTTTTCCCATGAAATTTTCCTCACTTCCTTGGTTTATTTACTGTTATTATTCATTGTATTCGGTGACCTTTGGTCTTAGTTACCAGGGCCCAGGATGGATTAAGGGGGGCTGTTAGGATATTCCTATACTCCATCCTAGTCCCACCAGTATTTTGATCATTTACATTTTCAGTCATGCATGCACTTTTAGGGTTTGCATGCATTTGCATGGATTCCAGTCATCAGTCCTAGCACCTACCCCTTAGTTACCTATCCCCCGGAGCTTCCTTCCACTCAGTTTCAGCCCTCCTAGCCTGTCATGCGCCCTCTTCTCACCTATTGCATAAGAAGGGCTCCTTTCTCACCTACCAACCTAAATTACTTTAGTTATTCACCAGTATTTCCTTGATTTGAGTCCAGACTGACTCCTCACTGTTGTTATCACTCCGATTGACCTCCGATGAGACATGACTACCTGTTCTGACTCTAGTTAGATTCTTATGCGCCCTACACTGAGCCTCCTTCATTCAGTTAGTGTCTCCATGTGCTAGTTACATTCAGTTACACCTACCACACTTAGTTAGACTCAGTTTGACTGATGGTTGATAGTTACTTGTGCATTGATGATTCCACCGATGATGAGATAGACTACTAGTTGTGCTCCGATGACACTCCAGTAATCTTTTGATCACTCCATGAAGGTTAATTCGAGTTGCCACCTTGGAATTCATATCCTCATGCATTGTACTACTTATTTTCCATATTATGATTAATTAATTAGTGTGTGTGAAGTATTTTTGCTTCTATCCGAGCTCTACTGTATTATTATTTTATTGATCATTATACTGCATTGACCACTCTTCTTCTATTTTCTTGCTTAATCAATTACTTTCTTGTGAGGTATACATCATCTCCTAGGTCATGGAATTCCTTCATCCAAAGAATTTGTGCTAGTAAGAAGCTCATCACATTCAGTAGGCTATGGGAGGAATGCTCACAAGAAGAAGCTGGAATTGTAGCTCGAAAAGAAAAGATGGGTAGTGAAGACTAGGCTCTCACAACACACACCAAGAAGAATTACAACAAGAGGGAGCATCCTCATCACAAGAAGGAGATTGTCTCAGGAACAAAAGTAGCTCCCACAAGAAGAAGAACACTCTGTTAGAGACTCCAGTAGTTCCTGCAAGGAAGCAAAGATTGAGAGGGAGTCCACCCAACGATCAAACAAAGATAAGTATTTGAATTATTATTTCTTATATAATATATGATTACTTAAATAATGTTGTTCACTCATATGCATACTTATGTTCCTAGATTTAGGATGTATATTATGCATGTTAGAAAAAAATTGCATTAAATTATGAACAAGATACTACTTATATGCAAGTAATGGGTACTAAGTGGTCTATGGTACTGTACAACATTCCATTGGTACTTATCTAGAATGAAACCTCTTTGCTGACATGTTGGAGTAGTGCACACTTTGAACAATGTTGTGGTAGAGATGGAAGGCATCTAGAAAGTTACGGGATATGTGGACAACATTCTTGAATCATGGTGTAGTGGAAGAGGGAGTGTATGTGGAGACTCATGTGTGTAAACTGAAGAAAGCCTTGTACGATTCGAAACAACCACCCAGAACATGGTACAGCAGAATTGACAGTTTCTTGACTATTTTGGGCTTTACCAAGAGTAAAGCAAATTCCAGTGATTCCTAATGAAATCGATGTACGATTCACTACAATGTTGAGGAAGGCAATCCAATGATACTCCTATTGTATGTGGATGACTTGGTTGTGACAGTTGAGGATGGGTTGATTCCTGACACGAAGAGGAAGGTTGCTTCTGAGTTCGAGATAAGGGACTTGGGTATGATGCACTAATTAATTTTCTAGGCATGGAGGTGTGGTAGAGTGTTGATAGAATCTTCCTTGGACAAATAAGTATGTAGTAGAGATCCTGAAGCGGTTCAGGATGATGGAATGCAAGTCCATGGCCACACCTATGGCATTGAACCTGAAGCTATTGAGTGATGCTTCATCAGATTCACTTGATCCCACGATTGTAATGTCCCCATTTTGACCCCCTTTGTATTAAACCGTAAATGATGTAAATATTGTAATTTAATCATGGTGAGGAGCTCAAGGCCAAGGCCCCACCATTGATTTAGCGTTTCATGTATCGGCAATTAAAAATAGATGCCTATGGTTCTTGTGCGAGATGGGCACAATGTATATAAGACATCATGTAAATACGAATTTTAATGAAAAAAATCCCACAACCGGCTATGCAATGCAACAAAAGAGATGGGGCATGATTCTACAAGGGATAGGGAGGGAAATTATTCAAACCCTTGAGCCAATGCTATTAATCCATGTGTTAATGGGGAAACCCATAAACCACCAACTACCCATTTTGTCTCATGTACCCAATCATTTAATTTTTTTCCAAGAAATTGGTTAAGCCAGTTAATGCCTTGGGAATGAAAGAGTATGGGCAAGCCATTTTCGTGCATGGGCAAGCCATCAACTTGGAAAAACGTGTTTTGTCCCCTTGGGCAAGAAACCACCCACGAAATGGTGCCCAAAGCCATTCTGTACAGGCAGCCTTTGATCATTCACGCAGGGGGAGTTAGCTGGGTTTTTCCATTTACGTTTTTCATCCGAATACTGCATTTTTCCATGCCTGGGAGTCGTTTTTGCAGTATATAACAGTTGGGAGAGGGAGGGCCACGTTTTGAGGACTGTAGGGAGGTCGTTTTTGCCCCTGAATGTCCAAGGACGTTTTTCTAAAAACGGATTTGGCTTCCTGGGTTGTTCACCAACTTCCCATTTCGTTTTTGTGGGTTCCCACGTTTTTCTGGGTTAGTTGAAACCCCATCTCATGCATTCCACTGTGGAGGACGTTTTCCTCATGCCCAGCAAGTGGGGCTCTGCTGTTATGTGCATCCTTGTTCTTGGTTTGAGCCTGTGAGCTGAAGTGTTGGAGTGGTAGTGGATAGAAGTGGCTTGATAAACCTAGTGGGGGAGACAACCTCTCAAAAAGATCAAGAGGGCTTTGGTTACTCTTCTATGCATACCCTGAGAGCACTAGATAGGGAAGGTATGGCTTGAGGGACTGCACAGCAGTGAAAAGAATACTTCCTTGTGCTGGGTGTGTAGGTATTGTGGGTGCCAAGCTAGATAGATCTTGCAAGGTTATCCCTGGCTCTGTGCTGGAGCTCACTAGCTTAGCAACTCTTCCTTTCCATCTCCTAGTAGCCTGATAAACCCAATTGTAGATTGGCTTGGCTCATTTTGGTGTATGCTTGGCTATATGTGAGTCTGTTGTTCCCTGGTTCCTTGTAGAGATCATGCCCAGCTCGGGGGTGGCAGTGGTGCTGAGAGATTGAGGAGCACACTGGCCTATGGTTGGGTGGAACGTTGCAGTTGCATAGCTAGTTGCTTGGGACTGCCTTATTGAGATAAGTATTCTCTTGTGTAAATTGGCAATTATCATTTGATGAATGTTATGAATGTATGTGGATGTATTAAACGAATTGCTTCTGCTGTGTTTTTAAAAAAAAAGTTTAGGCATTCCCATATGATCTTGTATAATTCTGCACAGATCTTTATTTCATGGCTCTCACAGAATCTTGAATGTATTTTAGAGAACAACAACATTTATTTGATTACCATCGTTTTTCCATAGCATGCACAGATACAGTTTTTTGCATCAATGTTTTTAATTCAAACGTATTGGGGCTAATTGCCCGGATTGAGCACTATGATCCTCTCTCTCACGCTAGTATGATAGAGGGGACATTACATTATGGTATCAGAGCTGCGTTGCAGCATTGGGCCTCTATGGGCCAAACCTGATAGCAATTACAGGGGAAAATTTCAAAACTTTCTTAAGTCTGTTTTTTTGAAAATGTCTGTTTTAAGTCTGTGTTTGAAAAGTTTTTGTTTTAAGCCGTTTCGGGAATTCGTTCCAAAATTTCGGAAAGGTTTCGCGAACCTTCCCGCAATTGCGGAAGAGTTCGGCGAACCTCCCCGAAATTTCGGAAGGATTCCGCGAACCTTCCCGAAATCGCGGAAGAATTCAGCCAATGGCTCCGAAACAGCGGAGAAAAATTTTGTTTAAGTGAAAAATTTTCTAAGTGTCGGCGTGAAAATGAATTTTCGGAAGGAAATCTCTTCCGAAATTGCGGAAGGAATTCTCTTCCGAAATTTCGGAAGGATTCCGTGAATCGTTCCGCAACGCAGAAGAGTTCGGCGAGTCGTTCCGAAGTTGCGGAAGACTTCGGCGAATCGTTCCGCAACGCGGAAGAGTTCGGCGAGTCGTTCTGAAGTTGCGGAAGACTTCGGCGAATCGTTCCGCAACGCGGAAGAGTTCGGCGAGTCGTTCCGAAGTTGCGGAAGACTTCGGCGAATCGTTCCGCAACGCGAAAGAGTTCGGCGAGTCGTTCCGAAGTTGCGGAAGACTTCGGCGAATCGTTCCGCAACGCGGAAGAGTCCGGCGAGTCATTCCGAAGTTGCGGAAGACTTCGGCGAATCGTTCCGCAACGCGGAAGAGTTCGGCGAGTCGTTCCGAAGTTGCGGAAGACTTCGGCGAATCGTTCCGCAACTGCAGAAGACTTCGCCGAATCGTTCCGCAATTGTGGAAGACTTCGGTGAATCATTCCGCAATTGCGGAAGCATTCCTCAAGTCGTCCCGAAAAAGATTTTCGCAAGAACTGCCCGAAACCCCCGGAAGCATTCCGCGAATGGCTCCGAAGCTGCGGAAGCCTTCGCCGAATGGCTCCACAATTGCGGAAGCGTTCGGCGAACTGCTCCGCAATTGCGGAAGTCGTCGCCGAACCGCGCCACGCGGAAGCCGTTGCCGAACTGCCCCGCAATTGCGGAAAGGTTCCGCCAAACGCCCCGCAGTTGCGGAGGGCTTCACCCAACCGGCCCGCAGTTGCGGAAGCCTATAGTGAAGCGCCCCGCAACGGAGGCGCGCTGGGGAACTGCTCATTGCGGAAGCCTATGGCCAACCGCCCCACAGTTGCGGGAGCATATCGTGAACCATCCCGCAGTTGCGGGAGTAATCTGTGAATCGCCGTCGCGGCCAGATTTCGCGAACTGCCCGTTGCGGCAGGATTCAGCGAATCGCCTGATGAGGCGTGATTCGTAAAAAATAAAAAAATAAAAAAAAAATAAAAAAAATTGACCCCCTTTTTCTTTTTCCCCTCGTAGTTTCGTTGTTGTGATTTGACGAATTGTCAACGTAATGTTTTCCCATGTGCATGAAGTAATTTGTAAATTTTGAGAATGTAATGCAGCTAACAATTGTGTTAATGAACACATTTCAGAGAGTCACAGTTACAGCAGGATAACACTCTAGATAATACAGTGGAAAAATTTTGGATCTTGGTTGGGCCAAGAAAATGCACATCATGAATGATGCACAGGATCCCTATGAACCTGAGACAGATGCCATGGGGGAGAACATACAGGTTGAGAATGCTGAAACAGAATCTAATGGGAGAAGAAATCAAGAGACCCCTCCAGATGTTGCAGCCACCATGAGAAGCCTAAGGGTGGAGTTGCAAAGCTGTAGGGAAGATAATGAAAGAATGATTAAAGCTCAGGAAGAACAAAATCAGCTGAATGCAGCCATGCTGCAGAGTTTAACAGACATCCAAAGGCAAATAAACTCTGGGCATCAGATATCAAATCTAGAAAAGGGTGGAAGTAGCTCTAGACGAAATTCCCGTAAGAGGGCCAGTAGCCCAAGAAGAATTTCTACAGACAACACATATAGTCCAGAAATCTCTTCTAATGAATCATCTGACTCTGAAGAATCCATTGAGGGTTCAAGCTCTTCATCTCACATGAGTAAGAGGAAGAAGCACCACAAGAACAATTCACATGGGGAATTTAAGAAGTCAAAACCTCCTACATTTGATGGAGAAGTAAAGTCTGGTCAAGAAGCTGAAGCTTGGCTTCTTGGGATGAGAAAATACTTCCAAGTCCAAGACTACTCGGGAAATATGAAGGCAAGGGTAGCCATCTTCAACTTGAATGGAAGAGCATCTATATGGTGGGAACACACCAGGCAAGTGAAGAAGATCAACGAAAGGAAGATCGTGTGGAAGCAGTTCAAGAAATACTTCAAGCAGAAGTACCTCTCGGATAGGTACTATGATGATAAGATCAAAGAGTTCCATGAGCTGAGATTGGGACAATTGACCATGGAAGAATATGCAAACAAGTTCTTGGAGCTGCTGAGGTATGTCAAATATATTCGAGATGATAAGGTCAAAATTCAGCGTTTCTTAAGTGGACTGCCCCAGTCATATAAAGACAAAATTGAGTTCGATGAACCTCGAACCCTAGAGGAGGCCATAAGAAAGGCCAAGTATTGCTTTGATCAAAATAGAAGCAAACCAGAATTCCATAAGGCATGGAAGGATAAGAAAAATGAGAAGTTTGATCAAAGGAAGAAGGGGTTCAAGCCTCCTCAATTCCGGAATCAGCAAAGGCAACCATCACAGGTTGTGACTAAGCCAACTAGGATGATGGGAGACAAGCCAAGAGATCCAAAGGAGCCAAGAGAACCACTTCAATGTTGGGGTTGTGGAGGAGACCACATGCTTAGGAACTGTCCACATAGGAATGGGAATGCAAATCAAGTTCACAACATCCAAGCAGCTGGAACTGTGGGTCAAGTGGCGAGGACAATCCCTAGAATCTATGCAGCAGTGGACGACCGCCAAGCAGATCATCAGTCAACTGTGGTTGAGGTTGAAGGTAAGATTGCTAAGCAATCTGTTTCTATTTTGATTGATCCTGGATCTACTCACAGTTATGTCACTCCTAGAATTGTTGAGATGTGTGCTTTCAAGAAATTAAAGCATAGTAAATCATGGTTAGTTCAACTAGCCACTGGAACCAAGAGAAAAGTTAGTGAAATAGTAGAGAAATGTCCATTAGAGATGGATGGGCTATTCACTTATGCAGATCTGAATATTTTGCCACTTGGTTCCTATGATATTCTCATTGGAATGGATTGGTTAGAAGCACACAGGGTTAAACTTGACTGCTACAATAAGACATTTGAATGCATGGACGAAGAAGGAAACCTGAGGGTTGTAAAAGGCGTTCCAAAGGTGACTTCTGTTAGACAGGTTTCGGCCATGCAGCTGAAGAAGTTCTGTAGGAAGGGATGTCAATTGTATGCAGCCCACATTTTAGAGGCAACAGAGAATGAAACTCTGAAATTGGAGGACTATCGGGTATTGCAAGAATTCAGGGATGTTTTTCCTGATGAGATTTCGGGACTCCCTCCAAAGAGAGACATTGACTTTACAATTGAACTTGTGCCAGGAGCGGCACCAGTATCTAAGACACCGTACATGATGAGTACCCCGGAATTACTAGAATTAAAAATGCAATTACAAGAGTTGCTGGAAAAGAAATACATTAGGCCAAGTGTGTCCCCGTGGGGAGCACCTGTTCTATTTGTGAAAAAGAAAGATGGAACACTCAGGTTATGTATTGACTACAGGCAGTTGAACAAAGTCACAGTGAAGAATAAATACCCATTACCCCGAATTGATGACCTTTTTGATCAAATGAGAGGAGCAAAGGTATTTTCAAAGATTGACCTGAGGTCTGGATACCATCAGGTAAGAATCAAAGAAGAAGATATTCATAAGACAGCCTTTAGAACGAGGTATGGACACTATGAGTTTGTGGTGGTGCCATTCGGTCTCACAAATGCACCAGCTACATTCATGTGTCTCATGAATAATTTTTTTAGCAAGTATTTGGACAAGTTTGTTCTTGTATTCCTAGATGATATTCTCATCTATTCCAAGAATGGAGAAGAGCATGAAGAACATTTGAGAATGACAATGCAGTTACTAAGGGAGCATAAGCTGTATGCAAAGTTGAGCAAATGTGACTTCTATAAAGATAGAATTCATTATTTGGGTCACATCATCTCCGACGAAGGAATATCTGTAGACCCTGAGAAGATTGAAGCCATTATGAATTGGCCAACTCCAAGGAATGTGACTGATGTGAGATCTTTTATGGGCCTTGCTGGTTACTACAGGAGGTTTATCGAAGGATTTTCCAAAGTTGCTAACCCGATCACTTCTTTGCAAAAGAAGGGGATAAAGTTTGAATGGTCACCAAGATGTGAGGAAAGTTTTCAACGGTTGAAGAATCTTCTTACAAGTGCACCTATTCTGAAAATTGCAGATCCGGAAAAAGATTTTGTGGTGTGTACCGATGCATGCAATCAAGGACTTGGAGGAGTTCTTATGCAAGACAACCACGTGATATGCTATGAGTCAAGAAAGTTGAAGGAACATGAGAAGAACTATGCTACTCATGATATAGAACTTGCAGCCATAGTACATGCTTTAAAGATGTGGAGGCATTACTTAATGGGAAGGAAATTTGAGTTAAGGACAGACCATTGTGGTCTGAAATATTTGTTTGATCAGCCAACTTTAAATGCTAGGCAAGCTAGATGGTTGGAATTTTTGTGTGAATTTGATTTCGAGATCAAACACATAAAAGGGAAAGAAAACAAGGTGGCTGATGCACTCAGCAGGAAGGTACATGAAATGTATGTGGCAGCGCTTAGTACTTGCCAGCCAGACTTGAAGCAACAAATTGTTAACCATATGGTTGAGGATGAAGTGTATGAGCAGATAAAGGGAAAATTGCAGCAGCAAAACCTTGAAAGGAAGTATGAAGGCTATCATTTGGAAGAAGGAGGACTTCTTACGTATAAGAATAGATTCTATGTTCCAAATGCGGCAGATTTGAGGAGGACTGTTATGGATGAAATCCATAAAGCTCCATACTCTGGTCACCCCGGATATCAGAAAACAATTGCTACAGCAAGAAAATATTATTTCTGGCCAGGCATGAAGAAGGATGTTGCTGAATACATTTCTAAGTGCATGGAATGTCAACAAGTGAAGAGTGAACACCAACATCCAACAGGTTTATTGCTTCCAGTGCCAATTCCAGAATGGAAATGGGAAGTAATATCCATGGATTTTATTACAGGATTGCCAATGACTAAGAGACAACATGATTCCATCATGGTTGTGGTGGACAAGTTAACAAAGGCAACACATTTTATACCGGTTAAGTCCACACATAAATCCGATGCCATTGCAAATATTTTCATGAAGGAAATTTTCAGATTACATGGGTTGCCTAAGGCAATAATTTCTGATAGGGATACCAAGTTCACTTCCAATTTTTGGAAAGGTCTCTTTGCAGATTTGGGTACGCAGTTGAGCTTTAGTACCGCCTACCATCCTCAAACAGATGGGCAAACTGAAAGAGTAAATCGAGTGCTTGAAGACATGCTCCGCATGTACGTAATGGACAAACCATCCAAGTGGGAGGATTATCTACACTTGGTAGAATTTGCATATAACAATGGGCAACAAGCATCATTGGGAATGAGTCCTTATGAGGCTTTGTACGGCAGAAGGTGTA
Source organism: Larix kaempferi (assembly GCA_027924585.1). Taxonomy (NCBI): domain Eukaryota; kingdom Viridiplantae; phylum Streptophyta; class Pinopsida; order Pinales; family Pinaceae; genus Larix; species Larix kaempferi. The sequence goes on from BSBM01000562.1 coordinate 1,832,626, forward strand.
GGACACCAGTGACTTGGGACAATCCAGTGAACAGAATTGTACTTGGGCCAGAATTGCTTAAGGAAATGGAACAAGAGGTTGCAAAGATCCGGCAAAATTTAAAAGCAGCCCAGGATAGACAGAAAAGCTATGCAGATAAACATAGAGTGCATAGGGAATTCAATGTTGGGGATCATGTATATCTTAGAGTGAAATCAAGGAAGAGTTCCTTGAAGCTTGGGAGTTGTGCCAAGCTATCACGTAGATATTGTGGGCCATTTGAAGTGCTTGAAAGAATAGGACCAGTTGCATATAGACTTGCATTGCCTGCTAGCACTAAAGCTCATAATGTTTTTCACGTCTCTTTGCTTAAGAAATATGTACATGATCCTAACCATGTGATTAATTGGGATGTGATCCAGGTGGAACCCGAGGGAGAATTCCAAACCGATCCATTGTGCATCCTAGACAAGAAAGTAACATTGCTCCGGAACCGAGCCATCGGACAGGTAAAGGTGCAATGGAAGCACTACGGTCTCGATGAGGCTACATGGGAGCTGGAGGATGCCATGAGGGTGGCATATCCATTTTTGTTCAATTTTGATGAGCACTGAGGACAGTGCTAATGTAAGGGGAGGGGAATGTAATGTCCCCATTTTGACCCCCTTTGTATTAAACCGTAAATGATGTAAATATTGTAATTTAATCATGGTGAGGAGCTCAAGGCCAAGGCCCCACCATTGATTTAGTGTTTCATGTATCGGCAATTAAAAATAGATGCCTATGGTTCTTGTGCGAGATGGGCACAATGTATATAAGACATCATGTAAATACGAATTTTAATGAAAAAAAATCCACAACCGGCTATGCAATGCAACAAAAGAGATGGGGCATGATTCTACAAGGGATAGGGAGGGAAATTATTCAAACCCTTGAGCCAATGGTATTAATCCATGTGTCAATGGGGAAACCCATAAACCACCAACTACCCATTTTGTCTCATGTACCCAATCATTTAATTTTTTTCCAAGAAATTGGTTAAGCCAGTTAATGCCTTGGGAATGAAAGAGTATGGGCAAGCCATTTTCGTGCATGGGAAAGCCATCAACTTGGAAAAACATGTTTTGTCCCCTTGGGCAAGAAACCACCCACGAAATGGTGCCCAAAGCCATTCTGTACAGGCAGCCTTTGATCATTCACGCAGGGGGATTTAGCTGGGTTTTTCCATTTACGTTTTTCATCCGAATACTGCATTTTTCCATGCCTGGGAGTCGTTTTTGCAGTATATAACAGTTGGGAGAGGGAGGGCCACATTTTGAGGACTGTAGGGAGGTCGTTTTTGCCCCTGAATGTCCAAGGACGTTTTTCTAAAAACGGATTTGGCTTCCTGGGTTGTTCATCAACTTCCCATTTCGTTTTTGTGGGTTCCCACGTTTTTCTGGGTTAGTTGAAACCCCATCTCATGCATTCCACTGTGGAGGACGTTTTCCTCATGCCCAGCAAGTGGGGCTCTGCTGTTATGTGCATCCTTGTTCTTGGTTTGAGCCTGTGAGCTGAAGTGTTGGAGTGGTAGTGGATAGAAGTGGCTTGATAAACCTAGTGGGGGAGACAACCTCTCAAAAAGATCAAGAGGGCTTTGGTTACTCTTCTATGCATACCCTGAGAGCACTAGATAGGGAAGGTATGGCTTGAGGGACTGCACAGCAGTGAAAAGAATACTTCCTTGTGCTGGGTGTGTAGGTATTGTGGGTGCCAAGCTAGATAGATCTTGCAAGGTTATCCCTGGCTCTGTGCTGGAGCTCACTAGCTTAGCAACTCTTCCTTTCCATCTCCTAGTAGCCTGATAAACCCAATTGTAGATTGGCTTGGCTCATTTTGGTGTATGCTTGGCTATATGTGAGTCTGTTGTTCCCTGGTTCCTTGTAGAGATCATGCCCAGCTCGGGGGTGGCAGTGGTGCTGAGAGATTGAGGAGCACACTGGCCTATGGTTGGGTGGAACGTTGCAGTTGCATAGCTAGTTGCTTGGGACTGCCTTATTGAGATAAGTATTCTCTTGTGTAAATTGGCAATTATCATTTGATGAATTTTATGAATGTATGTGGATGTATTAAACGAATTGCTTCTGCTGTGTTTTTAAAAAAAAAGTTTAGGCATTCCCATATGATCTTGTATAATTCTGCACAGATCTTTATTTCATGGCTGTCACAGAATCTTGAATGTATTTTAGAGAACAACAACATTTATTTGATTACCATCGTTTTTCCATAGCATGCACAGATACAGTTCTTTGCATCAATGTTTTTAATTCAAACGTATTGGGGCTAATTGCCCGGATTGAGCACTATGATCCTCTCTCTCACGCTAGTATGATAGAGGGGACATTACAACGATAGGTTTTTCAGAGACACTGTAATCAGTCCTAAGATGTACCCATGGAGGACTTGAGAAGTTTATAAAATTCGTAAGAACAAAGAAGGAGAGTAGCTTTGTGTTGAAGAAAACTCACTATGTCTTGGGGTAGACCACAACAGACAACTGAATACTAGAAATCAAATCAATTCCTAATACTATGCTATATAAATGAAAATGATAAGATAATGAAGAATATAACCAACCTCGATCCAAACATTTGATGTTGATCCCCGTTGGAGCTTTTCAATCCATTCACTTGAATCTGCAAATTAGTCTTGACAACCAATATATAATAAGTACATATAATATATAAATGACATTAACATCATCAATAGAAATGGCCCATGATATAACAAGTAAATGCAACCCAATGTAAGATAAACAACATTTACAACATTAATGGACGAGAATATGAGTATTTCTATTAATAAACAAGAAGAAGTACAATGTGATACGACCTCTTGCCGGCAACCAATCTGAACCAAGATCTGGATCAATCCACTTGTGCCTCCACCACTTCAATCCTCCATGAATGGAAAACTCAAACTATGGTAGGAGTTTAGAAGGTGAACATAAGGGTTCACAACTACAAGGATCAATGAGTGTAGACTCAAGATTGGGAAAAACTCCTGTAGAGTTCTCTTGCTCTTCTTTCTCCTCCCGTCCATAAGCCATATGTGCTCAATATATAGGCCTCTCAAAGGTAAGTGAAAGGATACATTGAGGTGTTTCTTGGGCAGATGGAGAGTCAAAGGTCACCCAATGACCGCTTTTTGGGAGTAAAAAGTAATAAGCTAGTGATTTTTACCATTTTACATGCTACCCGCGGGCTATAGTGATGCAACTCGCGGGTACGCCCGCTGTAATGATGCAGCAAGCGTACAAGGGAAAAAATGAGGAAAAATAGTGTCTGAAGGATATACAATGGTTCCGAGTCAGTGGAATGGATCCTCTAGGACAAATAGTGTTGATTCTCACAAGGTGGAAGATTACGTTGTAACATATGCCCCCTAATGTGTGAGATTAGAGACTGATGCTACGATGGCCAAAATACATTATAAATCTCAGAAGTGGAGTGATGGAGACACAAGTGGAAAGAGTAGCTCACTTGTCATAATACAATACTGTCCCTGGATACATGTCGGTAGTACAACAATCTGATACAATGGCCACGAATAGGCAGTACATAGTGAATATATGTCACAAGTGATCATAGCCATCATCCCTCTACAGTAAGATATGGTCTCCTGTTGAAGAGGAAACAACTGGTGAAAACTGGAGGTACAAACTACTGATATTTGAGAGGTGATATCTCAGATGTAAATTCAAATTCATAGGTAGCATACTGAATGCCACTATCGCCTGGGGTCTTCTACACAAGTCTTCGATGGTGCAAGTCCCATCAAGTGAATAAAGGAGTTGAGGTCAAACCCGATGTGACATTGTCTGATTATCGGTCAATGTTGTATACCATTAACAAATGCGAGATAACCCACCAATAATGAAAATGGGCATCAAGGAACAAAGCACAATCATCGGAGTGTGAATAGATGAGTTGAAGTCGAACACTAGCATGAATCCATCAATCAAGGGACATTGATGTATTCCCAAAACTATTGATGGCGAGAGAAACTGCCACTAATGAATGCAAGCCTCAAGGTACTCAACCGAAGTCTAATCCTCAAGTTCCAGAATAAATGGGTTGAAGTCGAAGGAACGAGACTCGCTGGAAGGAGGGAATTAAGGCATCCCCCATCAACCTACACGAGGTACCCGCTACGCTGAAAGATTTGGAAGAACTCAGGTGAAATGGACTGACTTAATAAGGATGGCCGACATGCAATAGTCAAGAGATCTGAGGAATGGTTGAATCTACGTTCAAGACTTCCTTTGAACAAAAGCATGAGTAGATGGATAGACGTAGGCAGCATAGACTTGACATAAACTGTGCAATGCAGGAGGCATTACAAAGGGCTTCATAATGACTGGAAGCTTAACCAATCGCTGGAGTAAACTGAGAAATAAGTATAGCTCCTAAGGTCCAACTATAGTCCTGACTCATAATGTATGGAGTGGAATGAATGCTCTTTTCAAAGGAGACACAACAGCTTCCAACAAGAAGTAGTAACCATAATCCCGTCCGGCTTTTTGGAATATTTGATTTTTTTTGGTCTTTTTCATATTTGGGGAAAGCTTGAAAAAGAATAAAATTGCTTATAGTACAACAAGTGAGGGAACGAGTGTCAAATAGCGAGCATACTAGTTCCAAGCAGTGGAACATACCTATGATCAATGCAAGGAAATGCATGCAGGATGTGGACACTCGTGGGGGTGTTCCCTCAAGGTCAAAAAGGTCATCAAATTGTGAAGGGAAAATATAAGCTCTGCAATGCTTGACAGGGAAAAGTGCTCAGGCACCAAGCTAACAACGGAGTAAGCGGGAGTTGGCACAAGGCTCAAGTGGCAAGAAGGATAATGCAATGCAATCACAACATGATATAACTGAGGGGAGTCCTTAAGGGAGATGGCCAGCATAAGACAAAGTAGAGTATGAGTCTTTATCGCAACGTCATGGCGTAACTACAAAGGACTCCCAATCCTAAGGACAAACAACGGCATGGGAACTAGAATGCACAAAGGGATTCTACCTAGGGTACCCATGTTTAGAAAATCCCTACCACCACATAACGACACTTCTATAGTAGTGTCAAATTTCGGTGTCAGTTAAGTAGCGGGGTTGCACCTAGGGTTTAGGAAAGTGGTCAAAAGGTCAAATGCATAATGCATGTGAAAATGACATCTAACCTATATGCTAGGTGTGAAACGTACTTGTCGTAGGTATGAAATGGTCCAAAACAACTTTCGCCAAAGAAATCTGGTTAAAAATTCTACTCCATGACATTATATTAGTCCATAATGGCATCAAACAGTAAAAACTATAGACAAGTGGGTCCTGAAAATTATAAATAGTAATAAAAATTTACAATTTACAATTCATTTTTACTATTCACCCATTTGGAGCTTTGTGGTTAGTTTTCACCTTGAAGTTCAACTACCAATTCTGGGAGCTACAAGTGTCCGTTCATCGAATCATCTGGAGTAGGTTGGTAGTCTCATCCAAACCTTTAAATTCATTGCATTCATTTTAGTTTTCAGTGGTGGGATTTTTAGTTTGTTCAAGCCCTAAATGGCTTCGGTGCTACCTGTGGGATACGAATATGCTTTTCGCGGGTAGAGCACGATATGCGCAGTCAAAGCACAGGTTGACCGCGGGTACCCGCCCCTGTATACAAATTAGCCCACGGGTACGACCGTGAAGTTGATTTTCCAAATAAAATTGACTAAAAACCTTGTTTTTTCTCACTCCAAGATGGTTCTAGAGTGGAGGGAGAGGGAGTATGACCAAGTAGATGAGGCTGTGCACAATGATGTGCAAGCACAACAAGCATTGCAAGCATGTGGGTTGTACAAATTCTGGAGTATAGGGGGTTTGAGGGCCCAAAACCTACTACTCCACCGCTTGATAGATTATTGGGATGTTGATGCATAGAACTTCAATCTTAATGGGAAAATCCTCACACTGGAAGTGGAATACATCTACTTCATTACCGATTTGTCCCGTCAAGGTGAGGTGGCCAGTCTTCGGTCTTGTACTGTGGGTGGTGGGATCATCGTCCTTGATTACATAGCATGGTATCGTCCTGCAAACACATGAGCGGTGGGAAGTCAGGTGCTCATCAATGCCACAGTAGATCTGAGCATGAAGATCATTGTGGCTACCTTACTGCGGATAACAGGTTCAAAAGATCTGCACTAGGCATCTTGGCCAGTGATGTTCTATGCATCACAATGCATGCATCCTATAGTATTTGATTGGTGTACCACACTACTGGGGTCTATGAAGACCCAAATCACAAAATGCAAAGAAGGGAAGGCCAAAAACTTTGGGTACGGCAGTATATTGTGCAGCTTCTTCTTTGAGAGAGTCCCGGGGCTTAGTCCGAGGGTGGATGTCCCTGCTCATAGTCTCCGCTATCCAGCCCTGACCCAATGGTCTGAGATCTTGACATGATAGGGTCGTGGCCGTCTGGCATCACCATATACTGAGGAGTTCTTCCACTGGTGGGACCGACAGGTCATTTTCATAGAGGACTATCCCTATGCAGGGATAGACTTCTGCTAGGATCAAGACATGCCACTCCCATAAGACGCAGTGTTCGGAGACATTGGTGAGTACTCTTTTTAGGTTTTTTTTGTGTATATTAAATTTTTATGGATTTTTTATTATAGATGTGATGCAAAAATCTTTTTGGTGGTAGTATCATATGCTAATGTTTGACTATTTCCTTGCAGACAAGGGCCCACTAAGACCCCATGGCTTCCCATGACATGGTCTACGGGGCGGGGGTGATGAGGCGGGTGATGTTGTAGCAGAGCACACTCTAAAGACCTTGCGGCATAACCTATCACGGATGGTTGCCAGGGTTCCACAGATAGAGGTGGGGCGACTACGTGAGGCCATGCAGCGCCAAGTAGTGGGGGTTTTGGGTGACTAGGTGTGGCTACTGCAGCGGGTAGCCAATGCAATTCATTATTTCTATGAGACACATCCTGTCGAGGTAGAAGCTAGGCCTCCTTGTAGGGAGTAGATATCCCAAGATCTCATTTTTGTATCGATATGTATATTTTTTAGGGCTATGAGCTCCAGTTTTGTATGACACTACCATTTTTGGACATATTTATAAAAAACTTTGGTTCTTCGGTTCTACTATATGTGTATGTACAAATGTATAAATGTCTCTTGTATTTGTGTGCTTCATGGTGAATGTCACAAATGCCAATCTAATACATAGTTAGCGTATGCATCAGATATATGATTAACACTTCTCAGAACATGTATGTATGTAATTGAAACAAAATTTAATTCCAAGAGTCTTACCTTTAGGAATTTCCATAGTAACGTAGGATCCCTCACACGGTACTGACCATTCAGCTGAGACACAACTAGTTGTGAATCCAGGTGGACTTCTAAAGACTGGATACCATGGGAAATTGCATCCCGAGGTAGCTCAATGACGACACTATACTCAGCCACATTGTTAGATGTAGGACCGAGACAAGCACCTCCTGAGGACACAACTAGGTGGTCAGGTGAGAAAATAACCTAGGTAGCAGAAGCATGCTGCTGCGTATGATGGCTGGCACCATCTGTGAATCCTAAGAACATAGGAAACTCAGCTGACATCCACCAATCAAACAGAAGCTAATCAGCAGACCCGAAAACCAAAAAGCAAGCTAAACTATGTACAAAAACAACTATACAATAGTATACAAAAGTATCAGCATGAACCAGAGGTTCAAGCATAATACCGCTTGAGATAGAGCCCATTTATAGGCTCCTTCAAGACAATCCCCTTATAGTCTTCTAATTCATAGGCTCCTTTTTCTAAGACATGCCTCACGATGTAACGACTGTGCCACATGGGGTTGAACTTGCCTGCCCCCAGGGGTTCTTTAGCTTGGTCATATAAGAGGACCAAGTCACCTTCAGCATACTGTCGGGGATGGACAAATCTATCATACTAAACCTTAACACAATGTTTGTTGGCATCTATAGCCACAGCGACATCTCGATGTTGCTCGTCAAGTTGCTGAAGGTGGATTAAACGTTGCTCAATACCTGTCGTATTGGGGAGGAGCTCTATGGCCAGTTTAAGTGAATGTATTCGCATTCAATTGGTAAAAGTGACTCCACACCGTGAACTAGCTAAAAAGGTGAGAACTCGGTGGCAGTATTGACTACGGTTCGATATGCCCACAAAGTAGGATATAACTTGATGTGCTAGTTGGTCTTGCTTTGTTGGATGGTATGCTAGAGAATGGTCTTTAAAGACTTATTAACTGCTTCCACTTGACCGTTCGCTTGGGTATAATAAGAATATGAGTCTTCTTGACGAAACCCAAGCTTGAGATACAAATCCTCCATCATCTTGTTCTGAAAGTGACTTCCATGGTCAGTGACAATCTCTTTCGTGATACCGAACCGAGTAATAATTTGATTGAATATGAAATGGGCTGCTATAGCACCATCACCTTTAATGATAGCCATGGACTCATCCCATTTGGAAAAATAGTCCACGACCACTATGATATGGTGATTCCCCCCAGCCGAAGCTGGTTTGCAATCCATGAAATCCACCCCCGACTTGGTGAAGTGACCGACGGTGACTACCGGATGAAGGGGCGTTGGATGCGAGCATATGTTCCAATAAAACACCTGGAAAGGGTGACATCTCTTCACAACATTAACACAGTCCTTAAAGATGGAAGGCCAAAATAACCAGCTCGCATAATATGTTGGGCTGTAGCAAGCCCAGATAAGTGACTTCCACACGACCCAGCATGGCAATCATTAAGCACCCACTCCGCTTCTTCGTGAGTTAAGAAACGACGGAGGATAGAATCCTTTCCTCAGTGATACAAAGTGTCACCGACATAGTATAATCTTCAGCGTGATGTTTCACACTCCGTTGCTCATATCGTGAATAGTGCGGAGGAAACTTCAAAGTTTGGAGATATACAATGACATCCCCATACCAAGGGTCCTCGGACAAGATAAGAAATAAGTGCTTGTCCACAACGGAATCTTCATGAATGAAATCCTCATAAAGTCTCGGAAGGTCCGACATAATCTCAGCAAACACCAACGATTTCACCGACTTTGCCGAAGCAAAATTGAGATCAAACTCCTGAAGGATAACAATCCATTTATTGTACTTCCCCCCCATAAGGCGTCGTGATAGCACGAACTAAAACGGATTGATATGCGCGATAACTGTGGTTGTTCTAAGCAAAATGTAATGCTGTAACCATTGGAATGAATGAACAGTCACAAGTGCCAGCTTTTCCACATGAGTATATCTTAGCTCAGCGTCTACTAGATTTCGACTAAGGTAATAGATGACATGCTCGACAAGTGCATCATTAACCTGAACCAAGACCATGCCAATCGTCTCTTCAGACGCAACCATGTAAAGAATAAAATCTCGTACGATGTCTGGTCTACTAAGCACAGGGGCAGATACCAAAGCTTTCTTAAGGGCGTCGAAAGACTGCTGGAATCGCTCATCCCAGATAAAGGGTGTGTCTTTTTTCAATAAGTGCACGAAACCTTTGGTAAGATTAGCATAATTGACTATGAAACGACGTAGAAAAGGGGCTCTCCCTTGGAGGCTCTGAAGTTGTAACAAGTTGCGTAGAGGAGGCAATCGAAGTATTGCCTCAACTTTAAGAGAATCATCTCTAATACCCTCTTTCAAAACTATGAAGCCTAGAAGGTAACTCATCCTTATAGCAAAGATGTTTTGACCAACACGACCTCGATTGATAGGGGTTCACCTCACTATCGACACATACTGTAGTCTCCTTGGGCACCGGGCCGGGTAGCTTTGAGCCCACCCAGCAACACCCATAGAGCGGATGAGGTCTCACCCGAGGCGTTTAGGAAGAGGAAACGAAACCATGTTTCCAGTGAGGGAGGAGGCGAGTTGTGGCTACATGGGCTAGCTCTATTGCAGTACTTAAACAAAAACTTTAAACATTCAACATGGAGTTATAACATATTACTTAATCACATCATTTATCATCATAGCAACAGTAAGCACACATTGCATCAAGAAAATATAACAACATTCATATATCGCAACATTGCACAAAGATTGTACCAAAGCATCATCATTGTATTACTGTCACAGTCATATGCCAAAATCAAAATATAGATCTCCGTATACATTCACCTTCTTATCGCTCACCCGCTATTGTCCCTCCAACACTTACAACTCTCATCTATTTATAGGCCTCTGCCATTACAATGTTTGACCACTTACAAATGACTTCCTAACCGACACTATGGACAAATAACCCAATATCTAACTGACTCGGTCCAAATGACCCATAAACCCAAATACCATGGTACAATTGACTCAACATTACATAACATGTGGTCCAAGTGACCCAAAACCCGCCAACTGAGGTATACTTTAACACAAAATACTCCTTCCACGCCCTCATTCGATTTGTTGTAGCATCGACAATACTATGACATTTCCTCATCGAACTTCCTGCTAACAGGCCCCCAACACAATCTTGTGGCTCACCCTTGAGCCATGTCAACTGCTGGACATCGTACATGCTGTGGTCTTTACTTCGAAGCCTGCATACGGATGTTCAACATTCCTCACCAGCGCCTGGGCATCCGTATCCGCTACCTGACTACTGATCACATCATCTGCAGATGGGTGATCGGTAAGCTTGTCCTTAACTTGTTGTCGATACTTCTATACTACTTGTAGAGCTTCACTAGCCTGCAACATTAGTTTCCAACCGATGTCCTGGAACTCTTTCAACTGGGCCGTACGTGTCTTCTGTCGTTCATCTGCCTTGGCGACCCGTTGTTGCAAGTTATTCAGCTCGTGCGACTTAGAAACTTGCTCTATTGGTGGTAGGATTCTCATTGCAGCCTTTAATGTGGCAACCTGGCCCTCCGCTTCTTGCCAAGATTTAGTGAGCTATTCAACTTGCTCATTGTGAATGATGCAGCCCCAAAATTGTATCATGTCGACGGTGAGCCTGGTTTCCTGTGTTTCCAACTCCTCCATCTGGGTGGCAACTTCCTCGAGTTCCCTTTGTCGTTCATCCACCTCGGCCTAAGGCATACCTGGTTTCAGCTGGGCCTTCAACATGTCGTTCAACTGAACAATGGTAGTTCCTAGTCACTGCACCCGTTGGACCACGTCGATCTCGGGAATGGGCTCCGGCGTATGCTCGCATGCATCATAAATCGCCATCTCTAACTTCACGCTATAGTCCCACAGATGGGTCTTTTCTATGATAAGAAAATCTTGATCCTTTTTAAGTGCTTCAAGTGCGCGAACCTTCTCGGCCTGATCCTTCTCAATGTTGGCTTCAAGGTCATCCACTGCTTTCCGCACTGTAGCAACCCTGCTTGTAAGCTCATCAATAGCGGTGGTTGCAGCTGCCTCACTTGCGTGCAAGGGTTGATAGCTCTTGTTGATTTCATGCATTCTATTCGCCATTTCTTGGGAGGCGACCCTCTGCATTGTCTCCAGCGCCATTTCCGGTAGTTCATTAACATTGACAGTCACCTGGGAAACCGTTTGCAGCACAGTTTGCAAACCCTCATTGTCGGTCACAACTGCAGTCGGGGCAATTTTGATATTCTGGACCCGAGGGATGGTGCAGATTTTGATCGTTTCCTGCATGGGTACATTACCAGGTTCCTTTTGTAAAACCGCGTTACACAAAGAATCCATACGAGTAGTGATCGTAGTGAAACCCTACTCTTCCTTGAGGGACATCTTGTCAGCAGCCGCTGTGGCGACATGGTTGAGGGCTATCATTAACTGGCCCAACTGTGCCTCCAATGGTAAAGACATCCCACTGATCGTCGCATGCTCGTGGTGCTATTTTGATAGGTTTTCTTCAAGAGCGCAGTCACTATCATTTGTCGTTGGTGTTCTAGTTGACTTGTGATCATAATCATTCCAACTCTGCTGATCCCACACTAAGACTCGATCCCCGGGACCCACTGGAAAACCTCTTGCGTCAATCTCTACTGAACTCATGGGCTACCACCAAGCCTCTGGCCACTCATTCACAATAACCACCAAATCTTCTGCTATCACCTTATACTTGGTCTGTAACCATCGTTGATCAATATCCCGTCGCGCTTGTATATGTATGACACATGGCTGTAGTGCAAATGCCATGACAGGTTTGAATCGTGCCACAGTATCTTCAAATATTCATGGGACCTATGTTGCCGCGTCACAAAGAATTTCCGAATACAGCGAAAACTGCAATTGACAATCCCGTATTTGCTCAGGCTCTCGTACATACCATAGATTTTGATAACGCGCCCCTCGTCGTTCCGATGCAGCTGAGAAGTCCATGCCCTAGTAAGTGTCGGGCTCTTTCCATGCAACTAGATCAATCAGCAGCAAAAACCAACTATATGAAAAAGCACCTCTACCCAATTGGACCATTGCAACATCCTCCATCAGTTGATTCAAGAGATAGAGGGACTAGCTCATCTGGACTCCTTCCGCACATTGCTCTGCACAAGCAACTATTCCCGAATTACATTGGTTAGGGAGACCTCCCTTAATTACCTTATAGGACAGGATCTTAATGCCCATGAGTACCACCTGATCGTTGCATCTACTGGTGCGATACCCATGCCCATCCGATTCCAAGATGTACTTTTGTGCCAACTGACGCGCCCACTTCTTCTAATTTTCCTTCCCTTGAATAAACTGCGTCGGATCAACGCCATTCTTAGGCAAGCCAGTAATGAATGAAATCAAGTCAATAGTGACCAGGACCTCTCTGTCCAGTGACAACGAACCTCCATGGAAGCATGACAAGAGTTGCTTTACATAGGCACCAACTTTCACTAGGCGCCCAAAGTGCAGCATGTTAATTAGCCCTAACAAGTCGGCCTGTCGCAGTCCTCGTGCCTAGTCGTGTATCTCTGGAACCGGTGAACGACGTGTCTTAGGCACATAGGGTGCTGATGCAATGTCATTTTAGGCCACCATGTCATGGTCCTCGTAGCGCAGGCGCATTAGCGCCAGCCCAATATCCACAGAGCAGTCCATCCCAGTCGGAAGTGCAGGCATCTGCACACAGTATTTCTGTTTTGGATTTACCTTACGCAGGGTGGCATTCAGCCGAACATGAGGAATGTAACAAAGGAGATTACTAGTTGACTGTCCCAGCGATTGGGCCAATGGACGAATGGTGCTACTGGACTGCCCCACCTGCTCTGGAGCTTTGTCAGCCATCGCAGACCGCAGCAACCTCTTACTATGTGGGGATTTAGAAGGCTAACTTCCTCGACGTTTCTTAGAAACACTTGATGCTCCCATCGGCATGTTTTCAACCTCGGCTCCAAGATCAGCGGCATCCAAGGACACAACTTCTCGTTCTACAGCGACCGAAACAAATGGAGTCTCCACTTCACTGCTAATGTCCACTGTCTTGAGTTCGCCTGGCATACCTCACCACTCCTCGTTAGATACTTAACAACAACTGGCTCAAATCACTACAACACTCTATAAAAACACTTGTTACTAATTCCTCAATGTCGTCCGACCAATGCTAGGCCATATTTATAGTAGCCACCCAAATCCCCCATAGTCATTACTAAGTGCTGCATTAACTCAACCAAATCCTGTATTAATGACGCAAATACATTGTCGATCCTATCCACTGATCGGTCAGATCCGCCATTAATTCCCATCACTCGAACAACGCCGTTAATTAACTGTCTAAACTTTTTGGCGTTTATTACTTATTTGACCTAGTCGCAACGCTGCCATGAGTCTTCGACTGTTCCAAACGTACGACACAAGTATCCCTGCTTGTGCATTCCTTCTTCTGTTGGTGCACCATCTACCACCAAGCAACTTGCAACACACACACACACACACACACACACACACACATATATATAAATGTTTTCGATGTGACTCAGGAATCTCACTGCTCCAAGCCCAACTTATAGGACTTCAACCTGTGACCATTTACCAACTTGGGGAGCATCGCCCCATCCAACTGCTGCAACTGAACCGCTCCTCCTGAAGTAAAACTATTGATGCGATATGGACCCAGCCAATGCATCTACAATTTTCCTGGATGTTTCATAAACTTGTTGTCATACAATAGCACAAAGTCGCCTTGCTGAAACTATTTACTTTTGATGTGGCGATCATGCCATGCCTTCTGAGGATCCTTATCCACCCCTTGGTGAAATCCAGTGATAAATCAATCCTCTTCCAGCTGCACCAAATGCGCTAGATGTTCATCTAATGCTGCGACATCATCCATGCCCATAACAGCCGCAATTCGAAGACTCAGAACAATGTACTCCATTGGCATAATCGCTTCTTTCCCATATACTAGCTTAAAAGGTGTCTGACCAGTCAACCTTTTGCATGTGGTGCGATAGGCCCACAACACTGCTGGGATTTTTAGATCCTAGTCATTGCGGTCCGCATTGCACACCTTTGTCAATGCATACTCCAATATCTTGTTAAATGCCTCCACCGTTCCATTCACCTATGGGTGATAGGGTGTACTCTTCTTATGCTGTATCTGCAACTGCTCCTTCAATGCGCTAATGGTGCGATTAAGAAAGTGGCTTCCTTGATCACTCAACAATATCTTGGGGTAGCCGAAGCGAGTGATAAAGTGATCAAACAAAAATCGAGCAGTCGTTGCGGTGAAACAATCAACTACGAGTGCCGCCTCAGCCCAGCGGGTCAAATATTTTGTCATCGTGACAATTAATCGTGCACCTGCGCGTTTCCCTGGTGGATTGATCGGTCCTACAAAATCCACAGCCCATTTGTCGTACAGTTGCAATGTAATTTGAGGCATCAGCTACATTTCATCGCATTGGGATGGTTTTTCAGTTTGTTGACAAACATCGCAATACCATGCATAATCTGTCGCATCATTATGTAATGTGGGCCACCAAAGCCCTGCACGCAGTACCTTCCGGGAAGTCGCCTGACCGCCATAGTGTCCTCCTGCTACTCCTCCATGTTATTTAGCCAATATATGCGCTTACGCATGTGGCAAGACACATCTGTGCAATATTTCATCAGTGCCTAATTTATACAACTCTCCTGCAATGAGCTAGAAGTTTGTAGCCTTGACTGCCAATTTCTTCTTCTAACTGGTGGTGAACTCATCTGGTGTAGTGCCCGTTGTCAGAAAATGGATGACGTCATCAAAATAGTTATCATCAACGTCAACCTTAAATAGTTGGGCATCTGACAACCCGTCTTCGATATTAGTCGGTTCCTCCCCTGTGTCAATCTGTAATAAATGATCTGGTCTAGCATTCAACCGCCCCGGTTTCACAATGACTTCAAAATCAAACTCCTGAAACAAAAGTATCCAACGTCATATCTTCCCCCCCAACACAGGCTTATTGACCAAGTATTTCAATGCATAATGATTAGTGAACATTTTAAAGTGTCTACCCAATAAATAATGCCTGAATTTCTACAGTGCGTAAACCCTGGCCAGACCTTCTCGTTCTATGGTAGTGTAATTTCGTTCTACAGAGGACAACTTCCGACTGGAAAAAGCAATAGTATGATCAATGTCGCCTTCTCCAGGTTGAGACAACACAAAACCCAATGCAATCGATGAAGCATCAACATGGACATGGAATTCCTTATTCCAGTCCGGGAAGACCAAGATCGGTGCCGACGCCATATTCGCCTTGATTGTTTCGAAGCTATCCTAACATTCTAGGCTCCACTGGAATGCCGCGTCCTTCTTCAACAACTTTTCCATAGGGGTAGTAATCACAGTATAATCCCTGATAAACTTGCGATAATATCCCGTATGACCCAAAGTCACTCGCAACTGCTTAATGGTGTTTGGCGGTTGCAACCCCAAAATGAGCACAATTTTGGCCGGATCAACCAGCAATTCCTATTTACACACAATATGACCCAGCAATATCCCAAATGGTGCAAAAAAAATACATTTCTTCAAGTTCAGTGATATCTGGTGTTGTTGGCATCGCTCAAGCATTAGCCACAGATTGGCCAGATGATCACAAATCAACCCATAAACTGTCCAATCATCCATATATACCTGCAAAAATTTCTAAATAAAATATTTGAATGCGGAAACAACGACCCGAGAGAATATCGCAGGTGCATTCTTCAAACCAAATGGCATTACTGTGTATTGAAAGCAACCCCATTCAGTAACGAAAGTTGTCTTATGGCGATCTTCCATGGCAATGCGAATTTGATGGTAGCCATAGAATCCATCAGTGAATGAGTACATCTCCTGGTCACCCACCCCTTCAAGTACTTCATCCGTAAACGGGGTTGGAAAAGGGTCATGCAAGAAGGCATTGTTCAACTTCCGCAAGTCGAGGCAAATGCGCACTTCACCTGTTTTCTTGTCCTCCACCACCATAGAACTGATCCATTCGGACTCTTCCACATGTTCAATAATACCAGCATACAACATGCGATCAAGTTCTGCCTTGACATTTTCCTTATGTCACAGATTCAGCCGATAAGGTCGTTGTCGGACTGGCTTAGCCTCTGGTTTTAATGGAATCTTCATCTCTCCTAAATCACCTAGGATGCCCTTCATTTCTGAAAACTTAGTGGGAAACACGTCTTGAAACTCATGAAGTAACTCAGTAACCTTACTCATCAGCTCATCATCCCAATAATCCCCAACATTAGCAAACTTGGGAGTAGTCTCTATGCCAATATTGAGCTTACAAAGCTTCAATGGTTGACTAAATGGATGACTTGGTGCAGCAGGTGGGACCACATCGCGACTTCCTTCTGATTCAGGAATGATAACATTCCGGGGATCATCATTAGCCACTAGCCCTCCGCTGATGTTGAAGCATTCCATGAGAGACTGCATCTGACAGTATGTGTGCGGGCCAACCGGGTAGGCCGCCCGAACAACCTAAAGTACCACATCACGGATGAGCTGTAATACATTATTGACATCAGGGTTGGCATCCGCAAAAGTGAACGTATGAGTGAAACATACCGTTAGCTCCCCCAATGTTGTAATTTCTCTACGCAATTCGGCTGCAGTGTACCACGAGCGTGGCATCTCATCTAATGTATGGATAAAAACATGGACCCACTCATCTCTGGGTCGCGCTGCCCATAAGCGTTGGCATTCTATCAAATGATCACCAGGATTATTATGGCCATCATACTTGCCAGTGTGATAAACCTTAGTATCACCAAACCGAACCATCATCAACCTTCGACGTTGTGACCAACCATCAATGATTTTCTTGTGTGTCACCCACCAGCACACTGGAGCATCCTTCAGTGCATCCTCCAATGCCAGCAACTGTTGTTGTTCTGAAACCCAATCTTCAAATTCCGTCAAAAAGTTGGTTAAGCCAGGAAATCCCTCATAGAAAGGTAATTTGACTGTTTCTGTTGCAACACGACATAAAGACTGTGTAACTAAGCCACATTTTCAGAGCAGTACTTCATGCAACCGGTTCTGCCAAAGTTCGAAGGCATCATCAGAGTCAGAACATGAGAGCTCTCGCTGCACCATCCCAGCTCACCGTTGGTGGTAGGGTGAATGTAGTCCTCAGAAATATTGAATGCATGGTCCCATCCAGCAGGATCATCATCTTTTACAGGCTCAACATATCAGCGTCCTTCAGCCAGATCCAATGGAATTATTACCCTGTAACCACGATTCTCAAAATTCATCATGCGCTTCTTGAAGTTGATTACAACTCCACTATTGTTAGCCCATCCAATCCCCAAGAGTGTCGGATAAGAGCTTCCTCCCTCAACCACTTCAATGACATCAAAGTCAGCATAAGTATTCATACCCTCAATATCAACCATTAGCCTCGGGACCCATCCAATGGGGGTTACTTTCACATGGTTAGCCAACCGGAGATGCACAGGAGACCAGCTCAATGGGGGACTCCCCATTTTCTCCCATGTAGGCTTGGTTAAGATGTTAACATCCGAACCAAGGTCAAGAATAATAGAGTCAACATCATATTCACCAATCGAAATATTCATTCGCATCTCCTTGCCAGTCTTCCGTCGCTGTAAAGAGTTTACTGTCGACTCCTGCCATCCTTTCATAAATCGCTGCAACCATCCCTCAATCTCAACCAGCACAGCCGGGTCTTGGGCCAATAACAGATAGCTTTCAAGAAAATTTTGCAATGTCCCTGGTGGTGGCGGTTGATCGTCATCTGATGTGGTATCAAAGACAGGTGGCATATCGCAAACAGTAGCCTTACCGCGATCTTTCTCCAAGGTGTGACGTGCCTCCAGGAATGTCTTATGCTTTGTGTCAATGTCAAAAGGTACCGTCTTCTGACCAATCATCTGATTCAATGGTTGCGAACTATCTTCCCTAGTCGTCTTTCCTCCACGAGTGACAACAGCCACCGAAGCATCATATGGTCGCGGTTCTGCAGAAATGGTCACAATATTTGCACCCTGCGTCTGATTCTGCTGCAGATTCCCCAGTTGATTGATATTTTGATTGGCGTTCGACAGTGGTCATGGGGGATGGTTCTATACTAGTTGCTGTACTTGATTCTGTATTGGTTGCTGTGGCTAGGCCTGATTCTGTAGCTGCGAAGTGTTCCCAGCCTGCCATCGTGCAATCAACTATGGACAATTCTCAACCCTATGATCATTACCAAAACATAACGTACATTGATTCTGTAGTAGTAGGAAGTCACGTTGATAATGCCCCCATACTGCACAGTGGTAACATTGAACAAGTCCAGGACCACCTCAGCCTCCTCCTCCATGATAAAATCCGCCACCGTGTCCGCCCCTGTATCCTCCTCGGTAGCCACCCTGCTATTGGTACTGAGGTTGGTTAAACTGTTGCTGCATCGGTGCTGGAGGTATCCCTTTCCCCTGTGGTGCATACTATGGTTGTTGTACATACTATGGCTATGGGGGAGTCATCTGCATTGGAGTATATTGCGGCATGAACTGCTGCGGTTGTTATTGCTGTGGTGAAAAATGCATCTGCGGTTGAGGTAGCGACTGAGCTACCTACGGTTGCAATTGTGGTTGTTGGACAGTGTGCTGATCATCCTTGACATAGAATGCATCGCACATTCTCTCCTGTAGCAACCCATATGCACGGAAATCCTTGTCATCATTACCCATCGACTAGCAGAATGTGCAATAAAGATTTCGCAGGTTTGTGACCATTTTCTGCATATACGGACAATTATCGTGATTGTGCCTGAACACTTGGAAAACATGATACCACGGCATACTGCCACCATTCAAAGGGTTTGGAACACCTGACACCAAATAATTACAGAAATCCGAGCAATTGTCCTTCGTATGCCCTTCTCCTCGGCATCGCGTACACCATAGTTCATTGCGATGTTCCTTGTCCTTCTTCAAATCTTGCAACTGTATAGTCAGGTTAGCGAGTTGTGTCTATATCTGTGACATCCTGGGTGTATTATGTCCAATTGGTGACGCCTACAATCACATTGCAATCTCTAGAGCTTCGCTAGGTGTCGATATGTTTTGCTGCATTGGCGGCAGTCGAATGTGGGGTAGCAGTGCCGTAATGAACCATTCTTTATGTTGGACGACACTCATATCGAAACTAACCTTTTCCATCAGCGTCTTGAATCGTTGGTCAAAATCCCATACCGTCTCATTGGGATACTATTTAATTTCCTTCAATTCAGTAATATATTGAGCCTCCGACTTAGGCCTTCTAAATTTGGCAATGAGCCCATCCCGAATCTCATCCAGCGACTTCTCGAGGGCTCCCATAGGGACTAGAATAAACTTGATGAACCAATCTAATGCATGACCTTGTAGAGTCATGGCTAATTGTCCTTTCTTAGCATTAGCATCAGTGATATGTTTCATGGTCCAGACCGCTTCACACAAAAACCAATACTGTTCTCGGTTGTCTATCGCACTTCCGTGGAACAATGGTAAATTAGCATCATCGCCCACCATTCTAGGCTTCCTTCCTCCTATCGCTGTGCTACTACCAATTAACTTCTGCAGAATTGATGAACTTGGTAGTGTCGAAGTGGTATTTCTTGTTGTTTGTGAGTCAGTGAGTGGAGGTGTGGGTACGTTGGTATTGGGGTTTGGTCCTGCCTCTATCCTGGGCATATCTTGGTCATCCCTGTCAGGACTGTGAGGTCGCTTCATCCCGTGTATTCTTCCTTTGCGGTTTTGTGATACGATTGCAGCAGGACCTCTTCTTGTCCTCTGCCTCTTTTCCTATCAAAACCTTGCTCCCCCTCTTGTAAGACCACTCTCTTCCTTGGCTTCGCTCACAGTATCCTCATGGTCTGCACCCATCTACCCCTTACCATTCCATGTACCATTCCCTAGCAGTCACGGTACCCATGGCCTCTGCCCACCAGGCTGTCTACTGATCAACGTGCATATTTAATATACCCTTTTCACAGATTAGCATCTTAATCGACAGTTGGAGCGACAGCAGAAACCTTCCCCTTGGTCCTCGGAAGAAGTATCTTTCAGATTCATTATAGGATTTATTCGTGTCAACCATAAATGCAGTGATATATCCCTCCAATATGCTATCAAGCCAAACTTTGACAGCCCGCAATGCCTTATTATCGACTTCCTGCAGCTCCTGAATCAACTCCGGGGTCCAATCCGTCAACTTACCACCCTAGAAGTTCCTCTTCTGGAAGGTCAACATTGACAACCATTCGTAAAGAATGACCAGGAATTCATAGAAAAACCATTGGTGCGGACCATCGTGAATATACCTTCCCAGCTAGTGATCTGCTGTCAGTCGCGTGTTCCAGCTTTTTTCTTCAGCAAACACCCACAATTTCTGATCAAACCAGCTCTGTATCTTCGGCTTCGTCGGGTGCCACAACATGGCCTCTTTTCACTCTCCACACGGTCCTGGAAACGGAACCATTTGTTGACCAACGTGACCTCGGTCGACAAGGGTTCACCTCACTGTCGACACATACCGCAGTCTCCCTGGGCACCGGCCCAGGAAGGTTTGACCCCACCCAGTAACACCTGTAGAGTGGATGAGGTCTCACCCGAGGTGTCCAGGAAGAGCATACGAAACCATGTTTCCACCGAGGGAGGAGGCGATTTGTGGCTGCATGGACTAGCTCTATTGCAGTACTTAAACAGAAACTTTAAACATTCAACATGGAGTTATAACATATTACTTAATCGCAGCATTTATCATCATAGCAATAGTAAGCAGACATTGCATCAAGAAAATATAACAACATTCATATATCATAGCATTGCACAATGATCGTACCAAAACATCATCATTGTATTACTGTCACAGTCATATGCCAAAAGCAAAACATAGATCTCCGTATAAATTCACCTTCTTATCGCTCGCCTGCTATTGTCCCTCCAACACTTACAACTCTCATCTATTTATAGGCCTCTGCCATTACAACGTTTGTCCACTTACAAACAACTTCCTAACCGACACTATGGACAAATGACCCAATATATAACTGACTTGGACCAAATGACCCAAAAACTAGCATACCACGGCACAATTGACTCAACATTACATAACATGTGGTCCAAGTGACCAGAAACCCGCCAACTGCAGTATACTTTAACACAAAATACTCCTGCGCCCTCATCCGATGTGACGCAACATCGACAATACTGCAACATTTCCTCATTGAACTGGCTACCAACAAGATGCATTTGTTAGGATTCAATCGAATCTTGTGTCATATACATCGTTTGAGAATCATGTGGAGGTGCTTGGGGTGGTCCATCCTCTTGCGAGAATGGTCGGCAAGATCATCCAAGAAAGCCTCCATCATCGTTTTAAAATCGTGAAAGGCGTAGGTCATGGCATGCTGAAATGTAGCTCCAATGTTCTTAAGGCCGAAGGGCATTTTTCGATATGCAAACGTTCCCCAAGGACAAATGAAAGTTGTCTTATGTTGGTCCTCGGGTTTGATTTGAATCTGGTTATATCTGAAAAAGTCGTCCATGAAGGAAAAAATCTCACTTCCGGTGCACGCATCCAAGATTTGATCTATGAATGGTGTGGGGAAGTTGTCTTTCGAACATGCACAGTTCAAATCTCTAAAATCGGTGCATACAAATATTTTTCCTTGCTTCTTATCCACAGGAACGGGGTTTGACACCCATTCGGTAAGGGGAACGAAGTAAATGAAACCAGCTTTGAGCAGTTTCTCCACCTCTTCCTTGATAGCGGCTGCTTTCCTAGGGTTCACAGCATGTAATCATTGTCGAACCGGTTTAGTGTCGGGATACGTTCTAATCTCATGTTCAAAAATGTGGGGGTCTATTCCTTGCATCTCCTCATATGACCAGGCGAAAGCTTCCCGGAGTTCTGTAAACAATTCAATGTAAATAGCATTCTCCTGAGGAGTGCAATCGTCACTGATGTAGACATTCCCAACCTTTCTGGGAGTACGAGAGATATTGATCGATGTAGTTGGGGAAATGTTAGCCATATTCCCTTCCACAAAAACATCATGTGACTCTAAAAGAGCCACAGGGTGACCAACCATCTCTACTGGAGTCATCCTAAACTCTTCTTGTTCGGCGAGCTCGAGGTTGGGAAGGAAATAAGTACGATGGTGCATATCTTCCCAAGGTCTCTCACTACCACACATGGCCTCCATAATAGCTTCATCAGAATTCAAAGTTTCATCAAGGAAATTGTGTGAACAAGACGAGTTGCCTACCCAAACTGGCAGCATAACGGGATCTTCCTCAACTGTCTAAGAAGAAGAGAGATCTGGCTCTATAGTGGCTTGTTGAATATGCTAGTAAGCAAGCTCAGGTACAGATAGTGGCATAGACATCCCAATATGAGTAATTTTTCTAGACGTGGAACTCATAGACGGTAAAGTCTAGGGATCATCAAAATAGGAAGTCTGGAACGACATATTATGCGAAGGAGGAGACGCATCGTCGGTAATGGTTCCAATAAAATTCACAGGTGCGGAAAAATCATAAGTTCCCATCAATGAAGGGTACATGCCAACACCCATGTTCCCAGTTTCCAGCTGAGAATGAGTAACCTACGAGACTATGGATCCCGTGGATGATGTGGAAGAGGAGTTAATGAAATCCAGTTGATCGATGGTCACAATCTTGCCTTCGTGAGGAAAGCAGATAACTCTGAATATAGTGGATGTGACAACTTTCACAACATACATCCAATTCCGACCCAGTAAAAGGTTGTATTCGATGGGTGCATCAACCACCGCGACTTCAATAAGCAAAGGTTTACCTCCCAAGTAGACAACAATGGAAGGGATAATTCCATGTGGCTGAAATGACCTATTGTCGAATGCAGTTAGCGTGGTTCTAGACACGAGTAGAGGAGGAGAGCCGAGACCTTTCCAACAAGATAACAACATTACTGATGTGGAAGCACCTTCGTCAACCATAGTACGTTTGACAAAATTTTGAAGGCATGCCACCTAGATTTGAAAATCCACGTGGTAGGGTAAGCGAGGATGGACATCAGTAGTGTCGAACTTGATAACAGTGGGAATTCCCCCATCATGAACTCCTAATGCACTTAAAATGGCATGCTTCTGAGAAGGACAGGCTTGCAAGACTTCAAGATCCGACATGGCACACGGATTTTGTCCCAAATATTCCACAATTGAGTAGTTATGGGCGGCTCAAGCATAATTCGAGCATTAGGATTATGCGTAGAGTGCTTAAAAACAACTGTCAGTATCCGCAGCATATTAGATGGCTTCTCGATATGCAAGGAGTTGTCAAGAGGAGGGGGAGGCTCATTCCCCAAATTGGGTTGTGGTGCATCATAATCGCATTGATGAGTAGCAACACTAACCTCTGACTGAACCATGTCCACACATCCATAACCACTAGTATTGGAAGAAAACGTTGCCATATCAATAGGTCCATAACTAGTGGTGGGAGCATGCGAAGCCATGTTTTCATGATGAGGAAGGGGATCCTTTAACACAGCTAGGATCTGTGCCAAATGCTTCGATGCTTCTTCAATTCAAGGACATAAGTGAGTAAGATGGTCTTCCCCACAGATCTTACAAGGAAACTTCACCTTACGCCTAGGTTTACGGTCCTCACCAGGATTTCCTCCTTCCATAGGAGGGTTGGCATTATCTTTACGGGGGTATTGTGATTGCTATTATTATTCCCATTGTTTCCACCCTTATGGTTGTTTCTCCCCTTTTTCTTACCACCAGGTTGTTGGTTACCTGATTAGTTCATCGATTGCACATTGTGTACATCAGACAACGTGGTGGAAGTGGACAAGGTGTGAACCTGTCCGGGCGTAGACTGGTTTAGCGACAAATTTTGGATTTGATTAGCCACCAAATCTACAGGGAGAGTGCTTGTCGATCCTACGATGCCATCGGCATGTGGTCCAGGAACTGACTGAGGCTCATGACATGTGCATGGTATGTCAGGAATAATGTCATACAAAATGCCATATTGAGAGTATAATAAGTCTAACTGCTGGACTTTCAAGATGGCTTGTTCCTCAGTCATAATGTCGGACATAGGAACATCCTTACCAATGTATGGGAGTAGAGACTTGAGGAACCATTCCAACAAGAACTCTAGAGGAATGTTTGCTTTCACTAACCTCTTCCGCCGACGCCACTCTTGAACGTGGTCAGAAATATGTGTGGCTTTGTTCTGACGGAAGGTAGATAAAAGTTCAATACCAGTATCATAGCGAACTAGAAACCAATCTGAACCAAGATCTGGATCAATCCACTTGTGCCTCAATCAGAATGTCGAACATAGAAACATCCTTAGCAATGTATGGGAGTAGAGACTTGAGGAACCATTCCAACAGGAACTCTGGAGTAATTTTGGCTTTCACTAACCTCTTGCGTCGACGCCACTCTTGAACGTGGTTGGAAATATGTGTGGCTTTGTTCTGACAAAATGTGGATAAAAGTTCAGTACCAGTGTCATAGAGAACCGGCAATTGGAAATGATCCAAGAAAACCAAAGTGATCTCATTAAAACCCATATAAGTGTTTCCAAGCAACTCGACATACCACTTCGTGGCTACCCCCATGAGGGTGCGTTGAAATAGTCGCAATCTAACGGAATTGTGATTCAATGAGTTGGAGGAGCACCAAAGGTGAAATGTTGTGACATGATCACCCGGGTCCTCACCACATTTCCCTTCAAACTTAGGAAATTCCGAAGGGAGCTTGGTAGGGACCGGAGGCCAATTAGGGTCGTGACATATTGGACCATTCGTGAGCTTCGAAAGATCCGGAAGATTCAGGCTTGCAAGGAACGGGAGCTGAGGATGGAAATCTTGATTAGAAGCCGCCATAAAGGTTGGTTGAACGGAACCAGATTATAATATGGACCAAAATCTTGAGCATGAGGTTTAAACTGCTGATAATGAGGACCTAACGGACCATAATCTTGCCCATGGCGATAGGATTGATAATCTCCTCCTTCCTGACCCATTTGAGAGTAAGTAGGTATGTACGTGTTTTGGGTACCATATTGGGGTGGGTTGTACTGGTGGCCAGAACCGACTGTGTTGTAGTAAGGGTTTGTGTAATGCCCCTTGTTAGGAATTTTATTAAAATGGCAATTTTTCACTTTTTCCCTAGTTAGACCTTTGACTAGTTTTGATCTCTAGGTCCCAAATTTGCCCCAAATGATCCCAAATATTTTGAGAAGGTATATGAATGATATTAGAACATAAATATGTGTTTCAGGGATGCCTTAGGACCTTAAAAATACTTCTGCAAATCCTCTTTCAATTCTGATCAACGTAGGTAACTTTACTAGTGATTTTCCTTTGACTAGTATTGGTCTCTAGGTCTCAAATTGACTCCAGATGCCTTCAAATATTCAATGAAGGTGTATGAATGATATTAGAACTTGAATATGATTTTTATGGATGACATATGTCCACCAAAAGACCTCTACAAACTCTCTTAAGATTCTGAACCAATTATGCAATTTTACTAGTAATTTGGGGTTCAAATCCCCCTGGGGTAAGTACTGAAAATGGATTCCCAAATGCCTCCAAACCCACTCAAATTTATGAACAGAGGTATGTAATGTGTTCAGTATTTTATTAAATTCTCATATGCACCATTAATGGATTATTACAACTGTTCTCACCCTCTCCCCTTCAACTGCAAAAATCCCCAATTAGACCCTTGGGGAAATGGCACTATTTCACCTCCCAATACAACTAAACTGAGTGAAAATGCTTCAAATGCTCAAGTACAGTACATGAAACTTGTATAAGACATCCATGTCAGTATATTTATCACAAATATATCAGAGAATCATCCATTCATTTTAAATCATCATCAATACATTGGCTCACAACAAGGTAGTGGGGAAATGGCATTGTTCTTCCATTAAAAATGAGATTTATACATTTCTACTTGGAATTTCGACCTGAAACTTTTTGGAGATGAATAAAAGAGTATTTAATTCATATTAAAAAATAAATGGAGCATTAAAAGCTTCCACAAAGAGTACAATAGCTCACCAAAAACGCCCTCCCTCAAGGATCAAGAATATGCCATCAAAACTGGAAATGGTTAAAGGAGTGAGCTGCAATAGAAGAAACCATGAGCTTCCCTGTATCTTACACCTACAAATAAAGACTCCATTAAAGCTCAAAATGAAAGTTCTGAATGGCCTTTCCAATTGCCAACTTGGATGGGAATCTTTCACCCTCGAAATTGGCCAAGGCAAGAAACTAGTCATCCACTAGCTCTCCCTTTTCACAAATGCAATTGTAAATTCTACAAATGATCAAAATACATTCTCATACTTCATTTCTACATTTTATAACCAACATTATCCTTCTAAGGGTCGAAATCCTCTCAATAGATTTAATAGATTTCCATTTAGGAAATATTCCACATTTGCCACTTGTCTCCTAGTTCCAACCTTCCATCTTCTCCCAAATTCGATTTTGAGTCTCTTTGGCTTCTCCAACTCCCAAATTCGCCTTCTTTGAGCCTATTTTTGGGGCTGACATGTCATAGTGGTCATATGTCAGAGGTCAGTTCTGCAATTTGTCATATTTGTCATAGATGCTCCATCATTGGTGTCATAGAGGCTAGGGAATCCACTTTGACTCTTTATCTTCCATGGAGGTTACCAATCCTTCCCAATTCGACTTAAGATGCTCAATGACATTTTTTATGACTTACCAACTCACCCAAGAGTGTTCACATTCCCATTAATTCGAATTTGCAAAAGATAGATACCATGTATTATGAAAAATCAAGCTAGTGTGGGTCCCACATCCTCCATATGTCTCCAAAACCATTTGTCACCTAGGATTTATCTTGAATTTCTTTATTCACTCTATTTATTAAATACTTGAACCCTTCTAATTTCTAAACATCATTTATTATCCCCCTTATTCCAAATCCCAAAGCTTCCACCCCAAACCTAGGAAACTAGTAATTTTCCTCCTTGGCAATTATTTGACCCTTAACATCAATTTTACAAACTCTAATGAATATGGCTAATGTGATTAGGCCATTGTGACCCAATTCCAATTTTGGGACATGACAAATCCTCCCTTCCCAATATTGCTTGTCCTCAAGCAATTTCAAACATGGGTGTTGAAGAACCTGCTTTCTGTATAATTCTTTGAAGTTGCCATTGAATTGCCAAACCTTGAGTCTTTGAGTTTCCCATGAGGATTTTAGAGAGGAACCACCATGCTTGCTGCTGCACTACTCTGATAAAAATCACTTTATTAATGGGAAATCCATCTCCCATACTTCTTGTTTCCCCCAAAAAATTGAAACCAATGAGATAAAAATTAATCCAGGGTCCCATTGCTTGTATTGCACCCCAACAATGAAGAGTGCTCTCCAACCCATACCATCAGATAAGATGATTCCTGGATCCCATTTTCTTGTATTCATTCTTCCAAACATCATGAGTACATCATCAAAGTACATAAATACATAATGAAAATGTACATCAAGGAGGTGCTTCATCAAAGAATCATGAAAGTGCTTGTACCTCCAAGCAAGTAGACCACGATTTTCCAAGTGCATACAAGCTTCAAGTGACCAATCAAATCTTCTCCAATGAAATAGGTGAGGATCCCATGTCCTATAATGCTGCTCCAAAAGGATGTGATATGCATCAAAATATTCAACCATGTATTCTTTCATCCAAGAAGTGAATGAAGAATCTCCACTAAAATCTGAACCAAATAATGAGCAGAAAAAACAAGGAGACTTCAAATGACTCAAAGAAGTCTCACCCATACATCCATGAATGTTAGAATTATAAAGATGTAACAAAGTATGTGGCTTCCAACAAAAATTTTGTCCCATCATAAATCTATTCACCCAAGTGTTGGATGAAGTTCCTCTAACATCAAATGAACCCAGTGTTGAGCAAGAAAAACCATGAGTCTTCAAGTGACTCAAATCCATATCATAGGTGCATCCATGTAGATGTGAATCATCATAAAGTGACAAATTATGCTGCTGCAAATGTGAATAAGAATGTGCTCCAACCATGTAATCATAAAAGGTAAATCTAGGAGTTCCATACTCCTCATGTGGCACCATATAAAAGAACCCTTTCACCCATACTTCATTGAGACTAATACTGCAAAACATGGAATTGTGGGATGTAGGAGAACGAACTAACTCACCCAAATGATCAAAAAGTGCAGAAGTTTCATCATGGGAATGATACATGTGGGTAATATCATGCAGCTCCTTCAAAAGTGGGAAACCTTTGTCATAGATTGGTTCCAATGTAGAGGAATCATGCTCTTCTTTAAAAATTGCATAACCTTCATCAAGAGACAATTCAAGTTCCTCTTCCACCACATCAAGTGTTTGGATCTCTTCAAGTTCATCTTCAAACACATTAAGCACATTCAAATTTCCACATTTCTCATGATCCACCATGTCATGAGAATCCTCCAAACAATCTACCATTTGACAATCTGAAACATAGGAGGAAAAACAAGTATCTTGCAACTTTTCAAGAAGTTGCTCATTTTGAATTGTGAGCTTATGAATATCCTAATTATTCTTCAAGTATGCACCATGTAAAAATTCATTAATCTCAAACAAATGGTTTCTATCAAAAAGAAAAGACATGAAACTACCTTTGATGTGGCACATTGCTCTTTGAATCTTCTCCATGTCTTCAAGGAAGAATGTTTCCTCCAATGAAGTAGCTCTCCAACAAGAATTTGACACCAATGCTTGAGTGTTATGGAGAATGCTGAGGGACTCTTGGATCTTCTTTTCATTCATCTTTAAGGATCCTTCAAGAAAATGAGGCTCCTGTAAATGAACCTCCTCATCTTCTTCATTTTTTCTTGGACCAACTTCATTAAGCTCAAGTGGTGATGGGGAAGTTGATCTTGGTTCTTCTTCAACTGCTACAAGGTCTTCATTATCATGCTTAATGGAACTTGGGCTTGCAGCAACACTTTCAAAAGTGATCTCTATGTCACCAACATAGAGGTGTGAGCACCCATCGGTAGGTACTCCTTCATAGTTTAAGCATCCATCCGTAGATGCTCTTTGGTTCATGTCTAAGTTAGAAGGTGTCTCGAAATGATCTTCTATATTTTTGATAGAATATTCGTCATGCTCTTGTGATGTCTCTTCATTTTTCTCCTTCAAGCAAGCTGATGCATTTTTCCCCTTGTTTTCCTTAGGATCAGTATATTTGGAATCTCTTCTTGAATAAATCTCAAAAGCTCTCCTCAAGGAAGACATCATTTCATGCACACATATATGATACTCGCTCCAAGGTTCTTTACAAGAAGGGCATAAACCTTTCTTTACTAACTCCACATCTTCATGTTTGGGCCTATTTTGAAAAACATGTTAAGCAAAGTACTCAAAAGACATGGCATTTTGTGTATTTTTGCTAAAAGCAAGATATTCTTGATATTTTTGATATTATTGGGGCAAGGTTTTATATTTTGCTCTCCATCTTTGGAACTCACTCATAGAATTATCCTTGGTCGGTGTGACACACTCATATTCACCAGATTTAAACTCATAAGCATAATCTTCATTTCTCTTGAAATTGTAAGAAGTGTTGCATGATGGCATCTCTTCCTCGTACCATTCACATTCTGCTTCATATTGCTCATAAGCATCTGCATATTCCTCATAAGAATTGTACTTATAGGATTCATCATAATAGTAATACATGGCTGCATATTATTCTTGAATGTATGTACCTAATCCACAGGTGCAAGGACCATGCTCTGATACCACTGTAATGTCCCTTGTTAGGAATTTTATTAAAATGGCAATTTTTCACTTTTTTCCCTAGTTAGACCTTTGACTAGTTTTGATCTCTAGGTCCCAAATTTGCCCCAAATGATCCCAAATCTTCTGAGAAGGTATATGAATGATATTAGAACATAAATATGTGTTTCATGGATGCCTTTGGACCTTTAAAATACTTCTACAAATCCTCTTTCAATTCTGATCAACGTAGGTAACTTTACTAGTGATTTTTCTTTGACTAGTATTGGTCTCTAGGTCTCAAATTGACTCCAAATGCCTTCAAATATTAAAGGAAGGTGTATGAATGATATTAGAACTTGAATATGATTTTTATGGATGACATATGTCCACAAAAATACCTCTGCAAACTCTCTTAATATCCTGAACCAATTATGCAATTTTACTAGTAATTTGGTGTTCAAATCCCCCTGGGGTAAGTACTGAAAATGACTTCCCAAATGCCTCCAAACCCACTCAAATTTATGAACAGAGGTATGTAATGTGTTCAGTATTTTATTAAAGTCTCATATGCACCATTAATGAATTATTACAACTGTTCTCACCCTCTCCCATTCAACTACAAAAATCCCCAATTCGACCCTTGGGGAAATGGCACTATTTCACCTCCCAATACAACTAAACTGAGTAAAAATGCTTCAAATGCTCAAGTACAGTACATGAAACTTGTATAAGACATCCATGGAAGTATATTTATCACAAATATATCAGAGAATCATCCATTCATTTTAAATCATCATCAATACATTGGCTCACAACAAGGTAGTGGGGAAATGGCATTGTTCTTCCATTAAAAATGAGATTTATACATTTCTACTTGGAATTTCGACCTGAAACTTTTTGGAGATGAAGAAAAGAGTATTTAATTCATATTACAAAAGAAATGGTGCATTAAAATCTTCCACAAAGAGTACAATAGCTCACCAAAAACGCCCTCCCTCAAGGATCAAGAATATGCCATCAAAACTGGAAATGGTTGAAGGAGTGAGCTGCAATAGAAGAAACCATGAGCTTCCTTGTAGCTTACACTTGAAAATAAAGACTCCATTAAATCTCAAAATGAAAGGTCTGAATGGCATTTCCAATTGCCAACTTGGATGGGAATCTTTCACCCTCAAAATTGGCCAAGGCAAAAAACTAGTCATCCACTAGATCTCCCTCTTCACAAATGCAATTGCAAATTATACAACTGATCAAAATCCATTCTCATACTTCATTTCTAAATTTTATAACCAACATTATCCTTCTAAGGGTCGAAATCCTCTCAATAGATTCAATAGATTTCCATTTAGGAAATATTCCACATTTGTCACTTGTCTCCTAGTTCCAACCTTCCATCTTCTCCCAAATTCGATTTTGAGTCTCTTTGGCTTCTCCAACTCCCAAATTTGCCTTCTTTGAGCCTATTTTTGGGGCTGACATGTCATAGTGGTCAGATGTCAGAGGCCAGGTCTGCAATTTTTCATTGTTGTCAAAGATGCTCCATCATTGGTGTCATAGGGGCTAGGGAATCTAGCCCAAGTGTCCACAAACTTCCACTTTGACTCTTTATCTTCCATGGAGGTTACCAATCCTTCCCAATTCAACTTAAGATGCTCAATGACATTTTTTATGACTTACCAACTCACCCAAGAGTGTTCACATTCCCATTAATTCAAATTTGCAAAAGATAGATACCATGTATTATGAAAAATCAAGTTAGTGTGGGTCCCACATCCTCCATATGTCTCCAAAACCATTTGTCACCTAGGATTTCTCTTGAATTTCTTTATTCACTCTATTTATTAAATACTTGAACCCTTCTAATGTCTAAACATCATTTATTATCTCCCTTATTCCAAATCTCAAAGCTTCCACCCCAAACCTAGGAAACCAGTAATTTTCCTCCTTGGCAATTATTTGACCCTTAACATCAATTTTACAAACTCTAATGAATATGGCTAATGTGATTAGGCCATTGTGACCCAATTCCAATTTTGGGACATGATAGTTTGCACCTTAAGTATGGGGCATATAATTACTGTTCGTAGCGGGAGCCGAGTTGTAATGACCATAATGGTATGTGTTAACACCCAAAAAGTGTTCACTACCTCATCTACCACATTATATGGCTCATTTGTTCATTTTCCTACCATATTTCCGTTAAAAACCCAAAAAATCCGACTAAAAATCCTCCAAAAGGGAAAAATGCCTCCAAAAGGCAACAAAACCATCAAAATAGCCTCAAAAAGGCTAAAAAACCCCTTTTTCCACCAAAAATAGCAAAAATCCCCTAAAAAGGGAATAAAAAATATAAAATAATGAGGAAACGGAGGAAAAAACCCTATACAGCTGCCCTAAACCATATGGTTCCCAAAACTATGGGTCAGCACTCCACCACCAAAAAACTATAAATAGGTGATGGAGATCCCTTATTTCACATCCACAATCAAGTATACCCTTACTCTGCCAAAATCTCTCTTGAAACCCTAGCTCACCATTGAGCCACTTTCACTTTGAGAGCCCCTTTTGGCCCATTTCCACCATTGGAGAAAGAAAAGGAGCACATTGGAGCTTGGAGCAACCCTCTTGGACATTGCAAGAGCTTCATCAACCTCCATATTGGAGGTAATATCAATACAAAAACCATTATTTATATTTTGTTCTTTATGTTTCATGCATGTGTTTTAGACTAGTTTACATTTCAGTTTTAGCATAATAATTTACATTTACTGAACTGCTACTAAGGAGTCCATTCTCCTTAGTAGGTGCTCATTTGCACAAGCTAGGGGTAAAACCCTAGCTACAGTTTTGGTGACTCCCCTAGATTTGAATTTCTGGTTTTAGTTTAAAATTTTGTTCCTTTCGGCTGTCCCTTTCGGCCGCCGCACACCGCGTATTTTTTCTCTGCAGTCGCGTCCCGACCGCGTCTTTCAGGCCTTTACCTGCGACCCGACCGCGGCTCTTAGACTGTTTCCGACGCCCTGCCGGCAGATTCAAGTCTGCTACCTGCGATCCGACCGCGGCTAATCAGCCTGTTTGCTGCGATCTGACTGCGCCTGTCGGCCATTTTCCCGCATCTCGACTGCGGCTTTCAGTCCCTTTCCGGCGTCCCGACTAAGTCTGTTAGCCTTTTTCCCGCGACCCGACTGCGTCTTTTTCCATGTTTCCTGCATCCCGACCGCCTTTGTCGGCCCAATATCCGCGACTTGTCTGCGTCTGTTTCCCTTAAACCCGCGGTCCGCCTGTCATTAGAGAAATTTTGAGGTCAAAAAAGGGCCTCAAAACAAAGAAAATGTACTATAAAATACAACCAATCACATTCTAGTAGATGACATCATCCCCCTTGGTGAGGTGGCATTGCATGAGTTAAGAATGCTTATTTGTCAAATTTTCTATGGTGGATGAAAACACATAGTTAATCAAGATAGTGGTGTAAGTACTTTTAAGTCATAAAGTAAAGTACTCATAATGATAGTCTTTTCATAAAATAATATTATTGTCATTTTCAAGTAAAGTACTCATAATGAATGTCTTTTCACACTTTCACATAAAATAATATTATTGTCATTTTCAAGTGAAGTATTCTTAATTTATAAAGAAAGTCCTTTCACATTTTTTTATAAAATAATATATTATCATTTTTATGTTTTTAATTTTAAATTATATATTCACTTCATTCTATTTAATAACATAATGTCAAACTAATAAAGAATAATAATAGATTTAATAAATAATAATAATAATAATAATAATGCAATGTGGATTATAATAATATTATTAACATTTTACATGTAAATAAATTCTCAATTAAATTACATTATTAAATTCATAAGAAAAGTACTAAATATAAAAAGTCAACATAAAATTTAAAAAAAAACTCTTAAAAATGTTTTTTATTATTTAATTTCATTTGCAAGTTCAAGACAAATAAATGTTAAAGGACAATACATTTTTGGGAATTTACAATGAATCTTAGTCACATCAATGTAGACTTATTTTATTAATTTTATTTCTAGTGAATTTTGAAAAGTAACTCAACCATGGTTATTTATATTGTGCATAGAAAATAGTGTGGGAGGTGACTTGTCATATATACCTACCCCATAAAACCCCCAATTCATAATATTTTAATATATCTCATATTTTTGTAGTACATCTCTTAGGAGGCCCTTTTTTGACCTCAAAATCTCTCTAATGTCTGATTCGCCACAGACCCCCGGTCTGATTCCTGCATTTTTTCCCTAATTTGAGCCTAGCCCCTTTTGCTGCAATATTTTCTGCATCTGAACAGCCCTCTGTCCTACCTATAGCCCCACTTCCCTACAGCCTTTCTGCAACATAATTTCTATTCCCTTTACAAAATCTTTTTAAAATTTCAGCATTTTTAAATTCATAAAATTTTGCAAGTTAAAGTTTCAATTTCAGTATTATTGATAGTTAGAAGTTGCCCCCCTTGTGGCACTTCTATTTTGGGTTCATCACCTCACGAGCACACACTCTGTCACATAATTCAAGTGAGCCTTAAAAAGTACCTAACTCAACCAATATTCTAACCCCACTTGGGGAACACAAAAGAATCTTTGTAGTTAGGTAGGATCGGGGGGATAGGCTTCCAATAGCACCCCTCGGTTACTTACACTTGAGACATAGTTGTTGTCCAAATAGGGAACCAAAATCCCCTAGTACTTTTGACACGATCACAACCAGTTTATCAGAGGGCCTCTCCCTTAGGAGGGTTGAAGTCGGGAGACTAGTTCCGGAGGCCTGAGTGGAATACCGCACTCCATTTAGTAACCGAAGGGCTACCTTTCGCAGTTCTCGGGATATCCCTGTATAGGGGTATTGCGGTTAAAGGACCAAACGGTAGATTCACCTTTCTGGATGTGTCATGAACGGGGTATCTTAGTTGCCATTCTTCTAGGATTGACTACCCGGTGTCCCTCCCGGTAGGGGGATATCATAGCCACTTGGATTTCCTATTCATATTGTCTGACTTGGATTTCATCACCTTGCAGAGGATATGTCTAGTTGAGTCAGAATACTTTTAGTTAGGTGCTTGCATGCTCCCTACCTCCCTTTGGTCTAGTGAGTCCACCATTTTTTATTTTTAGGAAACCTGCTTCTTGTTGGTATTCTGACCATATTTGTTGATACTCCACTTATTGTAGCACAGCTGTTACAGTAGGTGTTTTGAGTTGGTTGTTGGCCTGAGTGCCTTGTTTTTTAGCTCTCCTTCTGCACACTCGGTTGCATTAGGATTTTTTGAGCTATTTTTTACTCACCTCAACCCACAGAGATTTGACACCATCTGTCACCATTGAGTCCCCGAGACATTCTCGGCGCCTCAGGGGCGAGCCCCCACAGCACGGTTCACTTGACACCACCCATCATAGATTCAGATCATCATCCCTTGATACCACTCATCACAGATATAGATCCTTGTCTCTTGACTCCACTCGTCAGTGACATAGGACCCCGTCACCAGATATTGACGCCCCTTACTTTACCTCTGATTCTGACGAAGAGTTTGAGAATCCTATTTACACTGCCCCTACTAGCCCCATGGCTGGCACGAATGCTACTCCTTTTTTTATAGGGACCGTTCGTGGCACATCCACCACTACACCAGTTACTACACCTGTTTTGGGTATGCCCTCCATGGGGGCCCCATCTACCATTCCCCTCACGGCACCTATTCCCATAGCGGGAGTACCTATTCCTACTCCATCAATGGCTCACACTACCCATGGTGGTGCAGGCCCCTCCTATACTACCTCCGTTCCCCCACTTGGGGGCACCATCCAAAATTCTTCCCCTCCACTTGGGGGCATGAGCCCCAACCTAGTCCAACCCACTACTGTGTCACATCCTTCTTCCAGTTTGCCATTCATGGCTAGCCTCAACCTACCTGACCTAGCCCGATTGACCAACGACCCTATCCGACACGACCCTGCATGGCCTCATATGCCTACCAAGCTCCCCTCTGACATCCCTAAGTTCGAGGGCAAGGCAGGTGAGGACCCACAAAACCACATCATTTCCTTCCATTTATCGTGTTCCTCCAACTCCATAGTAGATGACTCTATTCGCCTCCGTCTGTTACAACGCACCTTCACTGGCTCTGCAGCCAAGTGGTATATCGAGCAACCCCATGGGACCCATGCCACCTTTGCTTTCCTTGCCTCAACCTTCCTGCAGTTCTTCCAGTTACCTGTCTGCTATGACGCGGGCGTTGAGATTCTCCTATCCTGCAAACAAAACATGGCTACCCATATCACGGACCATATCCATGAGTGGCGTCGACGTCGTAGCTTATGCAAGATCAAATTGGACGACCATATCTTTCTAGATTGGTTCCTCAAATCCCTTCTCCCTGTCATTGCTAAGGATGTGGCATCAGAAAGTCCCCAATCTGAAGAAGAGGCCATCCTTAAGGCCCAACAGTTCGACCTCATTTACGCCCAGTCGAGTTACCTTTATACCATTATACCTGAAGCCCCTCGCGGCGAGTCCTCCCAGCACGATGCGTCGGGGGCATCCCACGATACCGACGACATCATTGGCCGTGTTTCTTCGCATCCCCAACCCTTTTCCATAACACATCCTACCCCGGGCCCCGACCTTTCGCGGGCCACCTCACAGTCTGGGGCCACCAACTCATATGCTCCTATGACACATCACCATCATTCCCATGGACCCAACTGTCCACCTCAGTGCTTCGGTCATGCGCCCCCTGCTTATAACCCTCTGGTCGCACCTCTGCCCTATTACCACCAACAGGCTGCACCAGCTTCTGCGCCTTCTCAAGCCCAACCAACTTATTACCACTAGCAGGCTGCACCAGCTCCTGTGCCTTCCCAAGACCAATCAGCTTATTACCCGCCACAGGCAGCCCCTGCGGCCAACCCACAACCTGCTCCACAGACATATCAGCCACCTCCTCAAGGTGCCGCTCCTACGCAACCTCAACCTACATACCATCCACCGCAGCCTGCTCCTGCACCTGCACAACCTCAAAACCCACCTGCTGCTCAAGGGCAAGTTTATGCCCAAAACAACCCGCAACAAAACCAAAACAACCAACGCAACCAGGGCCAACAAAACCGCTGTAAGGGCCGTAATCGTGGGAACAACCAACCTACAGACCAAGGTGGTCAACCGGCGAATCCCCCCGACAACAACAACGCGGCCCCCGCTAACCAAAACCCTGATCACCCGCCCAAGCAGGCTAAAAACCCTAATTTGCGAACGAACCATCCTTCTTCTATCTGCGGGGTCTATGGCCACTACACACATACTTGCCCACATTTGGAGTGAGCTTGGCAACTTTAGGTTGATGATGCCCATCGCCAAGGGCATGCGGCTCCTCAAGCATCACCCAACCCCCCACAACCTCAGCAGCCACCTTTAGTTCTGCAAAACCCCTTACCAACCCAAGGCATGGTGAACACTCAGCCGTTGGCCCCCCCTCAAGCCAACACGCAACCCCAACAACAACAGATCACATACACTGCTCCTGATCAACCCATGTTTGACTCAGGTACCCACCATTTGTTGATGATGTCTTCCACTGATGTCAACCTCCAGACCCGTCGGAACCAATATGGCTCCACCTCTGAAGCCCCTCCCACTGATAAAACCCCTAACGCTCATCCCAGTGATCAAGCGTTACGTATCCCTCCCCCTCCGGTAGATGGCGCTTCCAAAGCAGCTCGTTTCCCACTTCGTCTTATCAACAACAACCCCAATGCGCGCGCTGCGTCAATCTACAACATTGTAGACAACCTAGCCCAATCTCCCGCAACCATGTCTGCATTAGAAGTCTTGAAGAACTGCCCTTCCCAGCGCAAGACTTTACTCTCAGCCATTGGGGCTATTGACCCAAATGATTCAAATTTGATGGCATTTGATTTGGACCAGTCCGAACCACGCCTGCCTTCCACCTTAGCATTCCAAGTTTCTGTTTCCGTTCAGAATCTTGTCATTCATCGATGCATCATCGATGAGGGTGCCTCCACATGCGTTATGTCTACATTTGTATGGCAGAATTTGGGATCCCCTACCCTCCAACAGTCCACCACTACGTTACACACCTACGACAGTCGTTTGGCTCAGCCCCAAGGTCTCCTAGCCAATGTCCCTGTCCAGTTAGGTGGTAAAACCATCCTTATTGATATCGAGGTCATCAACGCCCAGCTTGATTACAACCTCTTACTCGGTCGCAGCTACATGTATGCTATGCGGATGGTCGCTTCCTCTGTCTTTCGTACCATGATGTTCCCCCATGATGTACGCGTGGTTAAGATCGACCAACTTACTTACTATGATCCAAATGCTCCCGCTGCACCCGAAAATGTTCTTCCCATGGTAGAACAACCGGTCAGTAGTGCTGCTACCTCATTTGTTTCCTCTTTGGGACCTGGAGTTTACTCAGACCTGTCGATGACATCCACCTTCCAATCCATTCCTCCCCCGTCATCTACGCCCGAAGTGTCTGACTTATGTACCCTGTCCCACGATAACCAAGCACCTAACAATCAACCACCTTTGTTGCCTAAACCACCACTGGTACCTAGAAACATTGGTGATACACCTATCCATACTATCCCCTTCCTAGTCCCTCCATCGGGAGTAGTAAGCGCCCCAGTTATGGCTACCCTTAGCCTCCCTGGGCTAACCTTGGGATTACCCATCTGGTATCTTTCGCCTCCCGTTCCCCCGCCGACACCAAGCGTCGTCCTCCAACTGGTGCAACCCATGGCTACTACCACTCAGCCACCCCCCAGTGTCTCTACCCCTTCGTCCTCCAAGACTCCTCTCCCTACTCCCAAACCCACTGGGAGCAGAGGTCCCCAACCTTACACTGTTGTACCACCTCCCAAGACAGTCAAAAACCCCCCAGTATTTCGTGCTCCTCCCAAATGCTCATTGTGCGACGAGTTAGGCCATGCGACTCATTAGTGTCCACAGTTACCGGCATTAGAGAAGCACATGCAGATGCTTGACAATGACCCCAACATCCCGGTTGTCGAACTAAACCCCACCCCCAATCCTAAAGATAAATCCCTGCGTACCAACCACCCCTGTGCTATATGCGGTGTTTATGGGCACTACTCACATCATTGTCCCGATCTCCCAAATTACAGAGCGGCTCTCTATGAGATGAACAATATGGATCTTGAGACGGCCCCAACCACTATTGAGGAGATTCACCCCCCGATCTCACCCCCATTTGGGGAGGTCAACACCATTTACATGATCTCTTCCACTACCATTCCCACGTCAACTGTGTTGATGTATTTGTAACTTTGGAATGTATTTCACATATATGTATATTGTATTCCTATAGAGATGGTATTATTCCTCTATAAGGAAGTGTCGTCATTTATATTGTAAGTGTCGTAACTTATACTTGATGGGTTATTAGACCACCTTATTTGGGGTCGGCCCTGTATAAGTCATGTGGGTCAAAGGGTTATTAGACCACCCTATTGGGGGTCGGCCATGTGGGTCAAAGGGTTATTAGACCACCCTATTGGGGGTCGGCCCACTCAGCATTATGTTATGTGGTAAAGTTCGAGCCTACATGAGTTAGGTAAAAAGGCAAGTCAAGTCAAGTATAAATAGAGTGCGGGAGGCACTCTATTTGCTCACTCACTTCTCACACATGCTCTCAAGGAGGAGAGGCGCACTTATGGAGGAGGACGATTGCTGCTAGGTTATGGCTATCTCTCTTGGTTGGTTGTATCATTGCTCTATCTATCTCTGAGGAAGTTATTGGGGTT
This sequence comes from Larix kaempferi, assembly GCA_027924585.1. Lineage (NCBI taxonomy): Eukaryota > Viridiplantae > Streptophyta > Pinopsida > Pinales > Pinaceae > Larix > Larix kaempferi. Next base: position 1,872,698 of record BSBM01000562.1, read on the forward strand.
TTTCACCTTTATGGTTTTCCCCAAGTAAATCTTTGTGTCTCTTGTGTGCTTGCATTAATGTCTCCATGATTGATATGCTGTAGATATGCTGTACATGTTCTCTCAGTTAAGATCCTAGATCATATTGAAGTAAATTCAGAAAATTTAACATGGTATCAGAGCTAGCCTGAAAGAAGGCATGATATGGCATGTATGACACTTGTTGCACTTACGATGCTAGGGCTTGATATAGCAAAAACCAGTCATCGTAGCACTTTCGCTATAAATCCGTTTTGGTGAAGTTTTCGGATCTGAAATTGTTACAGGCCGAAGCTAAGATCTCCAGGTATCTTGTGTCCAAAGGAAAACCTCTAATTCGTTTTACTTTGTGATTTATGATCTGTACAATATAGGGTTTCTGCCTCTTCCAGATCTGAGTCAAAATCAGGTGACCTTGGGAAAAAGGTCATATCTTGGGCTAGGACGCTCCAAATGAAATTTCCTAAAAAGTGACAGGTAGTACACAGTCTGTACTATCGGAAAAAACGTTTTCAGAGGCCAAAGTTGAACCAGTGACACGTGGCACGCCGTACAAGTTCACTCTCTTGTATTATCCCATAAACAGGTCACGTTGCGACATTTGGCATAACTCTCTCTCAGAGAGTCCAATTGAGGTCAGACCTGTCAGGATGGAAAGGTAACAGGCTGAGATATCTCAGAAAACTTGTTCAGAGGCCGAAGTTAAAACAGTGACACGTGGCACGCCGTACAAGTTCTCTCTCCTGTTTTATCCCAAAACAGGTCACGTTGCGACATTTGGCATAACTCTCTCTCAGAGAATCCAATTGAGGTCAGACCTGTCAGGATGGAAAGATAACAGGTTAGGCTATCTCAGGAAACTTTTTTCAGACCCTGTGGATCAAAAATTTTAGAGTTACACCAGAAACAATCAGGTACATATTTCTGTCAAAACAGAATTATTTTTTGGTACCTTCATTCATGGCTTCCGGAATTTAGGGCTTTGGAGAAAGTTGGAATTTTTGTAATCGGAGACCACGGCTGGATGCTACTCATCAAAATAGAAATGTAGAGACCAAGATAAGAATTTTTGGTTGGGCAGAAGGCCGAGCTTGATTAGACCCTAGTTCGGGACTTTGATCAGAAAAGTGGAAAATTAGGGCTTCTGTAAAAATGGAAATTTTTGAAATCTGTGACCACGGCTGGAAGCTCCTCAGAAAAATAGAAGATTAGAGCTTTGTATCAAACATTTTGATGGGGAAAAAGAGTGGGCTTCATCAAACCCCAGTTCAGGATCACGTCCAGTGAATCCGGGAGTTTCAAAGGCAAAATTGAGGAGTGAAACTTTGCAGTTTTCAAATTCTGAATATACCAGTTTGATCAGCTCATCAAGGCGCATATTCCTATCCTTTCGGAAGTTTGAAATTCAAAGTTTGAATTTTTGGGGTTTCTCTGACAAACCCATATCCAGATCCAGGTCTAGTTCTTGCAAATCAAGTGGATTGGGTTAATCCTAGAAGAAGATGGATTGATCATCTGCATGAGTGAAGAAGTTCCTATTTCAGAGGGAGATGAGGCTAAGGTCTTACATAAGAAGATTACAAGCGACCTTAACAGGTATGACTCATCGAGGTATGTTTCGATATTTGTCCACGATTAATTTTATGGTATGTTTGTCTTCATGTTATTATGGTTAGTACAATTTTGATTTTAGATTTGTCGTATCACCTTAACAAAATTCTGAATGCATGATAGAAGATATTCATTGGTTAGGGTGTTGACACTTATGATTGTACTAATGCATTATGGTGTTGTATGAGATTTATGTTGTCTACTAACATGAAAGGTACACCAAGAAAGACAAATCATGTTCTGGTCCAAGAACATATGATCATGATAACATGAGGACAAAGATTCATCCATTATCATGGATCTCATAGAAGATCCATTTACGAGGTATGTATAACTTGGTTTTATAATGGCTAACCTATGAGATATACAGGTTACTAGTACAAGTCATTGAAGAAGAACAAGAAGACATCATGTGAGTATGTTAAGACATAACTAGCTAGCATGCTAATCCAGGTATGTTTTTCCTATATCAAGTTACAATCTCATCTTGTGATAAGATCCTTTATATAAGTATACTTGGCATGATTGATTACGATTATTCATTGAAGTTAGTAATCATGGGTTTAGGCATATTATGCTTTTTACTTTGTTTAATGATATGACTAACCAGAAAAGTCCTATGGTCAAATAGGAATATAAGTAAAATAATATGTCTCTTATATTGATTGATTTGACTAACCAGAAGAATCATGAAACCATAGGTTTGAATAGTCATGGTCTTATGCATATTATATCTCTTCTCTTGATTGATGATATGACTAACCCGAAGAGTCATAGCTTTGAGTAATTATAGGTTTAGACACGTTATGTTTCTTATGCTTTAACTAACCATAAGAATCCTACATAAACCTTGAATGCTAATGCTTATTATTTTCTGTTTGAAATGATCATGACTATACATGCTTGAGATTATTGTGCTTTAATAGTATATGTATGATTTAATCATGATACTAATAAGCATGCATAGGGACCAAGGATGAATATGAGTTCAAGAACAGGTAATCCAGGAAGCAAAGATCAAGAGGGAGTACACTCCAGTGGTTTATTCAAGGATGCAAATATTCAGAGGGAGTTGACCATCTCTCTACATTCCACATCAAAAGATGTAGAAGAAGCTACTTCAGATTAGGACTCCAGTAGCTCCTGCAAGGAAGCGAAGACTCAGAGGGAGTCCACCCAACGAACAAACAAAGATAAGTATTTGAATTGTCATTTCTTAAATAATACTGTTCAATAATGTATATACTGATGTTCCTAGAATTAGGTTGTGTATTATGCATATTAGAATAATTGCATTAATGAATAGTATACTCCTAATATGCATGGGTAAGTGGCCTATGGCACTGTACAACATTCCATTGCTACTTATCTAGTATGAAACCTCTTTGCTGACATGTTGGGAGTTGTGCACACTCTTAACAATGTTCTGGTAGAGATTGGAAGGCATCTAGAAAGTTACGGAATATGGATAAATGTTGTATTGAAGCATTGGCTAAGATAATTGCATGACTGTATGGCATATTTCTTTATGTGTAAGAATTTGTTCTGAAAACTATGAGATGTTTTCTAATCATGCAATTTAACTTGTTGTGTAGGAAAGATCGTATGCCATCTCCTACAAAAGAAGAATTACAACATTTATTCTAGCAACAAAGATATCTATTGAAGATATTGAAGATATTGAAGTTCCCAGGATCTGGGATGAAGAAATGGAATGCCATGATCCGTCGATCATGAAGAATGATGTTTGGGATGTAATCCCAAGACATGAAGGGAAGTTTGCTATGACTTCCAAATGGAACTATCAGATCAAGCATGTTGCAGATGGCAGCATTGAGAAATATAAAAGTGATGAAATAGAAGATACACCAGATGGATTCAAGACAGCTTTCTTGAATAGTGTAGTTGAAGAAGAAGTGTATGTGGAGCAGCCACTTGGTTCTGAGACACATGATAGGAAATCATATATGTGCAGAACTTGGTATGGTGAAGATAGATTGATTGCCGACACGCAGCGGAAGCTTACTATCGAGTTCGAGATGAAGAACTTGGGGATGATGCACTATTTGGTTTTGGCATGGAGGTGTGGCAGAGTGCAGAAGGAATCTTCCTTGGACAAGGGAAGTATGCAGTAGAGATCCTGAAGAGGTTCAGGATGATGGATTGCAAGGCCATGACCACACCTATGGCATCGAATCTGAAGCTTCTTTGTGATGCTTCATCTGAGCCAGTTGATGTTTCTATGTATCGTCAGATTATTGGGTCCTTGATGTACCTGACGAACACGAGACCAGATATTTGCTTTGCTGTGAACACATTGAGCCAGTTCCTGACGGATCCGAGGAGTGTTCACCTGGTTGCTGTAAAGCATGTTCTGAGGTACCTGAAGGGTACAGTGGATTATGGGCTCAGATATGAGGCGAATCAAAAGTTTAACCTGCAGGGTTATGTTGATTCAGATTGGGCTGGCAGTGCTGCAGATAGGAAGAGCACATCTGGGTGTTGATTCAATATGGGATCAGGTGTGATCTCTTGGTTTAGCAGGAAGCAATCCTGCGTAGCACTGAGTACAGCTGAGGCAGAGTATGTTGCAGCCTATTCAGCTAGTTGTGAGGCAGTATGGCTACGGAAGCTACTGTCTGAGTTATTTGATCTCCCGTTGGAAGCTATTGGTATCTTCTGTGATAACTAGAGTTGTGTGAAGCTGTCCGAGAACCCAGTGTTTCATGACAGGTCGAAACACATAGAGATCAAATATCACTATATCAGGGATATGGTGTAGAGAGGAGCTTTGAAGCTCCTATATGTTGCGACGAACGAGCAGATTGCAGATGTGCTGACGAAGCCACTATCCAGGGTGAAGTTGGAGTACTTCAGAGAGAGGCTTGGCATTCTTCAGATCAAGGACACTTCGAGGAAGAAGTGATGGACACATTTGCTGAAGCCATTCCAAGCATGTTGGAAGGAGGATTCTTCACGTGGCTGTGGATGTAAGCGCTAGATGATGAGCATCAGGATGATGTTCTGGTTTCTGCTGGATATGATCAGTTGGATCATTTTATGTATGTATGTACGCATCATGTGGATGTTGGATATGATCAGTTGGATCATTTTATGTATGTATGTACGCATCATGTGGATGCTGGATATGATCAGTTGGATCATTTTATGTATGTATGTATGCATCATGTTGGATGCTTGGACCATGTATCTGTATATGTATCAGGTGGATACATTGTATGATCAAGTGGATCATGTATGGTGATATGTATCATGTATTTGTATTTGTATCAGGTGGATACATTGATGATCAGGAGGATCATGTATGATGATATGTATCAGGTAGATACTTGGTATGCATCAGGTAGATGCATTGATGATCAGGAGGATCATGTATGATGATATGTATCATGTATTTGTATCAGGTGGATACATTGATGATCAGGAGGATCATGTATGATACTTGGTATGCATCAGGAAGATGCATTGATGATCAGGTGGATCATGCAGCAGGATGTTGCAGTGATGATCAGGATGATCATAGATGACGAGCTTCAGGATGTTGCTCCAGATGACATGCAGCAGGATGTTGCAGTGATGATCAGGATGATCATAGATGACGAGCTTCAGGATGTTGCTCCAGATAACATGTAGCAGGATGTTGCAGTGATGATCAGGATGATCATAGATGACGAGCTTCAGGATGTTGCTCGAGATGACATGCAGCAGGACGTTGCAGTGATGATGATCAGGATGATCATGGATACATCAGGATGATGTATGGTGAGTATCAGGTTGATACTCTGTGGCCGTGGATCAGGTTGTGCAGATGAGCATGTAATTCGGTGCCCTGGGAGATTTGCAGATGGTCTTTCGAGGTTTTGCCTATGGCATGTAATTCGGTGCCCTGGGACATCTGGCAAATGCTCTTTCGAGGTTTTGCTCTGGGAGGACATGTAATTCGGTGCCCTGGGAGATCTGCAGATAGTTTTTCGAGGTTTTGCCTATGGCATGTAATTCGGTTCCCTGGGATATCTGGCAGATGCTCTTTCGAGGTTTTGTCCTATGGCATGTAATTCGGTGCCCTGGGAGATCTGCAGATAGTCTTTCGAGGTTTTTCCTATGGCATGTAATTCGGTTCCCTGGGATATCTGGCAGATGCTCTTGCGAGGTTTTGCCATGACCACATGTAATTCGGTGCCCTGGGAGATCTGCATATAGTCTTTCGAGGTTTTGCCTATGGCATGTAATTCGGTTCCCTGGGATATCTGGCAGATGCTCTTGCGAGGTTTTGTGGTGAGGTCACATGTAATTCGGTGCCCTAGGAGATCCTATAGGTAGAGCTGTGTGCTCGTAACAGCCTGGGATGCTCTTTCGAGGTTTTGTGACGCACGTAAAAGTCCTGAGGATTCCACAGTATGGCCAGTGATGATGAAGACCTGCAGGTGGTGGGCCTACATCCAGTATGAAAAAGGACTGGCTCTGTAGAACTTCCTATGACGAGTAGATTCAGAGATTGATTGAGATAGCAGCAGCAGTGACGATGATGATGACTCGATGACGATTATCCAGTGACGATGATCCATAGAAGATGACTTGTGCTAGAAGAACTGTGCTGAGAAATACCTTCCTAGTTAAGAGGGAGTGTTGATGTATTTGTAACTTTGGAATGTATTTCACATATATGTATATTGTATTCCTATAGAGATGGTATTATTCCTCTATAAGGAAGTGTCGTCATTTATATTGTAAGTGTCGTAACTTATACTTGATGGGTTATTAGACCACCTTATTTGGGGTCGGCCCTGTATAAGTCATGTGGGTCAAAGGGTTATTAGACCACCCTATTGGGGGTCATCCATGTGGGTCAAAGGGTTATTAGACCACCCTATTGGGGTTCGGCCCACTCAGCATTATGTTATGTGGTAAAGTTCGAGCCTACATGAGTTAGGTAAAAAGGCAAGTCAAGTCAAGTATAAATAGAGTGCGGGAGGCACTCTATTTGCTCACTCACTTCTCACACATGCTCTCAAGGAGGAGAGGCGCACTTATGGAGGAGGAGGATTGCTGCTAGGTTATGGCTATCTCTCTTGGTTGGTTGTATCATTGCTCTATCTATCTCTGAGGAAGTTATTGGGGTTTTTCACCTTTATGGTTTTCCCCAAGTAAATCTTTGTGTCTCTTGTGTGCTTGCATTATTGTCTCCATGATTGATATGCTGTAGATATGCTGTACATGTTGTTCTCTCAGTTAAGATCCTAGATCATATTGAAGTAAATTCAGAAAATTTAACAAACTGATTTGACGGCCCAAACTTTCCGTATTGATGAGGAGATTCTTGAGGCACTCACTGCCCCGGAGTATCCCTGGGATGACATGCACCATCGTTCGTATTTCCTCCCAGAAGCATCTTCCTCTAGCAACGCTACCCAATTTACGGTTGAATCCAAAGACTTCCTTCCCACCAAGGTCGACTGGTTCAAGGACCCTATTCCTACTCCTGACGCCTTCGAGGAAGGTAACATGGCTAATATCTCACCTGTCATCCAAATTGATATCGCTGCCCCCGGGAGTGCCCCTGAACTCATCACTTTAGGAGCCTTCTGCAGTAAGCAAGAGATTGAGGAATACACTAACCTCTTCAGAGAGTTTCGTGATGTCTTTGCCTGGTCCTATACCGAAATGCCCGGTCTTGACCTCGCTATTATAGAGCACCACATTGACACATGGCCTGATGTACCCCCCGTCCGTCAGAAACAGCGTCCCATTCATCCCTCAAAGATCCCAGCAGTCAAAGTAGAGATTGAGAAACTACGCAAGGCAAGATTCATTTATCCTATTGCCTATACCACATGGGTTTCAAACCCCGTCCCCGTTAACAAAAAACAAGGCACCATTCGAGTATGCACTAAATTCCGCGATTTAAATCTTACTTGTCCCAAGGACATTTTCCCCATGCCATTTATTGACCAGCTCATTGATGTGTGTGCGCGACATGAAGTCCTCTCTTTCATGGACAATTTTTCTAGATACAACCAGATTCAGATCCGTAAGGAAGACCAGTACAAAACTGCCTTTACTACCCCATGGGGCACCTTTGCCTATCGTGTCATGCTTTTTGGCCTAAAAAATGCTAGTGCCACCTTCCAGTGGGCCATGACCTATTTCTTTCACGATTTGGTCCATATATTGCTAGTCTACCTAGATGACCTTACTGCTCGTTCCCGGAAATGATCGGACCACCTTAATGACCTTTGGCAAGTTTTTCTGCATTGTCGCAAATACCGAATCTGCTTGAACCCACACAAGTGTGTCTTTTGCGTTCCGGCAGGCCGATTGTTGGGTTTTATTTTTTCCCAGAAAGGAATTACTATTGATCCCCTGAAAGTCCAAGCCATCTTAGACCTTCCCTCTCCTCGCACGCTCCGGCACCTCCAAAGTCTGCAAGGGCGATCCAATTTCCTTAGACGCTTCGTTCCTGATTACACCACTACCGTTCACGGTTTCTTGCGCCTGCTCCGTACCCACATACCTTTCATCTAGGATGAGCAAGCAGAAGCTGCATTCGAAGCCCTCAAGAAAGCTCTCACACGAGCCCCTCTCATATCCCCTCCGGATTTATTTCAGGACTTCATCCTATACGTCTCGGCATCCGAGCACGCTGTGTCTGGAGTCTTGGTTCAAGAAGACGTCTCCCACCAAGAGCATGTCATTTACTACGTTAGCCAGACCTTGTCTGGTCCCCCCCTACGTTACCCATATGAGGAGAGACTAGCCCTAGCTGTAGTCTTTTCTGTCCAAAAACTACGACACTAAATCTTACTTAGTCATACCATAGTCGTTGCTGACTCCAACCCCATGGTCTATCTCCTAAATCGACGCCTACTGCAAGGTCGTGTTGCTAAATGGGTCATTATCCTCCAGGAATATGACCTCACTTTCCGAACACCTAAGAGCACTAAAGCCCTTGCACTTTCCCAACTCATCACTGATCTACCTTCCCTTCTCCCGGCCCCACAAATCTCTGACGAGTTACCCGATAATCACTTTTTCACTATCTCGTCTGATGACCCATGGTACAGTGACGTTTTGTTATACCTGCGCACGCAGAAGTTCAGACCCAAAGTCACCTGTAATGAATGTCGTCGCATCCGTCACCAAGCCTCTCGATATCTCCTCTTACGCGATGTCCTTTACCGACGGGGGGTTGACACCATTCTTCGTCGGTGCCTTACACACGAGGAAGCTGAATACAACCTTAACGACTGTCATAGTGGTGCCTGTGGCGGCCATTTCTTTGGGATGGCAACTTCCCAAAAGGTCGTCCACGCCAGATACTTCTGGCCCACACTTTTCACCGACTGCATCACTGTGGTCAAGCATTGCCATAATTGCCAACTTTTTTCCCCCAAGGCCCGGACACCACCTGCTCCGTTACATCCAGTCGTCACCGTTGGTCCCTTTTGTAAGTGGGCCATCGACTTCATGGAATGTAGACCCCTGTCTGCCAACGGCCACAAGTACATCATTGTCGTCGTGGATTACTTCACCAAATGGGCCGAAGCCATGCCTACCTTCAATTGTACCGCTGATACCGCTGCCCGTTTCTTTTTCAACCATGTTATCACTCGATTCGGGGTCCCTAAACAGTTGGTCTCAGACCATGGTTCACACTTCGAAGATGCCGTCTGGCGTGAGTTATCCACCCTCCTCAAATTTGAACACCAATTTTCCTCTGCTTACTACCCCGAAGGGAACGGCCAAGTAGAGGCCATTAACAAAATCCTCAAAACCATCCTTCAACGAACTGTTGACAAGCATAAGTCCAATTGGAACCACATGATGTTCCCTGCCTTATGGGATTATCGTACATCCACTAAGACCGCCACTGGTTTTACCCCATTTCATTTAGTTCATGGTGTAGAGTCTGTCCTCCCCATCGAGTGTTAGATTCCTGCCTTACATATCGCCATCGAGCTTCTCCCCGAAACCTCCCCACTCGAGCGACATCTGCTATCCCTCAAACAAGCTGATGAAGACCGTCGTGCTGCTCTCCAAACCATTGAAGCTTCCAGGAACCGCTCCAAAGCTGGTTACGACAAACACGTACACCGTCAAACATTCCGCGAAGGGGACCTCATCCTCGCCTATGACCAAGCCCATGACAAAACCGATAAAGGGAAGTTTGAATCCATGTGGCAAGGCCCTTACATCGTGCAGACTTGTCTTTGCAAGGGGGCATACATCTTAGCCGACTCCAAAGGTCACCCTTTGCGCAACCCTCGTAACGGGTTGTACCTTAAATGCTTTTATCCCTAAATAACTCGCAGCCCCACTGGTCCGCATTGTACAGTTTGCTCTCTTTTTTGTTTTTCACCTTTTTTACCACGATCTTACATTCCTCATTTTTTGCATGCCACAGATGGACCATCTTCCACCTCACTATACTGGCTTCGCCGATGGAGCAAGCCGCTGGTCTCCCAACCTGGCTTCTGCAGCGTGGGTCCTATATTCCCCTTCCCATGAAATGATTCACCATGATGGAATCTACATAGGAGCTGCTACCAATAACCAGGCGGAGTATGATGCTGTGACCGGTCTCCTGACTACTGCCCTCCAGCTGGGCATACGTCACCTTCATGTGTTCCTTGACTCCCAGCTGCTTGTCTCCCGGCTCAACAACTACTACCAGGTGCGTGATCCCTTCCTCTTTAGAAAATTCCTGCGCACAAAACAACTCAGCTGACAGTTTGAATCCATAACATTCACCCATGTCCCAAGAGCTCAAAACAGTGTCGCAGATCAAATGGCCAACAACATTCTGGATTGGCATATCAATCACTCCATGTAACACCTCCATCATGCATAGCATCTCATAAAAATATATAAAAACCCAAAAATATTGCAAGGGGCATCCACGTGGCTATCATCACATAAACATTTGCATCCATGTGCAATAAAAAATACATACACGGGCATCCACGTGCCTAGTCCTACATACATAGGGTTGCATCCATGTGCAATACCTCACATCACATACACAAGGGGCATCCATGTGCCCAACAACCTATACTACTTGCATCCACGTGCAATGTAAAATAGATCACAAATCATAAAGCGCATCCACGTGCGTACAACTAAACCAATATCACAAGAAGGTGCATCCACATGCATATATATATATATATCAAAAAATACATGTTCAGTGCTATACATGTTCTGAGTACCCCTGTACTCAGCTATACAAAAAATGGCTATACATCCCTAAAGCCTACAAAACTTGGGGGGAGTCCCCCGCACTCCCTAGTGAGAGTCGTACCCTGCATCACTGCATGCATCGGCCGCATCTGAGTCCTCCCCCCGCTCCTCCTCTGGCAAGTCCTCATCCCCTGCGGGCTCTTGTGCCCGTGCCCTGTCCGCCAAGATAGCTACCCGGATCGCAATAGATCTGAACTCTCGGGGTGCTCTCATGCAATCCTGAACTACATCAAGATCCACATCCCTCCATCCCTCGTCGGTTACCCCAACTAGTAACCAATCCAGCAGCACTCGAACGGACTCCAAAGTCCCCTCCGCGTCCCTCCGATGCACCTCGCCTCAGCCGGGTAAGGCTGGTACCACCACATGTCCCCTACGTGCCACATGTCCTGGCGGCGGTCTCGGACCCACATCTGTAGATCACACAACATTCAGTAACAGTATATATCATTCCCCACATCATATATAAAACTTGACATCCATAACATGCAAGTAAACCAATATGTACCGTCTGGTCCCTATGCCTGTCCTGGTGCTCGTGGCGCCTCTGGGTCTCCCATGTAGTCCATATCCCTATACGGATAGTCGTCCAATGGTAGTGGCATCTGTAGCCACTGCAGGTATAACTCATGGGTAAAGTACCTACCCACCTCCCCGCCACCCCGACGTCGCATCATCTCGCCCCAATGCACCATCCGCGGCTCCCTCAAACCTACTGCCCTAATCGGTACCCGCGGCCGCAGGGTGGGTACCCTCTCCATGAAGAATGCACATAGGAAGGAACCGTAGCAAAACCCCTTGCCCGATTCCTTCACCGCTGTCAGCTGTCGCTGTACACAAGTGAGGAACATCTGTCCCCACGCGTAATAGACCCCATCCAGTACACGCTCCACAAGCTGCATCTGGCCACCAGACACCTTCTCAGGTGACTAGGACCCCAACACACGTACCACGCATGCTGCAATCTCCCGTATTGCCGGCTCTTGTAGGTATAGCACCCGGAGTGCATTCCTATGCACCCTAGCCTCTGGAGAACAGTATCTCTCCAGCATGTCCTCCATATCCACATTGGCAGATACTCTCGGCTGTGTATCCGCCACTCTACCCAGACAGGGCAACCCTGTCAGGAAGTACACATCAGTCAGGGTAAGGTCCACCCTCTCACCCTGCACCATGAAAGCCTGTATGTCTGGCTCCCAGAAACTCACGACCCGGTTCAGTAGCAACCCTGCTGAGCGCATCATGGGCACCTGTGCGAACTTCAGCAGTCCGCACATCTCTAACACCACCCACACATGACCATCATCCCGAATGTAATCAACTATCCCATCTGGGATCTCCCGCTCTCTCCATAGTACCAACGGCATCCTTTCAAACACGCAAGGCAAACTCATCAAACTCATGTCAAAGAAATAAACCTCCCCCCCCCTCGGGGAAGTCCTAACAGCTCGATCCAAATTGCCTCTCTAGGCCCCCTTGCTGCGGTTTCCGACCGCAGTTGTTTGGCTCACAGTTGCGGTCCACAATCGCGACTGTCAGTCTCGAACACGCGGTCCCAAACTGCGTGTTCAGCCTCGGAACACCCAGTCACAGACCATGTGTTCTGCATCGAACCCGCGATCTCCACGTGCGTCATTTATCGTGGAACCCGCGGTCTCCGACCGTGGCTCACCCTAAAAAACCCGCGGTCCACCCCACGTGGACCGTACAAGTAAACCCTGGGACCCACTACCCACCCCTCGAACCCAAAAAACGTGCAGGTATGAGTTTGACGGAATACCTGTATCTCCCGGATCTGAAATCGGTCGGTCGGATCGTCCAGAAACGCCACCTCACCTCTGGTCCACTCTGATCACTAGTCAAAGTCAAACAAGTACAAATGACACTTGTCATGTTAGACCCACTCACTATTTATAGTCAGTTGAATTTTTCTTGTTTTGGCCATTCTAAACCCATACGGAGTCCGTTTCTTGAACTGTTTCCACCATTGGAATCAGCACAACGAGACCGTCCTGATGGTCACCTCATTGCATTATTTTGTCCCCGTCATTTTTTACACATTTTTCAGACCCCACTAGTCGCCTCGATTTGCGTGCTACCTCGATCGCTCTCCGTTTTTAGCATATTTTTTATCATCGGATTCATTTTTCCGAGCTGGTGATGATGCTTGAGATCATTTCTTGCTCTCACCCCCAGATTTTTTGGGTCTTTTTCTAAGACACCCCCAGTCACCTCGGTTTACATGCCACATTGGCCGTTATCCGTTTTCGACACTCTTTATATCACCGGATTCATTTTTCCGAGCTCGTGATGATGCTTGAGATCATTTCTCGCTCTCACTTGGTACAGTTTTACCATTGTGTCGCAACACCTCGCTGCCTCGGTTTGCACGCGACATCGGCAGCCATCGGATTGTTCCACACTTTTACATGAGCCATTCACTCCTGTCATACTGCAAATGTTTCGTTATTTTTCCACCATTTCATTCACCCCGCAAGGAGGCCCACCAGTGTTCCCCCTCACCCTTGTTCTTGGTCATCATACATGTTCCTTGATTGAACACTTCCTCCTTGCCTGGCCATTCCTTTTGTTCGGTATAATTTTATCCCTTTTTCGGGCCGGAGAAGTCCTTTACGAAAAAGGCACTTAGGGAGTTTCTGTTAAGCTCTTTTCTGACTCCTAAAACAATGAAAAGATCACCGAGCAATCTTGCTTCCTTTCATGCTCGTTAAAGTACCTGAAAGGGCATCTATCTGGTATAAGTTTACCCCTTTTCGGGACCTGGTAGACTAATTACGTAAAAGGAATACTCTAGTCACACCGGCTAGAAGAGTTCTTCATTGTATCCTTTTATGCTTCTTTGGGCCTTGGAGACTAAATATATGAAAAAGCAACCCCCTGGAGTCTTCTTATTTGCTTTCAGACTCTCTAAAATTGAAAGAAACCACGAGCATGCACTGTCCTGGGCTCGTAAAATCCACACGACAGTACCATTCCATCCTTTCAGAGTCTTCTTATCGCTTTCAGACTCCTTAAAATTGAAAGCACTCACGAGCATGAACTGTCCTGGGCTCGTATAAATCCACACGACAGTACCATTTTTACACTCACTTCTTCTAGTTCCTTAACCCATGGAGAAGTCATCCCGTGCCTCCAGGCATTATGATCAATCATCTCGGTAGCACCCCCAATCAGGTTGCCTTTGTTCAGAGTATTCTGCAGTCTCCTACCATTTTACCCCAGCTTGAGTCTCCCTCAGTCCAGTCCCCTTCCCAGATCCAATACAGCTATGATCCCTTTCCCATCAGTCAGTTTCATACGCTGCCCGATCATCCCCATTATCATACTCTGAACAAAGGAAGTTTGAGTCCACCCACTCTACTTGCCCAGTTGTCCCCCCAGTTTGTCAGTCCTACCATCAGTACTAACACATTTCGGTTCTCCAACTCGTGCTCCTGTCAAGGAAACATCATTGCCTTGATAGTTGCAGGTCTCCCTCTGTCGACGACAACCCCTCTATTCCAGAGGATAGGCCCAGAGGTCCCTACGCCTTGGACTTATCACCATCTGTGGTAAGTGCCTACAGACCATTCTGAGAGGATTCATCATTGCCTCTCCGAGTGGTTGTTTCTCACATGCTCGACTTCAGCACCTTGATCGCATCGTCGAGAATCACGTAGGGTTATATCCCATCAGTTTTTAGTCGAAGACCCTAGATTTCCCCCGATTCTAGCACATTGGTCAGTCACTTCGGAATGCCCAGTTCTATGTTCCCGTGTATGTCCGGGATGCGTTGGCGATTGTATTCGGAAGCCATCCAGTTACATGCTTCCCTGAGTACCTAGATCAGTCCCAGATCAGTTCCAGTCCAGTGTACCATTGCGAGTGTACCCTTTGTCACTCTGATCCAGCAGCTCATCAGTTCCTTTGGTACCACATTCAGTAGCACTGTTGTCATTCCAGTGTATCATTTCTTCAGCTTAGACATGGTCATACCAGCAGTATGTCCCAGATTTGTGTCCCCTCTAGACTCTTATGATGTACACAGTGGTTCTCTATGTATCTTACAGGTCCCTCTTTTTGGGCCTCACAGTTCTTTTTATGTATCTTTATAGGAGCATGGGTATGCCCACCTCGTCCATATATTGAGATTATTCCTCAGTCAGTATTTGAGGTCATGTATATGTCAGGTCCCCATTTTTTGGACCCCATTGTTATTTTTCTGTTATATCCTGATACGAGCATGGGAATGCCCGCCTCGTCCATATGATCAGATGATTCCTCATCCATTATTGAGGTTATGTACTTTTAGTTCTTGCAGCTTGTTCGGGATCGTTGTTCCAGGCTTCAGTTTGTTTCTTCTCTTCTCTCCACACCCCAGGAAACCATTCATGACTTATGATGTCCATCGGCCATACGATGAGCTCCTGCCCTCGCACATCAGGGGGCAATCTGTTAACACCCAAAAAGTGTTCACTACCTCATCTACCACATTATATGGCTCATTTGTCCATTTTCCTACCATATTTCCATTAAAACCCCAAAAAATCCCACTAAAAAGCCTCCAAAAGGCCAAAAATGCCTCCAAAAGGCCACAAAACCATCAAAATAGCCTCAAAAAGGCTCAAAAACCCCCTTTTCCTCCAAAAATAACAAAAATCCCCTAAAAAGGGAATAAAAAATATAAAATAATGAGGAAAAGGAGGAAAAAACCCTATATAGCTGCCCTAAACTATATGGTTCCCAAAACCATGGGTCAGCACTCCACCACCAAAAAACTATAAATAGGTGATGGAGATCCCTTATTTCACATCCACAATCAAGTATACCCTTACTCTGCCAAAATCTCTCTTGAAACCCTAGCTCACTATTGAGCCACTTTCACTTTGAGAGCCCCTTTTGGCCCATTTCCACCATTGGAGAAAGAGAAGGAGCACATTAGAGCTTGGAGCAACCCTCTTGGACATTGCAAGAGCTTCATCAACCTCCACAGTGGAGGTAATATCAATACAAAAACCATTATTTATATTTTGTTCTTTATGTTTCATGCATGTGTTTTAGACTAGTTTACATTTCAGTTTTAGCATAATAATTTACATTTACTGAACTGCTACTAAGGAGTCCATTCTCCTTAGTAGGTTCTCATTTGCACAAGCTAGGGGTAAAACCCTAGCTACAGTATGGTATTTTCCCACCCCCAACATTACGATCAACTTGAGTAGTCGTGTGGTGACCAGAAGCATGAGATGTATTCCCAGCCCCAACATTGGTGTTTCTAGTAGCAAGGATGGTGGTGTTATGTCCATGTGGATAGGATACATTCCCACCTCCTACATTGGAATTACTAGTAGCGGCAGTGGATGCAAAATTATGCGGTATATGTCTACCCCCGTGGTTAGGAGGAGCATTAACATTTGCGAAAGTAATCCTAGGTCGATGAGTAGCGGCATCTGTATTAGGTGGTGGATGACGAGTCATGTTTCAAACAGCATTCCTATTAGGTTGGGCAGTCCTAGGAGGTGGTCTTCTTCCAACATTAGCATTGTTAGGAGTAATCTGACCGGTCCCCATACTATGTGTGTGAGTGGACAATGTAGTGCCCCTAGGGGGTATAGTATGGCTAACACCATGACTACCAAACATAGTGGAAGGATCAACTGTACTATGATTAGGCATACCGAAAGAGAATGCGGTTGGGTTGACCATAGGACCAGTGTAATCATGTAACTCTGGCATCCCATGTCTATAATTGTGTGGAAACAAAGGAACGAACAGGTTGTCCTGATCTTCATCTTCAGGTAAGGTTGGCATCCCATAAAGATAATTATCTGGATTCGAAGGATCGAATGGATCGTGTTCAAGTGGATTTGGCCAAACCGAACCAGGTTGAGTCTCAGGTGGATCACCCCCCCATGCCTCATGAGGAGTATGGGAGTCTGAAGTGTGTTCGACTCTACCGATGGAGTCATAGGTACTTCTTCAATATCGAAATGTGCAGCAGTCATGACGTCTAGTATGTATGTCTTGTAAGAATCTGAAGACTCAGAGGGAGCCCGTCGGTGTCCCCTAGTAACATGGCGTGAAATCTTGGTAGGTTCTAAACCAGCCAACTGACGGGATCAACGGAGAGTAGGAATCTGCGCCACGATATCTCTGGAGAGAATATAGAATCAAGACATCCCCTAAAGGCCAACTATCGATAAAAAAAAGTAAATCAAAAGCACATACATAGAGAAACTACAACCAAGAGCAGACAAACAGAGTGGCTAAATGAGCTCCCGACACTAGAGCCAGTATGTCTCTCCTAGGAGAGGCTTGAGACTCCCAAACTGTAGCCAGAGGTAACAGAATCAGTTATAATGGCCCCCAGACTTTACTG
Source organism: Larix kaempferi (assembly GCA_027924585.1). Classification (NCBI taxonomy): domain Eukaryota; kingdom Viridiplantae; phylum Streptophyta; class Pinopsida; order Pinales; family Pinaceae; genus Larix; species Larix kaempferi. The sequence continues at coordinate 1,889,964 of BSBM01000562.1, forward strand.
CATGCACAGTGTCAAGTCCCTATACAACAACAACTGTGATGTCCGACCCCTATCTGAATCAGGACACAAACAACATAACCACTGCAAGTACCCTATGTGATACCTAGGTAAGGAAACTATGGTCACTGCAATATAACCAATGCTCAGGGGGATAGTCACAAGTGGGATCTGTCATATGGGTAGGGTAGCTAAGCCCGAAGCACAAGAGGATGAACCTCCGGTACCCCCAGATATGAACAAAGCCTGGAAATATCTCCCATGTTCAGCTGGTATCAGAGGGATATCTCTTCAACCAACCTCCCGTGACCTCGTGCTTAACTCTGGCTTGAGTAGAGCTTCCTAAGAACACCAATATATACCATGGATTCCTCCACTACTTGGTCAGACACCTAATGTTTCGTCTAGTAGTCTTGGATTGTTAACTCACAATGATCTATTCCAAGACTCTAAACTTATGCTAGTTGGTGTACCCTATAAATAAAATCAGTCTAATCAATTTTAAAATTAAGCATTAATTTTAATGGGTTGTGATTACTCAAGGGATATGATCGTGAAACTAGTGATGTCTAAGACTCAATAGTATGCAAAATCGTCAAATCCTAGACTCATCTATCCAATGAAAACAATGCCACTAACATGCACAATCAAACCAACAGTTTCGAAATAAATATGCAATCCTTTTTATATTTTTCGATGCACAATCAGAATCTAAATGAAGGTAGAAAGCACTCAATGCAAGATGCAATACATAAAAGCAAAATTGTTTTTTGTATTTTCTCTTATAAACAAAAGGAAAATGCAAAACTATATGTATATTTTTGTATTTTTCAATATATGGAAATGAAAAATGCAATCAAAATCCTACTATCTAGTCACTGATATGCCAAGGAGATCACTAACACAACCTAGCAGATACCAAACAGTAAGACTCAACCAACGAAATGAGCTCAAAAGGAAAAAACCAACAAGGCTAAATCCAAAGATGGATAAAAAACCAACAAGGCTCAACCAAGAGAAAAGAAGCGTTCTGGTCACAGCCAAGGCATGAAACAGTCAAGAAACATGCCAACAAAAACTCGTGATCAACCAAAACCAACCCAGCAACAACCAAATCCAGAGTTATACACTACTGTTGAAGGAATACCTACGGGTACCCGCGAGTAGCAGAGTAAATAGAGGCGGGTATACGCAGGAAGAGATAAGCTATCCCGTGGGTAAGGAAATGAAAATGGGAAAACAGAGAGTCCAATGGCTCAAAAAAAGCAAGTTTTCTATAGTGTATCTTAACGGAAAATAAGTGACACAGAGCTTCGACAAACAACAACTCTAATTAAGGACTAATGCTCAAAAATCCCCAAAAATGGATGTTTTCCCCAACGGAATCACCATTTCTGTGTTGGAGAAAACTCACTATGGCTTGGGGTAGACCACAACAGACAGCTAACTACCAGAAATCAACTCAATTCCGAATGCTATGCTATATAAATTAAAATGCTAAGATAATGAAGAATATAACCAACCTCGATCCAAACGTTTGATGTAGATCCCCGTTGGAGCTTTTCAATCCGTGCACTTGAATATGCAAATTAGTCTTGAAAGCCAATATACAACAAGTACATATAATGTATAAATGACATTAACATCATCAATATCAATGACCCATGATATAACAAGTAAATGCAACCCAATGTAAGATAAACAACATTTACAACATTAATGGATGAGAATATGAGTATTTCTATTAATAAACAAGAAGTACAATGTGATACGACCTCTTGCCGACAACCAATATGAACTAAGATCTGGATCAATCCATGCCTCCACCACTTCAATCCTCCATGAATGGCAAACTCAAACTATGGTAGGAGTTTGGAAGGTGAACATAAGGGTTCACTACTACAAGGATCAATGAGTGTAGACTCAAGATTGGGCAAAAATCCACTAGAGTTCTCTTGCTCTTCTTTATCCTCCCATCCATAAGCCATATGTGCTCAATATATAGTCCTCTCAAAGGTAAGTGAAAGGACACATAGAGGTGTTTCTTGGGTAGATGGAGAGTCAAAGGTCACCCAATGACCGCTTTTTGGGAGTAAAAAGTAATAAACTATTGATTTTTACCATTTTACATACTACCCGCGGGCTATAGTGATGCAACTCATGGGTACGCCCGTTGTAATGATGCAGCAAGCGTGCAAGGGAAAAATGAGGAAAAATAGTGTCTAAAGGATATATAATGGTTTTGAGTGAGTGGAATGGATCCTCTAGGCCAAAGAGTGTTGATTCTCACAAGGTGGAATATTACGTTGTAACAAGCTTTTGTGATGGTCCAAGAATATCCATTTATTTGTATTCTAATAGATATACTCTGTATTTAATGCTCGGATGAATCTCAGGTCGAAATACCACGTGAAACTTAGTATGTAAAAATACCAAACAATGCATAAATGGTGCCATTTTCCCTATATCTTGTTGCCACATCTTGAAGAGACATTATTTCGAATTGTATAAGTCAATCTTTGTGATTTTGTTGATGTATGGAGTGTCGTTAATGTTAATAAGTTTTATTAACATTGCACAAGTCCTTGGAGTGTCATTATGGTAGTTGTGAAGCGTATAGAAACTAATTGATGATGCATTCGGGAGATCATTGGAGTCCGTTATCAGTACCACGTCTTTGTTCTGAAATTTGGGAAGGTCTTACAACATTTGGGAAGCCATCTTTGTCCCCTACCCTTGGGGGTTTTGAACCTCGATTTGACTAGTAAAATTCCGCAACTTCTCATGAAGTTAAATGGATGTTGTTGAAGTATTCTAATATTAGTCTACAATCATCAATGAGGTTGATCCTTTTTATGTCTTAATACCCTTCATATACCTTCATACCCAATTTGAAATCCTTTAAAAGAGTCTTTTGGAGCCAACTACCCTTGGGGGCTTCAACATAGATTTTTTTAGTAATTCTGCCTTTCATTCTCTAATTGTAAATGCAAGTGACAGAAGTCTTTTGGAGGTTTCCAAGCCTATAATAGTTGCATAAATTTGTCATATTACACTTCAACGGTTATGAATATTTTTCAAATGTTTTTTCCAAATTGTTAGGTAGTTTTTATGTTTTTACAATTTCCTCTATACGGGTTCTTGGTTTATCTCGGTTAGACATTGCTTATTAAAAACTATAGAGAGGCCCAATGCAAATTTTGTCGCTTTTTATGTCCAAATACCTTTCAAACACATTTAGACCCAAATCATAAGCATTTGGAGCCATTTGGAAGCATTTGAGTCATTAATAGTCTAAGGGTTGAATTGGCCAAAATTTGCAATTTTCCAATTTTAACAAATTTATTAAAAAGGGACACTACATGAACAATAGAATTATGCAACTAATATGAAATGGGTTGTGTAGAAAAACAACACCAACCTTAGATGTTATTGCTACGACATGTGATTTCTCCTTCTTTTCCTATTTTAATGTTTCATCTCAATTCCATCTTGGAAGATTGATCTTGTTGTTTAGACTTCTCTTATCTCTTATGGTCATCTCTCCCTCTTCATCGACTTCTTCCCATGTAACACTAGATCTTCTACAAACCCATCTACAAACAATGTCTAGAATTGGTATAATTGATCAAACAAGTGATTTATTCATATTGTTAGCATTTTTGTCTTTATGTTTTTTATATTTATTCTATATGGATTCTTGGGTTATTTAACATCAATATAACATTGCGTATTAATGTTTATAGAGAGGAACAATGCAAATATTGTCACTATTCTAAGGTCTCTCACTCAAAGGGTGGAGGTGGAAAAGGCGCTAAAAAATTGGACGACTCACAACAAAAGTTGCAAACATGTAGAAACGTGGTGGAATAATGATGCAAAAACATATAAGGTTCCCACCCAGAAGCAAATCGACGATGGAAATGTGTTCCCGCACTAGAAAGTGCATGGTGGTTAAACTTGGAGAAGGTGCAGTAGAAATAAAACCACTTACCACGTGGAAAGCGTTGGTGGAGTTCGTTATGAAAAGCGGATAAATTTAAACCGCTCATCGCAAGTTCCGAAACCACCTAAGCATATGTTCTATAAAAGGTTTGTTCGAAATTTCAAAAAATGTTTTTGTCACTTATTTCCTGGAGGAAAAGAACCAGCGAGAATCACGTCGTTGTAATAGTCAACTAGAACAACACGCAAGAAGCTCACTTCATAGGCAGCTCGAAACCCTCTGTGTCTAGATTTTGTGTCCCAAATGGAAAAAACCCATGACCTTATTCCCTTCAATGAAATGTCAAATGAAAATGAGAAGCTTGTATTTGATAGGGAAAGGGATATTTTCGACCCTGTTTTGTTTATGTGTAGTATTTCGCAGTTTAAGTCGCAGGAAAAGGATGTATTTAATGTTTTTGGTTCTTTTCTGTACTATTTTTCTGTCGAACAAACCCTACACTTCCTCGAATTTGTTTATTGGTGTGCGGCAAATTATTCGCACGGCGAAAGGCTAATCATTAATGTAAAAATGAACAAAATTCTATGCCGAGTAAATTTGCAGACTATCAGTGAGATTATACGTTTACCTGCAACATTTCCCAAAATCCCTGAGTCATTTAATGAAGAAAATTTGGCAAAGTTTTATAGAAACTGCAGTCCCGCAGAAAAAGACAAGTTTTTTATTACAAGTCTTGAAAGATAGTCAATCGCATTAAAACCTATCGTTCCCTTTGAGTATTGATGTCTTTCCACGAGATACCCAGTTAATTTTGTCCTTGTTGAGTCAAATTTTAGTTCTAGATAGTGATAAGTCAACCACGGAAGCTATGTTAGGTTTCCTTCTCCAAGTAATTTCACCAGAGTCAGTCGAGTCCAGTGTGTTGTTTTAATTTTGATGAATTCATAGCTGAAGCGATTCATGTCCAATTGGTGAAATTCAACCAGTTGAATCATTTCAGATATCAGTCATATCTCATGAAGATGTTCATATGTTCAAACATTTTGGAATCCAAGTTTCTTGGTACCAACTTTTTGTCATGACCTTCCTAAACAGGTCAATATGTTTGAGTTCACCCATAAAATCATGGCAGAAGTTTACAGAATTATTTTTAATGTTGAAATGCCCCGAGTGTTAGAAGAAATGAAAGAAACTTTGCAGCCTACACAATAAGGCCAAACATGTGATTGGTTCTTGTATAGAGAACATACTATAATTAGGGTGTATGGTTTTACTAGAGCAACATATCTGTTTCCAGCCATTTTAACAGGGAGGGTTTTTGCCTTGGTATTTATTAGACAAAGGTTGAATTCTGAAGAAGAACATTTATGTGCTTTCAAAAAAGCATTGGATGTGAAATTCCCTCTTAAAGTTGGTCCGTTCATCATTAAGAATAAGGCTGAAAAATTACTAAAGATTATGGATTTCCAAGAGGCTGAAAGGATAAAATGATCCTACGTCATGGTCAAAGGATTAACTGGAAAGAAAATAATTGATAAATTTACCGATGATTTTGAAATACTTGAACAATTTCTAATGATTAAGAAGGGTCTTCCATATGTATGTTACACATAATACATAGAATTGGAGGTGATGGTGAAAGAAATGATGGATTATGAAATCCCAACTCAAGAGAAATGGAAAATTGTTGAAAGATTTGGGAAACCAAAACACAGGTTATGTCAGGAATAAATATTTGAGAATAAATTTGGATGTCCCATTGGTAGATTTCTTTGAAATTTATTTTTTTAGCAAAGAATTCAAAGAATTTTTTGTATAATTTTGATTTTACAAACTAATAGGGGTTGGATCTGAGAGCAAAAAATACAGTGACGTAATATTTTTTGAAGACTTTAATGAATAACAGAAGTACAAGTATATCCGAAACATAGATTCATATGTTGATACTTTCTTCAGTCTTTTAATTTATCTTTTGTTTATGTATTTCGTGTTACACCATCTTATCGCTTTGCCTCATAGTTGACTGTAATATCTGAGTTAGAATTCATTTTATATGCTCTGATCCACACATTTAAATATTGTCAATGCTATTTCTTCCAAATTAATGTAGAATTCATCCTAGTACGGAGATTGGCTAAGTTATAACATATAAAAAATATTTATCCCCGCTTCTGACATCCTACAAGAAGGATCGACCACCCCTTCGTTTATTATAAAATTGTCAACAACTATATCCAACCATTCATTTGTATCCAGAATGGTGAGCACAAGAATGATCAACCGACCCTTCTGGCAGTCTAGAACTATTTTGAATAGAATATTGGGCAGAAGAAAGGTCGACCGACCCTTCATTTATGAGTGAATTGTAAAAATATTCAACCTGCCTAGGTTGGGACAACAATTCCATACTTCCGACTTCCGCAATGAATAGTTGGGATTGGTGTATTGGCTAAGATATAACATATCAACAATATTTATCCCGACTTACGATAAGAATAATCGATCGCCCCTTTGTTTAGTAGAGAACTGTAGACACCCATATGTTACAATTCACCTATATCCAGAATGGTGAACACAAGAAGGATCGACCGACCCTTGTTTCATTCTAGAACTACTTTTTACAGAATACTCATCACAAGAAATATCGATCGAACCTTCTTGCACCCCGCATGAGGATTTCATCGCCTTTTCTGAATACGCAAATATATTGCGGATTGCGGATACCTAGATTTCTTAAAACGTTCCATCAATTCTGCTATCCCACAACCCGCAATGCAGATTGCGGGATGGGACAATAATTCCCGACTCCCGACTTCCACAGTAAATAGTGGGGAATGGAGATTGGATAAGTTATAACATATAAACAATATTTATCCCAACTTTCAACCTTCGACAAGAACGATAAGCTGCCCCTTTGTTTAGTATAAAATTGTGAACACCTATATCCAGGATTTCACCTATATCCAGGATGTTGAACACAAGAAGGATTAGCCGACCTTTTTGCAGTCTAGAACTATTATGAAAATAATACTTGGTAGAAGAAGGGTTGACCACCCGTTCATTGAATGGTAATTTTTAACAAATACAAGGTAGCCATTTAGTTACAGTGAAAATGCTTTGGTCTGGTGTAAAATAAGAGATAAGAAACAATCCAATCAATACTCTTTAATAAGTGTTAACACCCAAAAAGTGTTCACTATCTCATTTACCCCATTACATGGCTCATTTGTCCATTTTCCTACCCTATTTCCCTTAAAAACCCTAAAAATCCCACTAAAAAGCCTCCAAAAGGCCTAAAATGCCTCCAAAAGGATAAAAAAACCCCTTTTTCCTCCAAAAATATCCAAAATTCCTCTAAAATAGCAAAATCCCTCTAAAAAGGGAATAAAAAATATAAAATAATGAGGAAAAGGAGGAAAAAACCCTATACAGCTGCCCTAAACCATATGGTTCCCAAAACCATGGGCCAGCACTCCACCACCAAAAAACTATAAATAGGTGATGGAGACCCCTCATTTCACATCCACAATCATAAGCATCCTTACTCTGCCAAAATATCTCTTGAAACCCTAGCTCACCCTTGAGCTACTTTCACCTTGAGAGCCCCTTTTGGCCCATTCCCACCATTGGAAAAAGAGAAGGAGAAAATTGGAGCTTGGAGTTGCAAGAGCTTCACCAACCTTCACATTGGAGGTAAAATTAATACAAAAGCCATTCTTTATATCTTGTTCTTTTTATGTTTCATGCACATGTTTAGAGTAATTTACATTTCTGTTTTAACATTTTAATTTAGATTTAGTGAACTGCTACTAAGGAGTCCTTTCTCCTTAGTAGGTGCTCATTTGCACAAGCTAGGGGTGAAACTCTAGCTACAGTTTTGGCAACTCCCCTAGGTTTGAATTTCTGGTTTTAGTTAAAAAAAAATTCTGCAATAATTTCCCATTTTTTCCTTTCGCCTGTCCCTTTCGGCCGCCGTAAACCGCATCTTTTCCCTCTACAGTCGCGTCCCGATCGCGTCTTTCAGGCCTTTACCTGCGACCCAACTGCGGCTCTCAGACTGTTTCTGACGCCTTGCCGACGGATTCAAGTCTGTTACCTGCGATCCAACCGTGACTAATCATCTTTTTGCTGTGATCTGACTGCGCCTGTCGGCCATTTTCCATTTTCCCGCGTCCTGACTACGGCTTTCAGCCCCTTTCCTACGTCCCGACTGCGTCTGTCAGCCCTTTTCCCACGACCCGACTGCGTCGTTTTACCTATTCCCTGCGTCCTGACTGTGTCTGTCTACCAAAAACCCACGTCCTGTCTGCGCCTGTTTCCCTTAAACCCGCGGTCCGACTGCTCAGTTTCACCACAGACCCGCGGTCTGATTTCTGCATTTTTTACTGTTTTGAACCCATCCCCCTTTGCTAAAATATTTTCTGCATCTGCATAGCCATCTATCCTACCTACATCCATCCTTCCTTACAGCCTTTTCTGCAACATAATTTATGTACCCTTTACAGAATCTTTTTAAAATTTTAGCATTTTAATTCAGAAAATTTTGCATGTTAAATTTCAGTATTGTTAGTTAGACAGTTGCCCCCCTTGTGGCACTTCTATTTTGGGTTCATCACCTCACTAGCAAACACTCTGTTACATAATTCAAGTGAGCCTTAAAAACTACTTAACTCAACCAATATTCTAACCCTACTTGGGGAACACAAAAGAATGTAGTTAGGTAGGATCGGGGGGATAGGCTTCCAATAACACCCCTCGGTTACATACACTTGAGACATAGTGGTTGTCCAATTAGGGAACCAAAATCCCCTAGTACTTTTTGGCACGGTCATAACCTGTTTACCAGAGGGCCTCTCCCCTAGGAGGGTTGAAGTCGTGAGACTGGTTCCGGAGGCCTGAGTGGAATACCGCACTCCATTTAGTAACCTAAGGGCTACCTTTCGCAGTTCTCGGGATATCCCTATATAGGGGTATTGCGGTAAAAGTACCAAACGACAGATTCACCTTTCTGGACGTGTCATGAATGGGGTATCTTAGTTGCCATTCTTCTAGGATTGACTACCCAGTGTCCCTCCCGGTAGGGGGACATCTTAGCCACTTGGCTTTCCTATTCATATTGTCTGACTTGGATTTCATCACCTTGCAGAGGATATGTCTAGTTGAGTCAGAATACTTTTTAGTTAGTTGTTTGCATGCTCCCTTCCCTCCTTTTGGTCTAGTGAGTCCACCATTTTTTATTTTTAGGAAACCTGTTGCTTGCTGGTATTCTGACCATTTTGTTGGCACTCCACTTATTGTAGCACAGCTGTTACAGTAGGTGTTTTGAGTTGGTTGTTGGCCTGAGTGCCTTGTTTTTGAGCTCTCCTTCTGCATGCTCGGTTGCATTAGGATTTTCGAGCTGTTTTTTCACTCACCACAATCCCCAGCGATTTGACACCATCTGTCACCATTGAGTCCCCGAGACATTCTCAGTGCCTCAGGGGAAATCCCCCCAAAACACGGTTCACTTGATACCACCCTTCATAGACACAGATCATCATCCCTTGATACCACTTATCATCAATCTCGAGCCTTGTCACTTGACTCCACTCGTCAGCGACATAGGACTCTGTCACCAGATATTGACACCCCTTACCTTACCTCCGATTCTGAAGAAGAGTCTGAGAACCCCATTTACACTGACCCTACTAGCCCCATGGCTGGCACGACTTCCACTCCTTTCGTTATAGGGACCATTGGTGGCCCATCCACCACTACACCAGTTACCACTACCGTTGTGGGTATGCCCTCAATGGGGCCCACATCTACCGTTCCCCTCACTGCATCTATTCCCGCAGCTGGAATACCTATCCCCACTCCATCAGTGGCTCACACTACCCATGGTGGTGCGGGACCATTCTATACCAGCTTAGTTCCCCCACTTGGGGGAAACATCCCAAACCTTGTCCCTCCACTTGGGGGCATTGACCCCAACTTGGTCCAACCCACTACTGTGTCACATCCTTCTTCCAGTTTGCCATTCACGGCTAGCCTCAACCTACCCGACCTAGCCATATTGACCAACGACCCTATCCGACATGACCCTGCGTGGCCTCACATGCCCACCAAGCTCCCCTCTGACATCCCTAAGTTCGAGGGCAAGGCAGGTGAGGACCCACAAAACCATATCATGTCCTTCCATTTATGGTGTTCCTCCAACTCCATAGTGGATGACTCTATTCACCTCCGTCTGTTACAGCGCACCTTCACTGGCTCTGCAGCCAAGTGGTATATCGAGCAACCCCACGGGACCCATGCCACCTTTGCTTCCCTTGCCTCGACCTTCCTGCAGTTCTTCCAGTTACCTGTCTGCTATGACGCGGGCGTTGAGATCCTCCTATCTTGCAGACAAAACACGGCTACCCACATTGCGGACCACATTCATGAGTGGCATCGACGCCGTAGCTTATGCAAGATCAAATTAGACGACTATATCTTCCTAGATTGGTTCCTCAAGTCCCTTCTCCCTGTCATTGCTAAGGATGTGGCATCAGAAAGACCCCAGTCTGAAGAAGAGGCCATCCTTAAGGCCCAGCAGTTCGACCTCATTTATGCTCAGTCGAGTTATCTCTATACCATTATACCTGACGCCCCTCGCGGCAAGTCCTCCCAGCATGATGCGCCGGGGAAATCCCATGCTGCAGATGGCATCATCGGCCGTGTTTCTTTGCATCCCCAACCCTTTTCCATAGCACGTCCTACCCCTGGCCCCGACCTTTCGTGGGCTACCTCACAATCTAGGGATACCAACTCGTATGCTCCTATGACACATCACCATCATTTCCATGGACCCACCTGTCCACCTCAGTGCTTCGGTCATGCACCCCCCGCTTACCCCACCCTGGTCGTACCTCATCCCTCTTACCACCAGCAGGCTGCACCATCTCCTGTGCCTTCTTAGGCCCAACCTGCATATTACCACCGGTAGGCTGCACCAACTCGTGCGCCTTCCCAGGCCCAACGTGCTTATTACCCACCATAGGAAGCCCCTGCGGAAAATCCACAACCTGCTCCGCAGAAATATTAGAAACCCCCTCACGGTGGCGCACCTGCGCATCCTCCACCTACATATCATCCACCGCAACCTACTCCTGCACCTGCACAACCCCAAAACCCACCTGCTACCCAAGGGCAAGTGTATGCCCAACAAAATCAGAAGCAAAACCAGAACAACCAGCGCAACCAGGGCCACCAAAACCACGGCAAGGGCCGTACTCGTGGGAACAACCAACCTACAGACCAAGGTGGTCAACCGGATAATCCCCCAGACAACAATAATGTGGCCCACGCTAACCAAAACCCTGATCGCCCGCCCAAGCAGGCTAAAAACCCCAATTTGCGAACAACCCATCCTTGTTCTATTTGCGGGGACTATGGCCACTACACACATGCTTTCCCACACTTGGAGAGAGCTCGACAACTTTGGGTTGATGATGCCCATCGCCAAGGGCATGTGGCTCCTCAAGCACCACCCAACCCCCCGCAACCTCAGCAGCAACCTTTGGTGCTGCAAAACCCCTTACCAACCCAAGGCGTAGTGAATGCTCAACCATTGGCTCCCCCTCAGGTCAATGCACCACCACAACAACAACAGATCACATGCGCCACCCCTGATCAACACATGTTTGACTCAAGTACCCACCACTTGTTGATGATGTCATCCGCTGATGTCAACCTCCAGACCCGTCAGAACCAATATGGCTCCACCTCTGAAGCCCCTCCCACTGATAAAACCACTAACGCTCATCCCACTGATCAAGCATTACGTATACCTCCCCCTCCAATAGATGGCGCTTCCAAAGCACCTCGTTTTCCACTTCGCCGTATCAACAATAACCCCAATGCACGCGCTGCGTCAAACTACAGCATTGTAGACGACTTAACCCAATCCCCCGCAGCCATGTCTACGTTAGAAGTCTTGACGAACTGCCCCTCCTAGTGCAATACTTTACTCTCAGCCATTGGGGCTATTGACCCAAATGATTTGAATTTGATGGCATTTGATTTGGACCAGTCTGAACCACGCTTGCCTTCCACCTTAGCATTCCAAGTTTCTGTTTCCGTTCGGAAACTTGTCATCCATCGGTGCATCATCGATGAAGGTTCCTCCACATGTGTTATGTCCACATTCGTATGGCAAAAGTTTGGATCCCCTACCCTTCAACAGTCCACCACTGCATTACGCGCCTACGACGGTCATTCGGCTCAGCCCCAAGGTCTCCTAGCCAATGTCCCCATCCAGTTAGGTGGTAAAAATGTCCTCATTCACATAGAGGTCATCAACGCCCATCTTGATTACAACCTCTTACTCGGTCCCAGCTACATGTATGCTATGCGGGCGGTACCTTCCTCTGTCTTTCATACCATGATGTTCCCCCATGACGGACGTGTGGTCAAGATCGACCAACTTACTTACTATGATCCAAATGCCCCTGCTGCACCTGAAAATGTTCTCCCCATGGTTGAACAACATGTTAATGGTGCCGCTACCTTGTTTGTTTCCTCCTTGGGACCTGGAGTTTACTCAGACCCACCGATGACATCCACATTCCAATCCATTCCTCCCCCGTCATCTACGCCCAAAGTGTCTGACTTATGTACCCTGTCCCACGATAACCAAACACCTAACAATCAACCACCAGTGTTGCCTAAACCACCATTGGTAGCTAGCCACATTTGTGTTACACCTATCCATACAGTCCCCTTCCTAGTCTCTCCATCGGGAGTAGTGAGTGCCCCGGTTATGGCTACCCTTAGCCTCCCTGGGTTAACCTTGGGATTACCTGTCTGGTATCTTTCGCCTCGCGTTCCCCCGCCGACACCTAGCGTCGTCCTACAATCGGTGCAACCCATGGCTACTACCACTCAGCCACCCCCCGATGTCTCTACCCCGTCGTCCTTTACGAATCCCCCTCCTCCTCTTACCAAGCCCACTGGGGGAAGAGGTCCACAACCTTACACTGCTGTGCCACCTCCCAAGACAGTAAAAAACCCCCCGTGTTTCGTGCTCCTCCCAAATGATCATTGTGCGATGAGTTAGGCCATGCGACTCATCAATGTCCACAGTTACCGGCATTACAGGAACACATGCAAATGCTTGACGATGACCCCAATATCCCGGTTGTTAAACTAGACCCCACCGCCAAGCCTAAAGATAAATCCCTGCGTACCAACCACCCCTGTGCCATATGCGGTGTTTACGGGAATTACTCACATCACTGTCCCAGTCTCCCTGGTTACAGAGCAACTCTCTATGAGATGAACAATCTAGACCTTGAGACGGCACCACCCACCATTGAGGAGATCCACCCTCCTATCTCCTCCCCTTCAGGAGAGCTTAATACCATTTATATGATCTCTTCAACCACTACTCGCTCGTAAACCGATTTGACGACTCAAACTTTCCGTACTGATGAGGATATTCTCGAGGCTCTCACTGCCCCGGATTATCCCTGGGATGACATGCATCACCGTTCCTATTTCATCCCAGAAGCATCTCCCTCTAGCACCGCTACCCAATTTGGGATTGAATCCAAAGACTTCCTTCCCACCAAGGTCGATTGGTTTAAGGACCCTATTCCTGCTCCGGATGCCTTTGAAGAAGGTAACATGGCCAACATTTCACCCGTCATCCACATAGATATCTCTGCCCCCGGAGGTGCCCCTGAACGCATCACTTTAGGAGCCTCTTGTAGTGAGTCTGAGATTGAGGAGTACAAAAAACTATTCCAAGAATTATGTGATGTCTTTTCCTGGTCCTATACCGAAGTGTCCGGTCTTGACCCCGCCATCATAGAGCACCACCTTGACACCTCTGAGTCAAGGGGCATAATAGATTCCCTCGACCCTGGGATAGGGGGCATGATCAATCATTTTGAACCTTCCCCATCACATCTATCTCGGCACGTCAATGAACCCATTGTTCAAACCCACACATATGTGATCCATAATCACAAACCCCATGCACATAGCATGGGGGCAGGTCATTAACCCTGCTCACTTTGTCACATATGTGATCTCAACCATTTCTGAGGTCACATATCACTTGTATATTTGATTTTATACGCCTAGTTATTTCCTTTGACCATTCTAGAGTCCTTATGACCTCCATTTTTCGCACCATTTGCACTGTCATATTCATATTTCCGTGCCCGTGATGAGGCTTGAGATCATTTCTCGCTCTCACTAGGACCAATATCAACATTGTGTCCTGACACCTTGTCGCCTCAGTTTGCGTGCCACTTCGGTTGTTCTCCATTTTTCGCATATTTTATGTCATCGGATTCATTTTTCCGAGCCGGTGATGATGCTTGAGATCATTCCTTGCTCTCACCCCCAGATTTTTTGGGTATTTTTTCCAAAACGCCCCCCGTCTCCTCGGTTTGCATGCCACATCGACCGTTATCTGTTTTTGACACTCTTTATATCGCCGGATTCATTTTTCCGAGCTCGTGATGATGCTTGAGATCATTTCTCACTCTCACATGGTACAGTTTCAACATTGTGTCCCGACACCTTGCTGCCTCGGTTTGCGCACCACATCGGCCGCCATCGGATTGTTCCACATTTTTTACATGAGCCATTCACTCCTATCATACTGCAATTGTTTCGTTATTTTGACACCATTCATTACCCCGCAAGGAGGCCCACCAATGTTCCCCCCCACCCTCATTCTTTGTCATCATAAATGTTCCTTGACTGAGCACTTCCTCCTTGCCTGGCCATTCCTTTTGTTCGATATAATTGTATCCCTTTTTCGGGCCGGACAAGTCCTTTACGAAAAAAGAACTTAGGGAGTTTCTGTTAAGCTCTTTTCTGACTCCTAAAACAATGAAAATATCGCCGAGAAATCTTGCTTCCTTTCATGCTCGTTAAAGTACCTTAAAGGGCGTCTATCTAGTATAAGTTTAACCCTTTTCCGGACCTAGTAGACTAATTACGAAAAAGGAATACTCTAGTCACACCGGCTAGAAGAGTTCTTCATTGCATCCTTTTATTCTTCTTTGGGCCTTGGAGACTAACACACGAAAAAGCAACCCCCTGGAGTCTTCTTCTCGCTTTCAGACTCTCTAAAATTGAAAGCAACCACGAGCATGAACTGTCTTGGGCTCGTAAAATCCACACAACAGTACCATTCCATCCTTTCAGAGTCTTCTTATCGCTTTCAGACTCCTTAAAATTGAGAGCACTCATGAGCATGAACTGTCCTGGGCTCGTATAAATCCACATGACAATACCATTTTTACACTCACTTCTTCTAGTTCCTTAACCCATGAAGAAGTCATCTCGTGCCTCTAGGAATTATGATCAATCATCTCGGCAGCACCCCCCATCAGGTCGCCTTTGTTTAGAGTATTCTGCAGTCTTTTTCCATTTTACCCCAGCTTGAGTCTCCCTCAACCCAGTCCCCCTCCCAGATCCAATACCTCTATGATCCCTTTCCCCTCCATCAGTTTCATATGCTTCCCGATCATCCCCGCCGTCATACTTTGAACAAAGGAAGTTTGAGTCCACCCACTTTAGTTTCCCAGTTATTCCCCCAGTTTATCAGTCCTGCCATCAGTACTATCACATTTCGGTTCTCCGCCTCGTGCTCCTGTCAAGGAAACATCATTGCCTTGATAGTTGAAGGTCTCACTCTGTCAACAACAGCCCCTCTATTCCATAGGATAGACCCAGAGGCCCCTGCGCCTTGGACCCATCACCATCAGTGGTGAGTGCCTACGGACCATTTTGGGAGGAGTCATCATTGCCTCTCCGAATGGTTGTTTCTCACATGCTCGACTTCAGCACCTTAATCACATCGCTGAGAATCGCGCAGGATTTACATTCCTACCATTATTTGTCGACGACCCTGGATTTCCCCCAACTCTAGCACATTGGTGAGTCACTTCGGAACACCCAATTATATGTTCCCGTGGATGTCTGGGCTACGTTGGCGATTGTATTCGGACGCTATCCAATTATATGCTTCCTTGAGTACCCAGTTCCGTCCTAGATCAGTTCCAGCTCAGTGTACCATTGCGAGTGTACCCCTTGTCACTCTGATCCAGCAGCTCATCAGTTCCTCTGGTACCACACTCAGTAGCACTGTTGATTGTTCCAATGTATCAGTTCTTCAGCTTAGACATGGTCAACCCAGCAATATGTCCCATATTTGTGTCCCCTCTGGACCCTTATGATGTACACAGTGGTTCTCTATGTATCTTATAGGTCCCTCTTTTTGGGCCTCACAGTTCTTTGTATGTATCTTGATACGAGCATGGGTATGCCCGCCTCGTCCATATATTGAGATTCTGCCTCATTCATTATTTGAGGTCATGTATATTTCAGGTCCCCATTTTTTGGACCCCATTTTTATTATTATGTTATATCCTGATACGAGCATGGGAATACCCACCTCGTCCATATGATCAAATGATTCCTCACCCATTATTGAGGTTATGTACTTTTAGTTCTTGGAGTTTGTTCGGGATTGTTGTTCCGGGCTTCAGTTTGTTTCTTCTCTTCTCCATACCCCAGGAAAACCATATATGACTTATGATGTCCATCGGCCATACGATGAGCTCCTGCCCTCACACATCAGGGGGCAATATGTTAACACCCAAAAAGTGTTCACTATCTCATCTACCCCATTACATGGCTCATTTGTCCATTTTTTTACCATATTTCCCTTAAAAACCTTTAAAATCCCACTAAAAATCCTCCCAAAGGCCGCAAAACCATCGAAAAAGCCTCAAAAAGGCTAAAAAAACCCCTTTTTCCTCCAAAAATATCCAAAATTCCTCTAAAATAGCAAAATCCCTCTAAAAAGGGAATAAAAAATATAAAATAATGAGGAAAAGGAGGAAAAAACCCTATACAGCTGCCCTAAACCATATGGTTCCCAAAACCATGGGCCAACACTCCACCACCAAAAAACTATAAATAGGTGGTGGAGACCCCTCATTTCACATCCACAATCATAAGCATCCTTACTCTGCCAAAATATCTCTTGAAACCCTAGCTCACTCTTGAGCTACTTTCACCTTGAGAGCCCCTTTTGGCCCATTCCCGCCATTGGAGAAAGAGAAGGAGCAAATTGGAGCTTGGAGCAACCCTCTTGGACATTGCAAGAGCTTCACCAACCTTCACATTGGAGGTAAAATTAATACAAAATCCATTCTTTATATCTTGTTCTTTTTATGTTTCATGCACATGTTTAGAGTAATTTACATTTCTGTTTTAGCATTTTAATTTACATTTACTGAACTGCTACTAAGGAGTCCTTTCTCCTTAGTAGGTGCTCATTTGCGCAAGCTAGGGGTAAAACCCTAGCTACAATAAGTTTTTTTTTTTTATCTCTGTATGATTTGTAGAGCTTGTTGTCTAGTAATTGTCCAATCTTAATTAAGGTTTCCATCTATTCAATGCATGTAAATTCCATTTTTAATACCAAAAATCTTTTCAAATTATCGGGTGGCCTGCATATACTTTTGTCCAAATATTAAACCTCCAAAGGAAAGGGTGTCAATTTATGTATATGAAGAATGGTGAACATTGAAACAAGACTAAGGACAATAAGGTTCGGCCGACCCTTCATTCACAAGATAAATGTATACACAACAAAACCCGTTTCACTAGTCCCTTGGGCATCACCTTGTAAACAGGTTGAAGTCTAACCCGAAGTGAATACGGGGGTTACATAATCAAGATTCTCTTAACCATGGCTATGTAGGGATTTCGTTACGATCTTCTCATAACGTTCTATTTAACATCAACTAACTAATGGGATAGAAAACCAGATCTCTTCGCACTTGGCAGCTATCGAAGTATACAGAACTACATTGAATCTCTACTGCATTCACCAGTTAGCCACGAATTCGTCAAACTATGTGTTTCTTCTTCACAATCAAGCACTTGTATTCCAATTAATCAATGTGCAATTACCATTCACATACATATAAATTAAGTACAAAAAATCACATAAACTCGAATACAAAACATTTGATTAACTCATACACATAAACAAGAAGGATCGACCACCCCTTCTATGATGATCGCTCATTCTATGATCGATCCTTATCTCAAACGACTCTATAAAATGTGCATTCGATCTCTCATGTATAATGCTAGTAAATTTGTTCTTAATCAATCAATTGTTTTTGAAAATAAGGGGTCATTCCTTAACCATCGATCATTAGCATGAACATTTGCAAGTATACATCTAATATTAAAACACTAATTTATAATTATAGATATTGTATGCATTCTTATATTGACTACTTAATATTGACCATTTTGCAGATAAAGCATGGCTACATTGTTGAGCCTCAGTAACTACCAAGAAATCCCTCTCTTTGAATTGATAATAGATCACTACTACCTTCGGCCATTTAGAAATGGATGGTATGTTGAGATGGAAGAACCAGATAATTTGTACCCGGATTTATATCTTTTCTGCTTGAATGATGATGGAGCTCATACTAGAATTGGAATATTGACATATGCAGATCCCATTGAATCTAATGAACAATTGTGAGTTCAAGTTGAAGCGATCAATGGTGAAAACTGTTGCATTTTCCAGCTTGATCTTATGGTTTGTAATTATCGACTAGATCTAATGAAAATTGGTCCCGATCCAGATCTGATTTCTTGTGCGAAGTAAGGGTGGTTTTTTCCCTCATATGAGGTTTCTAATCATTCCGAAATTGATTCTGTGTCATCCTTGAAGAAAGGAATTTTGTTAGTATGGAGGAAAAGAATACAGGCTGCGAAAAATTCCTCTATATTGCATTACATGAATATTAGTAAGAGGTTGATAAAGGTGTTCCATGAAAGGATTCTTACGTACAACAAAATAGCATTTCTCCAATTTATTGTAAAAGATGTGGACAAATCTTCCTTCAAACAACTCAAAGGAAGTCCTTCTAGAGCAATGATGCAGAAAACGACTAAGAGCTTCGAAAGTTCAAAAGAAGTTCAACAAGAGCAGATCAAATACTTTTTTTCAAAGAGAACATTTTTTCCATTGACGTAACAAGATGCGTTGTTGTTCCTCCCCACTTACAATACCGAAAGGTTGATGAGGAGTTCATGCAAAAGATGGTTGTATCTCTTTTCCATACATTTACAACAACATTGAGAGATGTCATTCTATTTCCTTTCAATAAGGAGACCACATTGCCCTTTATTCCTGGAAATGAAGAAGAAATTAATTTTCCAACATTAAATTTTAATATATTGGATGGGCAGCATATTATTTATGTGCAGCAAATAATCATTGTAGATGATCTATATAAAAATATCCATCGAAGGTATCAGCATCGAACAACTCATCTTCTACATAGATATGTTCCTCAACACATCATCAACAAATTATGAAAACAACAGAATTTATCCAATAAGGAATTTTCAGAGACTGGATACATTTCTCAAGTTGAAAAATCAAGGGATAAATGGATATCCCATGGTAGCCCATCCCGCCCTAGAAAGAGAAACGTTTCAAGTGATGCTTGGTAGGTATAAAAATTTTCTTCTTATCAATCAAAGTCTTTAGATTGCTTCCTATGTTATGAAATTAGCAAATTAACTGGAATATTCAATTTGATATGTTTGCAGGCTTTCCAATCTGAATGTATGGATATCTTTCAAGTTCAAAATAAGGAGAGCCTTAAAGATAAGATAACTCTTGTTTTGACATCGGAACAACTGTGGAGCAAATGGCAGTCTGTATTCGAGCTTTACAAAAGTGGCTCCTTGACATGCTCGCCCAAGAGCATCAATCAGGATGATTTTGTTCGAAATAAAAAGAAGAATTATGGCTCTAATTTTTTAGACCATTTCATGATCTTGATGAAGATGAATTGACCACTGTGGCGGACAATATAATCAATAGATTGGTTTGGATGAGCACATCAGTGGATAAAAACATTTGCGCATAAAATTTAAATCAATATTGCAAACGAATCAACGACGAGGGGACAACCAAGCATTCGATCGTTGAATATCTCAAACTTAATGATGTTCAAAGTGATTGATCACAGATTGTCACTGACCAAAACATCATTGAAATATATAAAATTGCACCAAACCATCTCCAGCAACTGCGCAGTATTTTATGCTCAGGAAAGCAAGTAAAATCTCCAAGTAAAAAGAGAAAGAATGAATTTGAAGTGGATAATGGTACCATAATACCAATTGATGCTTAGAAAATATTGAATCTGTATATCGATAAAGAAAGGATGGGTATCTCCATTGGCGACATAGAAAATAGTTCACAGTTTTCTTATCAATGTTGTTATTCTGAATCTTTGGTCAACACACTCAAATTAAGTCCATTTTTTAGTGCGGTAGTCAGCTATGAATTTGTTGTTGTGGATATGTGTAATTGTGATATTCCATGGACAAAACAAGACATGCTAGCATTTTTGTACTACTTAGAAACAAATCAAGAGGCATGTACTTGTATTTTTCTAGATGACATGGAAAAGTATTGTATGATTTATAAAGCTTTCACAATTTTCAACAATAAATAAAAAAACATGTTACACCGAATCGTACAAAGGGACTTTGTAGAGAATTCTTTAAGGACTCGTCTACAGGATTCTCTATTATACATTGTTGGAGCATTGGAATGGAGAAGGATATTTTATATACTTCTGAACTTGATATGGATTGGAAGGACGAGGGCCTATCGATGGTTTATTTACCTCGTCCCAAGGTTAACAATGATAGTGCTAGAAGCCATGTGTTTGCAAAAGAAAGGACACAATAATTCTAGGATCACATAGTTTCGAGATAGGTCTTTTCTCAAGGAACAGTTCTTTCGTTGTATGCAGGAGGTAGACTTCTTCGTTCGTTGATGTGGGATCCAGAAAAACTAGTTATTTCTATTGTGGAGTCAGTGCAACAAGAGCTGTTTATGAACAACTTCTATCATGAATTGGTTGTAAAACAAGGTATTTCTATTAACTTTTTCAGATGTCTTTGATTTTATTTTACTTTTCTAAAACAAGGTATTTCTATTAACATTTTCAGATGTCTTTGATTTTATTTTACTTTTATCGGTCAGTTATGTTCAATAACTTCTTGAAATTCCTATTCTACTACAACTTCAAATAAAGAGCACACCCAGGTATCATCCAATCAGATTATACTATCCGATGAAGAAAGTGAATGTGATAGAGAATCTACAAAGAACTACCAAACAGAAGCACAAATAGGACAAGAAGGTAAAAATTTATTTTTCAAAGATCGTGGTTAAATTAACTAAATTATGAAAGGGGATACTGACCTTGAATACTTGCAAAAAAATATATAAAATGTATACCTGCAAATTTCTAGGTCAACATGTGGATCATCCACAACCAAAGCTGGCATCGATGATATCCATGCATATTGGCTAGTAAATCATATTGGAGAATAATGGACCAGGCAAGAGCTTGGACAATAATGAACAAGGCAAGAGCTTGGAAAATAAAGAAGCAGAAGAGTGCTTGGACAATAAAGAACTAGAAGAGTGCTTGGACAATATTGAAACTGTAGAGGGCTTGGTGTCAAAAGGTAGTGTCTCCAGCGATGTTTCTCAACAGTCAAATGTTGGCCTGCCATTAACAGGTAACAGATTAAGAATATTTTTTACTTAAATTGATAAAACAAATTTATTCCGAAGTATATAATGACAAGCAATATTTATGTGCAGCTCCCCATACAAAAATGTTATTGATATTAGAAATGGAAGGTTTTCTATTTCACAAGAAAGCCACAGAAAATTACTCCAAAAGAGAAATAAAAGAAATAAAAAAGATATTGTTGGAGGGGAAAGAGGAAAAAAGGGGGAAGAGATTACTAATGGTGAATTTGAATTTAAACATAAAAGATCTTCATGAGTCATGAAAACATGCCATTGAATTTTTGGATTTACTTCTTTCCAAAATCAATGTTGGGATTTGGTCATCTAAATGTAGTGTTAATGAGGCGAAGCCACTTCTTACAAAAATTTTGGTGGCAAGCAGTAAAGATAAATCATATGAGCAAAAATTTTTATTTATTTGCTTTCGAAAGAGATGTACCTACGATCAAGAAGGAAATTCACAAAAAATATGGAGAGTGTGGATGGCATTCCCAATGAAAACTTCGGAAATTAATACATCAATGATTGTTTTGGAGGGTGAAATTGAGAAAACACTTCCATTTCAAAACCGTATTTTGAGTAAGCCCTTTATTGAATTGTCCCTTAGGACAAATACTGAATTGGTAAATGGACTTTGGAAACATTTTAGTAAAATGCATGAATCAACTGATATCATAACCTTCAATGCCATCTCCTAGTTGAATCCTAGTTGAGTGACAACCATCAAATGTAACCTATCATTGCCTATTTCTAGATGTAATCTATCATTGCCTATTTTAAATCATTCAATGTGTTTTCTGTTTTTCCTGAAGACATTGCTATTTTCATCTAAATGTAACATATTATTAGTTCAATGCGATGCTTTTATTAAATCAATTGAAACTATGAAATTTTGGGTGATTTTTGTATTATCCTTTGGAAATCAACATCTTCATGTACAGTTGCATGGTTGTGATCATTAACTTCATGAACAAAGTGTTGTTGTTGTTGTTATATATATAGTCACTGTTCTTGTATGGAGTCAGGATATCACCACAAAAGAAACTATTGGTCCTACGAGTTGAGGGATTACTCTTTGGAGTTTGGATGTTATCCAACATTGGAGATTCTTCAGAACAACCTCATTTTGTCCATAATTGCTATCATTATTATACACGCATGTTCAGCCCCAAAATTATCAGTGTCTCCAGAGAGCATTTCAACATTGCTTTGTGGTTTGCCTTGCTCGACAACATGGAAATTAAAAATTTCCTTGGCGTATTTGAATGGTTGAAAAATGAGGAATTTGTATTTATTTGGGGTCGATAGCAATGTAAACTTAGTACTATTTATAATCACTCAATGTCTGCATACTATAATGTTCGTGAAGCACATAACATATTATACAAAACGACGTTCAAGGATGTAGTTATCCAATATGGAGATATATATAAACAAACAAACATGTTTTTTATAGATAAAGGGAAATATCAATCAGTAGACAATTGCAAGGAAAACTGCTTGAAAATACCAACTAGTTGGAAATTTGATGGTTCACAAGAGAGAGATATAACTATAAAAACAATGTTGTGTTGTTTGTTGAATTATCTCGGACCTCATGTTCGGGTACACAGGGTACTACCAATGGGCCGAACACCAAGAGCAACCACTTCACACAAACAGATCACAGATCAACACACCGATGTTTTGACGTGATTTAAACCCTCTTGAGGGAAACACTCCACGGCCCTGGCCAAATAGCTTCTACACGACAATTTATTATGCAAAGAAAGAAAGTTACAAATGAGCTTTTCATAATCGATCAACTAAACAATGACCCTCCATGCTCTTTAAATAGAGATCATGGACCAATCGGTTCTTAAGCCATGGATCAAGATTAGGTTTGATCTAAGAGAAGTTGAGCCTTCGGATCACTCTATGTCGGGAACATATCGTGACCGTCGGATTAAGTATTTACAAATGCATACTAATGCTTACTAAAGAAACACACTATCTCTAACGGATATATTACACAAGTTGATCTTAACTAACTCCTAAGTGTCTAAATATCCTAAGAACAACTTGGGATAGGATTGAAGGATTTACAAAAGTGACACTATTAGGAGAAGGAAGGAGGCATTAGAGCCTATCCCCCCTTAATGACAAGTTCCTGAACTCCTAACATAGAACGAAGTTTAGAAAAATTTGCTTTTGTAAGAGAATTGGTGAAGATGTCTGCAACTTGATCATCTGTAGGGAAAAAGAGCACTTCAAGAACACGATCATGAACAAGATTTCTGATGAAGTGCATATGTAGCTCAATGTGTTTGCTGCGTTGATGTAGAACTAGATCTTTGGAAAGCTTGATGGAAGTTTGATTGTCGAACCAAAGTGGAGTAGGCTGCTGCTGCTCGAATCCAAACTCTGAAAGGATCTGTCAAATCCATAAAGCTTCCTGACTGGCATTAACTGCTGCTCAATATTCTGCCTCTACTGAAGAAAGAGAAAGAGCTTGTTGTTTCTTACAAGCCCAAGTAATAGGTCCAGATCCCAGACTGAAAACATAACCTGTAGTAGACTTTCGATCATCAGGATCGCCGACCCAATCTGAATCAGTGAAACCAACCAACAAAGGTTTCCCCCCTGTACTGTAATGAATCCCAAACTGAACTGTACCTCGAATATGTCGGAGTATTCTTTTAGCTGCTTTCCAGTGACTTTCATGGGGTGTCTACATATAATGGGCAACACGACCAACGGAAAAGGAAAGGTCAGGACGGGAATGAGTCAAGTATAAGAGACTACCAACAAGCTGACGATACAAGGTAGCATCAACTTCAGGTGAAGTACAAGTGGCAGAAAGTTTGACTCCAAATTGGAAGGGAGAAGGGGTTGGTGTACAATCTTCCATGTGAAAGCGACGAAGAAGGTCACAAGCATACTTAGACTGAGAAATAAAGATTCCTTCTTTGGTTTGCAGGACTTGGAGACCAAGAAAATAATACAAATGTCTTAAGTCTGACATTTCAAAATTTTGTTTAAGACTGGATTTCACATGGGTTATAAGCTTACGGTCACTACCAGTAAGAATAAGGTCATCAACATATAGAACAAGTACGATGAGATGGTTTTCTACACTCTTGGTATAGACATTGGGGTCAGAATGGCATCTAGAAAAACCAGTGTCAAGGAGAAAGTTATCCATTTTGGCATACCAAGATCTAGGAGCTTGCTTAAGGCCATATAAGGATTTCTTAAGGCGGTAGACAAGGATAGAGTTATCTTGAACATATCCAGGAGGTTGTTCCATGTAAATTTCCTCCTGTAAATCACCATGTAAGAAGGCAGACTTGACATCCATTTGATGGACTTCCCAGTTATGTAAGGTTGCAAGGGAAAGAACAAGGCAGATGGAGTTCATTTTTGCGATGGGAGCAAAGGTTTCATTGTAGTCAATCCCTTCAACTTGGGAAAAACCTTTGGCAACTAACCTTGCCTTAAGTCTTTAAACACTTCCATCTGATGCATACTTAGTTCTGTAGACCCATTTACATCTGACAAGTTTTCTTCCTTTTGGAAGAGGTACAAGATCCCAAGTATCGTTCGCCATTAAGGAATGATATTCTTCATCCATGGTTGCATCCCAATCTGGATTCCCTGAAGCTTCTGCAAAATTTTTTGGATCATGATTCTTGGAAACTTGAGCCAAAAGAGAAGAGGCTCGCTGAAACTGAGAACGTGGTCGACGTTGATCTCTAGGATTGTCGGCAAGATCACCAGCTGCTTCACATGTTGAATGGACCCATCGAGGAAGCACTTGTGCTGGTGCAACTGGAGGAACATGAGCAGGCGAAGGTGTATTTTCATCCTCACTGTCAGTATCAAAAACTGGCATTGGAAATCTGTCAAGGAAGTTGGAAGAAGAAGAAGAAGGAACAAACGTCGAATCAGGCTCGCAGGCCACAGATGGCACAATCACCAAGTTAGGATCGCAAGCCAAGATATTTTCATCAAATTTAACATCTCTTCTAATGATTATATCATGAGAATGTGGTTGAACAAGTCTATAACCTTTTACATCTTCAGAATATCCAATAAATATGCACTTTTCACTTTTAGGCTACAATGCTTTTCGTTTTTCATCCGGAATGTGAGCCCATGCTTCACTACCAAACACATGGAAGTGACTTACATCAGGTTTAGTTTTACTCCATGCTTCTTCCGGTGTTATACCTTGTAATGCTTTAGTGGGGGTGCGATTTACTATGTAATTTGCACAATTAATGGCTTCAGCCCAAAATTGAAGACTTAGTCCCTTATATTGGATCATACAATTAGCCATTTCTTTTAAAGTGCGGTTCTTATGCTCAGCTACACCATTTTGTTGTGGTGTATATGGAACAGTGTGCTGTTGTTGGATGCCTTGTTCAGTGCAGAAAGTAGTGAACTTTTTGTTAACATATTCTCCTTCATTGTCAGATCTTAACTTAATAATTTGATGACCAGATTGTTTTTCAACAAGGGCCTTGTAGGCCAAGAACATGTTAAATACTTCGCTCTTAAGTTTTAGGAAATAAACCCCAAGTGCATCTGGTGTAATCATCAATGAAAGTTAAGAAATATTTGAAACTAGAAAAGGAAGCAGATGGAAGAGGACCACACAAGTCACTATGCAGAAGATCCAAGGGAACCGAGGTGTGACAAGAGGCACGTTTGTCAAAACTATCCGAATGATGTTTTCTGAGTACACAACTGGAACAAACACCATCTCTGCAAGATACCATCGGAATACCTGTCACCATATTTTCTTTACATAGTTGTTGCAATGAGCGATAATTTAAGTGACCAAATCGCTCATGCCAAAGTTTGCTCAAGTTATCACTATGAGCAACAAAAATTGAAGGGAAAGGTGATGACCCAAAGTTGTTAAACTTGTACAACCTGGTAATATCATCAACAATTCGGGTAGATAGGACCTCTTGAGGATCTTTAAAATCCTTCATTACAACTTGGTGAGGTGTAAAGGTCACAGTTTTACCTTCACCAAAATGAGTGATCTGATAGACTGATAACAAATTGCAGGAAATTCTTGGAACACATAGTACATCACTAAAATGACCATTATCTACTAGAACTGTTCTAGCTCCTACAACACTTAGAGATCTATCATCACCAACAAATATTTGTTTGGTGTTACATTCATGCATAGTAGAAAAGATGGCTTGATCCTTAGCCATATGATAAGATGCTCCAGAATCAATGAGCCATTCATTTGAAGTAGAAGAAGAAGATGCATTATAAGAATAACCAGAAGCACAAAGTGCATGTCCATGAGAGGCAGATTCCGAAGGCGAATCTAAGCTAATGTGGTGCTTTTTCATTGCTACTTCCAAGGCTTCCATCTTCTTGAAACACTTAGATTCATCATGATTATCTTTCCCGCAATAGTTGCAATGACGCTCAGTCTTCTTTCGTTTTTGCTTGGATCCTTTGTCATTTTTTAAAGAAGGAGCTAACTTAGAGGGTTTTGGACCCTTGTTTGACTTATTATTGCAATTTTTTTTTTTCTTGGGAGGCTTGGACTTTTCTTTCTATTGGGACAATAAGGCTTTCCCAGATGTATCTGCATTGTTGATTATTCTAAGATGAATGAGTTTATCTTGTTCCCTAATCAAGGAATCACAAAAGGATTCAAGACTAGGCTCTTGATAGCTAGCTGCATTCAAGGATGCTTTCATGGAGTAAAATGTAGATACAAAAACATAATATGCAGGCCCAAGTTTGGAAAGAATATGATAAATGCATTGTTTGTCTTCCCTCTCAATCTTACATTCTGCACATAAGAGTTTAAGAGTTTTGTACTTAGATAAATAATATTGAATGCATGAAAAGTCACTTGGATTTAAAGAAATCAACTCATTTTCGAGTTGGTGACCTCGAATTTCATTGTGTTTACCAAACACAGATTCCAACTTGTCACAAGCAGCATTAGGTTCATCAATTCCAGATATGTGGAATCACAAATCAGTAGAGATTGACATCCCAATCAATCCCTAAGCTTCATCAAATCTATTTGTCCATTTTATTTTCTTATCATCATCAGTGGGTTCTTTTTCTTTCCCTGAGGTGATTATGAAAAGTCCCCTACTTCGTAGAACATCCTCCATATGAGATTTCCATGAGAAATAGTTGGAACTGTTAAGTAGAATATCACAAGGGGAGGCAATATTTGTAAATTAATGGTTGTAATAGTAGAAACCAATAGTATGGATGTGAAGAGCTCGAAAAAATAGGTGGTTTAAAAAAAAACGGCACCGAAAACTGACTCTGTATGATGAAGTTATGCTTGAACAAAGAAATTGTTGAAGATGTCCCCAATAGTGACGTGGCAGCTAGAGAATGTCCAGTAAAAAAAAGAACCCCCCCTCTTCCCAAGATGAACCTTTTGACAATCACTTTACAAGAAAGTTGTTTTAAGTGAACCACTTTTATAAAATAAGTGATTTCACTTTTACAATGATATTACTTTTAAATAGTGCAACAATAAAAAAAACTTAAGTGACTCACTTGTATTTTTATTTTTATTATTTAAGTGAGATGCACTTTTACAATAAAATAACTTGAAAATAGAAATTGCATGCACTTTTTCTTTTAAAAGTAACTGCCTAAGACTTGAACTCAATACCTATTAAGGAATACAGCAACTTTGAACCAAGTGAACTAGATTAAAAGGTATATAAAATATGGGAATGAGGAAGGGTTTTTTTTTTTTTTTTTTTTTACTCTTCTTGCTCGGATTGCGTGCTTGCCCTTTTTCCTGAAAAACACACCATAAATCGAAACAAAAAAAATGTTTCCACACTTGTGGAGTTAGATCTTCTTAGCTTGCCCAGAAATTCTACGTTTTCTCTCTATTTTTGATTTGCCGAGATCGCGCAAGGTGCACGGCAAAGAGCATACGCAGCCGAGAAAAACCCTTTCCCTTTCTGTTTCTGATTTGCCGAGATCGCTCAAGGTGCACGGCAAAGAGCATACGCAGACGGAAAAGCAACAATTCGAACCCAAAAAGAAATCTAACAGTAAAAAATGATAAAATATGAGATTTTTTTCTTTTAAAACAGAAAATAAAAAAAAATGCGTCACTGTAACATTATACCTTCAGATCTCATGAAACACGCGTTTCTGGAGCAACTGCGAACCATTTTCGATCAAACGAAAACTCTTTCCCATTGGAAACGACTCTCCGGATGCAATGGAACACCTCCCACAGCCTAGAAATGCACAGAAATACCAAAACAAGAAACCCTTTCGAGTTTCGGCAACAGCAATTCAAGATTTAGATCATAACCGGAAGCGACACTTCATAAAAGCTCTGATACCATGTTCAGGTATACAGGGTACTACCAAAGGACCGAACACCAAGAGAAACCACTTCACACAAACAGATCACAGATCAACACACCGATGTTTTGACGTGGTTTAAACCCTCTTGAGAGAAACACTCCACGGCCCCGGCCAAATAGCTTCTATGGGACAATTTATTATGGAAACAAAGAAAGTTACAAATGAGCTTCTCATAATCGATCAACTAAACAATGACCCTCCATGCTCTTTAAATAGAGATCATGGACCAATCGAGTGTTAAGCCACAAATCAAGGTTAGGTTTGATCTAAAAGAAGTTGAGCCGTCGGATCACTCTATGTCGGGAACATATCATGACCGTCGGATTAAGTATTTACAAATGCATACTAATGCATACTAAAGAAACACACTATCCCTAACGGATATATTACACAAGTTGATCTTAACTAACTCCTAAGTGTCTAAATATCCTAACACCTCGTTCAAAGATGGGGTGTTGGTTAAACACATTGAATTTGAAATGACCATCATATTATACAAAAAAAAATTCATTTAGTGATTTGTATATTTTTTTCAACTCCTGCATTTAATTGATGTAAGTTTTATTGCACATTTCTCATATTATTTATGGACATCATACCATGTATATGGTAATGTGTTTCAAAAATTGTTTAACATGAAAGAAATATACTTAGAAACATTGAACCATAATATTATATTGATTGGGTTGTGTGTGTGTGGTTTTGTTTGCAGATAGTACTAGAAGATTTGTTTCTAGTAAACCATTGGTAATTTTTTATTTCAATGGCGTTTGGTTACATGCATTGCGTAGAAAACAGGAACCCGGATTGTGACGACCACTGGAATTCGAAACATCAACAAAGTATTATTTTATATGGCCAGGCTTAAGGGAATTTTTTGAAACATCCTTTTGTATTTTTGAGGTTGACGTATGGACATCCGCTCAATGAAAAAACATTGTCGATTTTTTTCCTAGATTATTAGAAAGAACAAGATTGAAAAAGGAATTATTTAGATTAATTTTAACACAGGAACATTGTTCTTTCGTAGCCAGAGAGGGTTTTCAGGGTGATGGAAATCCTTTTGTATTTCACAATCCATTGAATATAGTTTGGGACACTTTGATCCATGGTTGGGATCAGACAAACACTATGATTGTCAATGACTCTGAAGAAAAACATGTTTCTAACGAGGAAGGAAACTATATTATAACAAAAACGTATACTTACGACAATGTCAAGGACACATTTTGGTTAGATCAATTATGGCCTTGCTTGATGCAGCTAGATGGCATGAGCTATGTGAGGCCAATTGTGAATAAAATAAAAATGGAAGTATTTTGTTGAATAATACACTTGAATGTTTGTTTTTACTAGTATGTTCAATTTCAATGTGATTATAATTCTTGTAAAGTGTCAATTTTGGTTTCCGAAAATGCAAAATCAAAGTTTGAAATTGCTAAAATTTGTTTTAAAATTTCAAGAATAAGTATTGGATGTGTAAAAAGTATCCTTCCAAAAGGGCATGTGGCAATCTTCCCTTGGCAAATCAGATTAATGGGGGAACCATCGAAGGAGAGAAATGGAGAAACTCTGTACTTGGAGAATTGTAACATTTTACAATCTTAAAAGAATTTCAGTTAGTTTGTAATGTTCCTTATTAGGAATTTTATTAAAATTGCAATTTTTCACTTTTTTCCTTGGTTCGACCTTTGACTAGTTTCGATCTCTAGGTCCCAAATTTGCCCCAAATGATCCCAAATCTTCTAAGAAGGTATATGAATGATATTAGAACATAAATATGTATTTTAGGGATTCCTTTGTACCTTTAAAACACTTCTGCAAATACTCTTTCAATTCTGGTCAATGTAGGTAACTTTACTAGTGATTTCCCTTTGACTAGTATTGGTCTATAGGTCTCAAATTGACTCCAAATGCCTTCAAATATTCAAGGAAGGTTTATGAATGATATTAGGAATTGAATATGATGTTCAGGGATAACATATGGCCACCAAAGGACCTCTGCAAACTCTCTTAAGATTCTGGACCAAGTATGCAATTTTACGAGTAATTTGGGGTTCAAATCCCCCTAAGGTAAGTACTGAAAATGGCTTCCCAAATGCCTCCAAACCCACTCCAATTTATGAACAGAGGTAAGTAATGTGTTAAGTATGTTATTAAGGTCTCATATGCATAATTAATGGTTTATTACAACTGTTATCACCCTCTCCCATTAAACTTCAAAAATCCCCAATTTGACCCTTGGGGAAATGGCACTATTTCTTCTCCCAATGCAATTAAACTAAGTAAAAATGCTTCAAATGCTCACGTAAAGTACATGAAACTTGTATAAGACATCCATGGAAGTATATTTATCACAAATATGTCATAGAATCACCCATTCATTCGAAATCATCATCAATACATTGGCTCACAACAAGGTAGTGGGGAAATGGCATTGTTCTTCCATTAAAAATGAGATTTATACATTTCTACTTGGAATTTCGACCTGAAAATTTTTGGAGATGAAGAAAAGAGTATTTAATACATATTAAAAAATAAATGGGGCATTAGAAGCTCCCCCAAAGAGTACAATATCTCACCAAAAATGCCCTCCCTCAAGGATCAAGAATATGCCATCAAAATTGGAAATGGTTGAAGGAGTGAGATGCAATAGAAGAAACCATGAGCTGCCCTGTAGCTTACACCTGCAAATAAATACTCCATTAAATCTCCAAATTAAAGGTTTGAATGGCCTTTCCAATTTCCAACTTGGATGGGAATCTTTCACCCTCGAAATTGGCTAAGGCAAGAAACTAGTCCTCCACTAGCTCTCCCTTTTCACAATTGCAATTGCAAATTCTACAAATGATCAAAACCTGGTTCCATTCTTTGTTATTGACATTTATAAACTTCTAATTTCCTCCATGGGTCGAATTCCTTCCAAGAGACTCATGCCAACTCATGTTGGGAAGAGATTCCAAAGAATGCCACTTGTACAACAATTTCTAGTCTCCCACTTCCACCAAATCACATGTGGAAGCATCTTAGATGCCCTAACACCCTTGAGCTCCCTCTTGGAGTCTATTTTTATCCCTGACATGTCATATATGTCATATTTCAGCCTTCGGGTCTGATTTGTGTCATAGGTGTCATAGCATCTTCATCATTGTTGTCATAGAGCTAGGGAATCTAGCCCAAGTGTCTCACTAGCTCAAAATTGCCTCTTCCTCTTCCATGGGAGTTACTCTTCCTCTATATTTCGACCTTGGATGAGTCATGCAATGAATAATACCTTTTGGACTCCCCCAAGTATGTTACCATTCACCTTGAATTAGAATTGGTGAGAGAATGATGCCAAGTGTAGTGGGGAAATCTAGCCATATGTGAGTCCCACTTCCTCCATGTGTCTTCATGATGAAATGCCAATTTGATTTTCACTTGTATATATTTATTTAGATCCTTTATTAAATATTTATTCCATTCTAATTTTCAAACATCATTTATTATCCCCATTATTCTAAATCCCAAAGCTTGCACCCCAAACCTAGGAAACTAGTAATTTTCCTCCTTGGCAATTATTTGACCTTTAGCATCAATTTGACAAACTCTAATGAATAGGGCCAATGTGATTAGGCCATTGTGACCCAATACCAAATTTGGGACATGACAAATCCTCCCTTCCCAATATTGCTTGTCCTCAAGCAATTTTAAACGTGGGTGTTGAAGAACCTGCTTTCTGTATAATTCTTTGAAGTTGCCATTGAATTGCCAAACCTAGAGTCTTTGAGTTTCCATGAAGATTTTAGAGAGGAACCACCATGCTTGCTGCTGCACTAATCTGATTAAAATCACTTTATTAAGTGGGGAATCCATCTCCCATAATGCTTGCTTCCCCAAAAAATATGAAACCAATGAGATAAAAATTATTCCAAGGTCCCATTGCTTGTATTGCACCCCACTAATTAAGAGTGCTCTCCAATCCATACCATTAGTTAAGAGGATTCCTGGATCCCATTTTCTTGTATGCATCCTTCCAAACATCATGAGTACCAAATATATATCATCAAAGTATATAACAACATAATGAAAATGTACATCAAGGATATGCTTCATCAAAGAGTCATGAAAGTGCTTATACCTCCAAGCAAGTAGACCACCATTTTCCAAGTGCATACAAGCTTCAAGTGACCAATCAAATATGCTCCAATGACATAGGTGAGGATCCCATGTCCTATAATGCTGCTCCAAAAGGATTTGATATGCATCAAAATATTCAGCCATGTATTCTTTCATCCAAGAAGTGAATGAAGAATCTCCACTAAAATCTGAACCAAATAATGAGCAGAAAAAACAAGGAGACTTGAAATGACTCAAAGAAGTCTCACCCATACATCCCTGAATGTGATCATCATAAAGATATAAAAAAGTATGTGGCTTACAACAAAAATGTTCTCCAATCATAAATGTATTCACCCAAGTGTTGGATTAAGTTCCTCCAACATCAAATGAATCAAGTGTTGAGCAAGAAAAACCATGAGTCTTCAAGTGACTCAAATGCATATCATAGGTGCATCCATGTAGATGTGCATCATCATAGAGTAAAAAAGTATGTTGCTACAAATGTGAATAAGAATGTTCTCCAACCATATCATCATAAAACGTAAATCTAGGAGTTCCATACTCCTCACGTGGCACCATCGAAAAGAACCCTTTCACCCATACTTCATTGAGACTAATGTTGCAAAACATGGAATTGTAGGATGTAGGAGAATGAACCAAATCACCCAAATGATCAAAAAGTGCAGAAGTTTCATCATGGGAAGGATCCATGTGGGTAGTATCATGCAGCTCCTTCAAAAGTGGGAAACCTTTGTCATAGATTGGTTCCCATGTAGAGGAATCATGCTCTTCTTTAAAAATTGCATATCATCAAGAGACAATTCAAGTTCCTCTTCCACCACATCAAGTGTTTGGATCTCTTCAATTTCATCTTCAAACACATTAAGCACATTCAACTTCCCACATTTCTCATGATCCACCATGTCATGAGAATCCTCCAAACAATCTACCATTTGACAATCTGAAACATAGGAGGAAAAACAAGTATCTTGCAACTTTTCAAGAAGTTGCTCATTTTGAATTGTGAGCTTATGAATATCCTCATTATTCTTCAAGTATGCATCATGTAACAATTCATTAAGCTCAAACAAATGGTTTCTATCAAAAAGCAAAGACATGAAATTACCTTTGATGTGGCACATTGCTCTTTGAATCTTCTCCATGTCTTCAAGGAAGGATATTTCCTCCAATGAAGTAGCTCTCCAACAAGAATTTGACACCAATGCTTGAGTGTCATGGAGAATGCTGAGGGACTCTTGGATCTTATTTTCATTCATCTTTAAGGACCCTTCAAGAAAATGAGGCTCTTGCAAATGAACCTCCTCATCTTCTTCAATTTTGCTTGGACCAACTTCATGAAGCTCAAGTGGTGATGGGGAAGTTGATCTTGGTTCTTCTTCAACTACTACAAGGTCTTCATTATCATGCTTAATGAAACTTGAACTTGTAGAAACACTTTCAAAAGTGATCTCTATGTCACCAACATAGAGGTGTGAGAACCCATCAGTAGGTACTCCTTCATAGTTTAAGCATCCATCAGTAGATGCTCTTTGGTTCATGTCTAAGATAGAAGGTGTCTCGAAATGATCTTCCATATTTTCAATAGAATCTTCTTCATGCTCTTGTGATGTCTCTTCCTTTTGCTCCTTAAAGGAAGTTGATGCATTTTGCCCCTTGTTTTCCTTAGGATCAATATATTTGGAATCTCTTCTTGAATAAATCTCAAAAGCTCTCCTGAAGGAGGACATCATTTCATGCACACATATATGATACTCGCTCCAAGGGTTTTTACAAGAAGGGCATAAACCTTTCTTCACTAACTCCACATCTTCATTTTTGGGCCTATTTTCAAAAACATGTTCAGCATAGTACTCAAAAGACATGGCATTTTGTGTGTTTTTTCTAAAAGCAAGATATTCTTGATATTTTTGATATTGTTGGGGCAAGGTTTTATATTTTGCTCTCCATCTTTGGAACTCACTCATAGAATTATCCTTGGTTGGTGTGACACACTCATATTCATCAGTTTTAAAGTCATAAGAATAATCTTCATTTCTCTTGAAATTGTAAGAAGAGTTGCATGATGGCATCTCTTCCTCGTACCATTCACATTCTGCTTCATATTGCTCATAAGCATCTGCATATTCCTCATAAGAATTGTACTCATAGGATTCATCATAATAGTAAGACATGGCTGCCTATTATTCTTGAATGTATGTACCTAATCCACAGGTGCAAGGACCATGCTCTGATACCACTGTAATGTCCCTTATTAGGAATTTTATTAAAATTGCAATTTTCCACTTTTTTCCTTGGTTCGACCTTTGACTAGTTTCGATCTCTAGGTCCCAAATTTGCCCCAAATGATCCCAAATATTCTGAGAAGGTATATGAATGATATTAGAACATAAATATGTATTTCAGGGATTCCTTTGTACCTTTAAAACACTTCTGCAAATACTCTTTCAATTCTGGTCAATATAGGTAACTTTACTAGTGATTTCCCTTTGACTAGTATTGGTCTCTAGGTCTCAAATTGACTCCAAATGCCTTCAAATATTCAAGGAAGGTTTATGAATGATATTAGGAATTGAATATGATGTTCAGGGATAACATATGGCCACCAAAGGACCTCTGCAAACTCTCTTAATATTCTGGACCAAGTATGCAATTTTACGAGTAATTTGGGGTTCAAATCCCCCTAAGGTAAGTACTGAAAATGGCTTCCCAAATGCCTCCAAACCCACTCAAATTTATGAACAGAGGTAAGTAATGTGTTAAGTATTTTATTAAGTTCTGATATGCACCATTAATGGTTTATTACAACTATTCTCACCCTATCCCATTCAACTGCAAAAATCCCCAATTCGACCCTTGGGGAAATGGCACTATTTCTTCTCCCAATGCAATTAAACTGAGTAAAAATGCTTCAAATTCTCAAGTAAAGTACATGAAACTTGTATAAGACATCCATGGCAGTATATTTATCACAAATATATCATAGAATCATCCATTCATTCGAAATCATCATCAATACATTGGCTCACAACAAGGTAGTGGGGAAATGGCATTGTTCTTCCATTAAAAATGAGATTTATACATTTCTACTTGGAATTTCGACCTGAAAATTTTTGGAGATGAATACCAGAGTATTTAATTCATATTAAAAAATAAATGGGGCATTAGAAGCTCCCCCAAAGAGTACAATATCTCACCAAAAATGTCGTCCCTCAAGGATCAAGAATATGCCATCAAAATTGGAAATGGTTGAAGGAGTGAGATGCAATAGAAGAAACCATGAGATGCCCTGTATCTTACACCTACAAATAAATACTCCATTAAAGCTCCAATTGAAAGGTCTGAATGGCCTTTCCAATTGCCAACTTGGATGGGAATCTTTCACTCTCGAAATTGGCTAAGGCAAGAAACTAGTCATCCACTAGCTCTCCCTCTTCGCAATTGCAATTGCAAATTCTACAAATGATCAAAATCTGGTTTCATTCTTTTTTATTGACATTTATAAACTTCTAATGTCCTCCATGGGTCTAATTCCTTCCAAGAGACTCATGCCAACTCATGTTGGGAAGAGATTCCAAAGAACGCCACTTGTACAACAATTCCTAGTCTCCCACTTCCACCAAATCACATGTGGAAGAATCTTATCTGCCCTAACACCCTTGAGCGCCCTCTTGGAGTCTATTTTTAGCCCTGAGATGTCATATATGTCATATGTCAGCCTTTGGGTCTGATTTGTGTCATAGGTGTCATAGCATCTTCATCATTGTTGTCATAGAGCTAGGGAATCTAGCCCAAGTGTCTCACTAGCTCCAAATTGCCTCTTCCTCTTCCATGGGAGTTACTCTTCCTCTATATTTAGACCTTTTATGAGTTATGCAATGAATAATACCTTTTGGAATCCCCCAATTATGTTACCATTCACCTTGAATCCGAATTGGTGAGAGAATGATGCCAAGTGTAGTGGGGAAATCTAGCCATATGTGAGTCCCACTTCCTCCATGTGTCTTCATGATGAAATGCCACTTTGATTTTCACTTGTATATATTTATTTAGATCCTTTATTAAATATTTATGCCATTCTAATGTTCAAACATCATTTATTATCCCCATTATTCCAAATCCCAAAGCTTCCACCCCAAACCTAGGAAACTAGTAATTTTCCTCCTTGGCAATTATTTGACCTTTAGCATCAATTTGACAAACTCTAATGAATAGGGCCAATGTGATTAGGCCATTGTGACCCAATACCAAATTTGGGACATGACATAGTTTCTCTTTTCCTTTCTTTTGTTGTGTATAAATTTTCCTTGATTCATTTTGTTTTTTCATACATACATCTAGTACCTCTATTTAAATTGTATTGTCAAATCATAAAACATATAAATCTTTTTGCTTGATTTATCATTCATATTATTTATATGCAGGTTATGCATCAGTAAATTTCTTTACTTGATTCATATTGTTTCACATTCTGCAATTACATAACAGTCATTATCATCATATTAAGTTAATTTGCTAAGTTAAGTTATTAAGCATCTAATTAACAACTCCTTAACTAGGCTTATGCCTATCATTCTAAGAACATACAGGAGGCATCCATCGATCAATTAGGTTGTGACATGGTGTTCTTGGTTATCATTCTATGAAATGGTGTTCTGTTGATTTGTTGCTAGTCCTCTACTTTGTAGGTTAATAATTATTTGTTGTACTCTGGCAACACTATCATTAGAACTTTTCAGTATTTGTTCAAGTGAAAGGGGTCCTCTAGTAGGTGATATGATAAGCATATCTCTTCTATTTTCCTGTTGAGGTACAAGTGTACCAAGAATTACAGTCAGTTGTGGGACTATTTGCTATTCAGAGGTAGATGACTATGACTGGCTACGAGTGACAGCCGATGATGTTCGTGTTGGAGGAGGTTTATGGGTATTATTTTTACGCATATTTTACTTCAGGCCCTCCTTCTAGTGCCATTTGTTGACGCCTTGAGTGTGTATGTACTGGAATGGGTTCCAAAGCTATCAAAAGAGAGAGAAAACCCAGTCAGTGGCTTCAGATAATCCTGCCCAAGTATTACCCTATCCTCGAGTTGTTTGGGATGGTGATATCCCATGGATACAAAGGCCTCCTCTGGAACTTGTGGTTTTGATCCTAAAAGTATGTGTCTTCTAATGAAGGAAAACAAGTGTGTTTAGTCTGAAACAAATCTACCTAGGAAGGAAAATCTAAGCTAAGTTAGACCTACTCTAAAAGGTGTCTTGTTTAAATGCAGATTAACTTGATGTGAAAATAAATAAGTACATTCATCTACTTAACAGAAATGTGTAGAAGATCAATTCCTTATTTTCTTAAGTTACAATCAATCAATTAAAATTAACTGAATGCAATATTAAGTGTTTAATCTCATTCAAGATTAACCTGTAACCAATATGTCAATTGAAAAATTAACATAGACTATAATTTACTGTAAATCATTTGCAGAAATCGATAAATATTTTAGTTGAAGAAATTCAATTAAAACATAATGCATACACAGATCTAACATAAGGAAAAATCTAGATTAACAATCTCTGCATGAAACAATATTTGCAAAGGATTAAACAGCATAGATAATAACCTGAAGTAGAAATCAATATTTACCAAAGAAATTTGATCAATGAACAAAAGATGATGCAAGAGAATAACTTTACTGTATTAATGAAAGTTTGTAAGAAATTACAAGCTCAGCATGAAACAAAGCATCTCCATTCTTCTTTTGTCAATTTCTACCCCCAAAATGATCATCCCTTGCCTAAGACAGATCTACCCTTTAAATAATAAATTACAAAAATAATACAAAGGATAAATTCCCCTTAAATAGGGATTACAAAATCAGAATATTCTATTTAGTGAGGAAATCTTCCCACTTGTCCCAAACTTCTATCAATTCATCTATATCTGGATAACGAGGAGATTCGAGCCCTAGCTGGGCATCACACATGAATCCTTCAATCTCATTTTTGGTTATTTTATGCCACGTGCGGATAAAAATATGGATCTTGGCCTCCAAGGAAACAGGTTGCTTAATCAACCAATCCATGTCTTCAATTTGGATATGCTCAATCTGTAGGATTTTCTCCTTGACTTTATCACAACGGGCTTTGACCTGTTCTATCATCAATTTTGGCAGATCTGCCCCCTCGATGAGCCCCATTGCAGGGAATGCTAGTATCTCCATGATATTGTCTGAGGCATACCATCTTCTTCTACAAAGTGCTTGAGCCTGGTTGATAGTATCCTATACCATGTCAATAACATTCTCCCAATCTCGCGCAACAGTTCAGATCCTTTTGAATTTGAGGCTTTCCAAAATATGGATATCAGCTGGCTTATCTTCAATATACTTCTGCCAATCCATGATGTCTTCTACAGCTTTATAACCCTATTTTGTTTCATCTACTTGCTAGCCCAAGGTGCCAGCCATTTTGTCAATGACAATGTAAGTCTCATGGATTTAACCCAAGGTAGTAAAGATCTTAGCTAGAAGTTGATGATGCTCCAGCTTGACTTGATTTGCTAGGTCCTTGACCAATTGCTTTGAAAACCTAGAAAACGCAGAGGAGGTTGCACTTGCAGTAGCATCCTTTAGCTGCTATTCAAGCACAACTATATTTTCAACATTGGCAGTGTCCAAAGATTCCACATCTTGCAATTGGACTTGAAGAGAAGAATTTTGTTCTTGAAGGTCTTCAATCTTATTTTCAAATGCTTTTCTCAGTTCACGAATGTCAGCTTCATGTTCTTCATTGTCCTTAACCAGTTGCTCTTGAAGTTTCTTGAGCTCCTCCTTCTTGACATCAAATTCTTTATTCACTATGATTACTGAATCAAAATTGGCACCTGCAAAATCACCCTTGGCATCAGTAGTATCCAGTGCTTCTTGTTGTATGTCATCTGATTGCTTGGCCCAAATTATTTGATTAGGAAAGGGGCCCTGCAACACATCCTGATCTCTGCCTCTTATGTTACCCTTCTTCACCACTGCCTTAGCCTTTTTTCTACAGAAATAATCTCCAAGGGAGGTTACAATATCTTCCTCATAAATAGCTACCAATTGAGTGGAATACGTAGCCACATCTCCTGTTGCAATTATTGGGGTTGTCTGAGTAACAGTGGTATTAGGTGTTGTCATAGTAATCTGATATGTGGTTAGTGGAGAAGGGATAACTTCAGGGACTGAGGGTAAAGAGGTTGGAGTAGGGGTTGAAGTAAAAACTTCAGGAAGTGAAAATGATGCACCGGAAACTAACGATGAAGACGTAACAACTGGGATTTGGACATCATTGGCTGGTGGTGATGAAATAGATGACGATGTTTGTAGAGAGACAGTTGAAGACTAGATCTCTGCAACTATTGATGGTGGAATGGAAAGTGGAACTGATAGGGTTGGAGATGGAACATTAATGGAATTTATTGCATGAAATAACTGGGATATGGTGGATGGTGGTGTTACCCTAGAAGATAAAGTGGAAAGATCTTGAATGGATGAAAGTAAGAATGGTGAAGTTGTGGTATCAAAACCAATAGTGGTTTCAAGAGACTGTTGATCTAGGACAAGATCATCCATGACTATGGCATCCAACACATCTGCGATTTCCTGAGAACTTTTAGTTTCTTCCTGCACCACAGTCACAAAAGGAAGAGTGTCATCTTCCATGTCACTGTCCTCAATAGTAAGAGTTGTTAATTTTCAAGCATTAATTCACAATACTCTAAGATCTTTACTGAGAGAATAACATGTATAGTATATCAATGCATATCAATCATAGCAAGCATATCAATCATCACAAGATGCAATCATAAGAGACAATAGACACACATAGTTTTCGTGGGGAAAACCCTAAGGTGAAAATCCACACAAATTCCTGAGATATAGATAGAGCAATAGCACAACCAAAGTACAACCCAAGTACACAGAGATAGACTCCTCCTAGCAGCCAATCCTCCTCCTCACATGTGCACCACTTTCCGAGTGATGGATAAGTGAGTAAGTGAAGTGATCAAATAGAGAGACCGCACTCTCTATTTATACTTGTTCTGAGCATCCTAATAAACCTATGGGGATGACTTGTCTAACTCAGCCTAATAACCCCAGGTTAACTTAATCAGGGCCGACCCCACACATGGTGGTATAATAACCCATCGTCAAGTTACAACACTTGCGAAACTTGTCAATACAAATGACGACACTTCCGTATAGAGGAATAATACATCTCTATAGGAGTACAATAAAATACATAGATGAAATACATTCCGAAGTTACATATACATAAACACTCCCTCTTAACTAGGAAGGTATTTCTCGACACAGATCTGCTAACACAAGTCTTCTTCTTTGGATCATCATCAACAAATCATCGTCCTCGAATCATCGTCATCATCACTGCTGTTGCTCTCTCAATCAATCTCTGATCTACTCGTCATAGGAAGTTATATAGAGCAAGTCCTTTTTCATACTGGATGTAGGCCCACCACCTGTAGGTCTTCATCATCACTTGACGTACTATGCAATACTCGGGACTAATTACGTGCCTCAACAAAACCTCGAAAGAGCATCCCAGGACTGATTATGAGCACACTGCTCAACCTATCGGATCTCCCAGGATCTTTTACATGTTGACCTTCACAAAACCTACTTGGAGCATCCTAGGATGTTACGAGCAAACCACTCTACCTATCTAGATCTCGATAGAGCATCCCAGGTTGTTACGAGCACACTGCTCTACCTTTCCGTATTTTAAAGGATCTTTTCTATGTGAACTTTCACAAAACCTACTTAGATCATCCCAGGATGTTACGAGCAAAAGGATCTACTTGTCTGGATCTCAATAGAGCATCCCAGGATGTTATGAGCACACCACTCTACCTATCTAGATCTTGATAGGGCAGCCCAGGCTGTTATGAGCACACCGCTCTACCTACCCGGTTTTTAAAGGATCTTTTCTATGCTACCTGCACAACCTGTCCACGGCCACAGAGTATCAAAACGATACTCACCATACATCATCCTGATGTACATCATCACATGATCAACCTGATCATCATCATAGCATCGACCTGATGCATATCATCTGGAGAAACATCCTGAAGCTCTTCATCTGTGATCATCTTGATCATCATCATAGCATCAACCTGATGCATATCATCTGGAGCAACATCCTGAAGCTTGTCATCTGTGATCATCGTGATCATCATCATAGCATCAACCTAATGCATATCATCTGGAACAACATCCTGAAGCTCGTCATCTGTGATCATCTTGATCAAACAATATATCCATCTGATGCATACAAAGTATCTACCTGATACATATCATCATACATGATCTACCTGATCACATAATGCATCCACTTGATATACATAATGAATCCACCTGGTACATACATAAGTACATGATCTACCTGATCATACTGGTATCCACCTGATACATATACAAATACATGATCTACCTAATCATACAAGTATCCAACTGATACAAATCCATGATCCAACTGATCATATAAAGCATCCAACGTGATGCATATACAAATACATGATCACACTGATCAAAGCATCCAACATGATGCATATACAAATACATATAAATGATCCAACTGATCATATCCAGCATCCAACGGAATGCATATATAGAGCAGTAACTGGAGCATCGTCCTGATACTCATCATCCAGCATTTACATCCATAGCCATGTGAAGGATCCTCCTTCCACCATGCTTGGAATGGCTTCAACAAATGTCTCCATCACTTCTTTCTTGAAGTGTCATCGATCTGAAGGCAACCAAGCCTCTCTTTGAATTACTCGAAATTCACTCTGGATAGTGGCTTCGTCAGCACATCTGCAATCTACTCATCTGTCGCAACATACAAGAGCTTCACTACTCCTCTCTGCACGATATCCCTGATATAGTGATCTTTGATGTCTATGTGTTTCGACCTATCGTGGAACACTCGGTTCTCATAAAGCTTCACACAACTCTGGTTGTCACAAAAGATACCAGTAGCCTCCAACGGGAGATCAAATAACTCAGACAGTAGCTTCTGGAGCCATACTACTTCACAACTAGCTGAACATGCTGCAACGTACTCTGCTTCGGCTGTACTCAGTGCTACGCAGGATTGCTTCCTGCTAAACCAAGAGATCACACCTGATCCCATACTAAAGAAGCACCCAGATGTGCTCTTCCTATCTGCAGCACTGCCTTCCCAATCTGAATCAACATAACCCTGTAGGTTAAACTTTTGATTCGCATCATACTTGAGCCCATAGTCAACTGTACCCTTAAAGTACCTCAGAATATGCTTTATAGCAACCAGGTGAACACCTATGGGATCCGTCAGGAACTGGCTCAATGTGTTCACGGCAAAGCAAATATCTAGTCTCATGTTCGTTAGGTACATCAAGGACCCAATCATCTAACGATACATAGTGACATCCACCGGATCAGATGAAGCATCACACAGAATGTCAAAAACCAAAAATTTCGAAAAAATTTAAAATTTTTAAAATAGAAAA
Source organism: Larix kaempferi (assembly GCA_027924585.1). Taxonomy (NCBI): domain Eukaryota; kingdom Viridiplantae; phylum Streptophyta; class Pinopsida; order Pinales; family Pinaceae; genus Larix; species Larix kaempferi. The sequence continues at coordinate 1,933,613 of BSBM01000562.1, forward strand.
TAATGATATTAAATGCAATCACATAACTGTTTGTTTAGCTTACGTGATCGTAAATGTGTCTGAATGATCTTTTGTTATACTTAAATGTTGTTATGGGTTTCTCTTTTCTGCTACTGATTGTTTTACTGTTTTGTAACCACAAGGGGGAGTTTGCCATGTCAAACTGGGCTAACTTAGCTTACGAGCTAATGCAATCGATTTTCTTTCTCTTACAGATATACAGGTAATAGTGGGTCGCTACTTTTAAATCTTTCAAGTATTAAATATCAATTAGCAGTACCAATTCATTCAGTAAAAAGTATAACATGCTAACCAGTTTTTATCAAGCCATCTTAAAGGTAGAAAATCTTCCTGCATCGTGCCAAGTTCAACTTCTGAATATGTTTGGATTTATACTTTTAATTGCAAAGGATTTGGAGTTAATATTATCACTATAATTGTATTTCTCTTACCTTCAGCAATTGCAAGGTTTACCTGTCAGTACATGTTTTCTATTATTAAATTCAAGGATTTGCCTTGTTTGGTATCTACTTTTCGTTTCCATGAATGATACTTTGAACAAAATCCATAAGCATGTATGGAAGTAGTCTTTCATTATCATATTTGATTGAACTCGCTGTGTATTAAGGATAACAAAGGTCTATTTTTCCTTAAGCCAATTATTATGAGTTGCATAACTTGATTCCCACCATTTTAAGTTCCATAATGAAGAAATGACAGGTCTTAAATCATCTGTGCAACGCTATCTCAATATAGAATTTTCATTCATTTATTCCCTACATCTCTACAATAACTTAGAAAAATTGAAAGAGATATAATATCTCTTTTTATTTCACATTAGGATAGGGTATAAAATTTAGTGATAGGTTTTGCAATTGAATTCACTTGAAAACTACCTCCTTGGCAATTTTTTTATAATAATTTATCAAATGCTCTATGTTTGAATCAGAATCCAAGTCTTAATCTCGAATGCTATTGACCAAGCAATATTTTATTGAATCTAAGGCAAGGTATAAAAAATCTCATTCTAATATTTTGATTATTATAAAGATGACATGTGAAATATCCATTATGTAGAATCATACCGTAACTTTATTTACACATATTATGGGTTTTTATTTAGCATCAATGATAAGAATCTCATCGAGATCTTGAACTTTATTGTCATTAGCAGGATTGTAATGATTGTAGGTCCAAGTGTTATTGTTCTCCAATGTGAAAAATCGAAAACATGTGTTAACATGGAATTTTTGGCAATTTTGAAGTATGGTTCACTACCATAATTGGATATCCTTGCTATGATTTTAATTGATTAACAATAATTGATATGTCGTCGTGGAACTATGGAGTGTCGACCCACTGCATGGAAAAATTAAAATGCTACGTGGTTAAACAAGAGCCAAGTGTGTGGTGATATAAAACAATGGGCCTATCCCTACCTTGTCATTTTTCCTTCGCCTTCGGGCTCGGGTCGTTCTGCAAAATCTCCCGGTCTGGGTTTTTGTTGTGGCGCTGTTGGTAATAGCTTCCAGGTTTCTACAGTTCTTTGGCTTATTCTTTTTATCGTCTGGGAGTCTTTAGATTTGGCGTTGAAAGCTATGAGTGTGTTAAAAATACCTAGGTTTTATCCCTGGACTTCCTTTACTGGTCTGGTCCTGGCATGAGGGTATCGTTCAACTTGTCTTTGTCATGGCTTCCATAGTAGAATAAATCTTCGCTTCTGTCAGTTGCTCATTCAGTGACGAGGAAGGGTTTACACCTTCTTTGCTCATGGTTGACGGGATAATTACTGAGTTTGGAACCCCCTTCACGTTTGCTGGTAAGCTACAGTTATTCCTTTGTTTTTTAGTTTAAAAGAAAATGGTTTAACAAAATCAAAATCTGTAACTGATACTACACTGTTGTTTGCAGGTTCTGGCCCTTCTCCAAGGCATGGATGGCACAAGCTTTTACCAAAGGCATTCCGGGTAAGCCTGGTTTTCACCATGGCACTTTCCTCCTTGTTGGTGGTCTGTATGGTTGGGGTTTTTGTTTGACTGAAAGACATAGTGATTACAGTATCCATGATTAATCGTTTAACTGTATGTTTAAATGGAAATAATAAGGGTTTAACCCTGTGTTGTATTTGGATGATGCGACTTTGGTCGGTTGGGTAGCTATTTTAGTCTCCTTTTGGCACTTAGGTTTTTCTGTAGAAGATTTGTATTGTAAGGTTGAAGAGAACGAAGGCTGTGAGCCTGTTCTAAAGGTGAGGTTACGCCCTCGGGTGTTTATGTTTTGTTACAACACTTCTTCAAAAGGTTTTTGGGTTAACTCCCAGGGTTTTGAAAATTAATCTTAATATAAAGTGCTGTCTTTATGATGGATTGTTTAATGTCTGTGTTTTCCTTTAATTTGATGGTATGTGCAGTGGTAGGAAAGTTTAAGTTTCCACAACACTTATTGAGTAAAATGGTGATGCGGTTGTAGGTGAAGGCATGGTTTTAATTCTCAGCGTTTTGTTTTTGTGTGTTAAGTTGTAACGATAGGGTTCAAACTGAACCTTACAGTTGTGGATTGTTTTTAAAAGCTTATTCTATTATTATGATGATAACTCTGTCAAAAAATTTGAAAGCCAAAAGAAATATATTATCACGATATCGAAACTCGACAAGAAGCTAGAATATTGTTCTGTTTGTTTCCTTTTGTTGTAAAAAAAAAAGATTATGAACTAGGTTATTTCTACTGCTGATAAACCCTTATTGATAAAATAATGTAGGGTTTACATACCTATGTTTTGTTGTTAAACTCCTATTTTATTCGGGGTTTTCACCCAGGTTTGAATAATATGACTTGTTAAAAGTCTCCTGTATGTTTTGAGTTGGTGTGTGTGGCATGTATTTTTTTTTTTAACTCCATGTTTTAAGATTACCATCATGGTGAAGTCTGGGCTGTGGCCGTGGTGGAATCATGGCTTGAGATCTTAATTTCTAAATTTACTGGATAAACTGGGAGGAAAGGATTCCATTCTAAATTTACAGTGGTGATTTTGTTAGATGATTATTATGTTATTAGGAATAGGACTCTATGGTAAAATGGAAGTTTAAGGAAGATAATACTAATTTGTTTAAGCTCGACCTCGAGCTAGATACTGTTCTGTTTTTGTTTTTAAAAGTTAATAACTAGGTCAAAGCTCTGCTGGTGGTTTCTTGTTGTAGAAACTGGAGAGATAGGGTTTAGATTGAAATCCACGGTCACGATTTTTGTTTAGTTAATTATTCGGTTTGTTATGATTATGACCCTGTCGAAGTAGTTAATCGAGTGAAAGATATTACTATACTGTTATTTTAGTTCGATATTGAGTCAAAAAGGGTTCTGCTAGTCCTTTCGTATGTTCAAACAATAACTAAAATAATTTTCTGTTGTAGTTTGCCACATTCATTTGTGTAACAAATAATGATTGTATATTTGTTAACTAGGGTTTGGGTTTTAATTTATTTAATAGTTTAAGAAATGTCATCTATTAACTAGGGTTTAAATCTTTATAAAGCTATTCTAATTTATAGCTACAACTTCTTCTGCAATACTATCTATAATAGTATCATTACTGTAGTTTAAGTGGTTATATTTATTTATGTTCCTATGATTGTTTAAACGAGTTTATGTTTCCAGAAAAATATTTACTATATACTTAAACTCTACTTGTCTATTTAACTTTTATGTTAAACCAGCTTTAAGAATTATAATAATATACTATCACTTACAATAATATCAATGCATAGCAAGCATTAAAAATACCTTAACCGTAAGATAATAATGATATTAAGGAATTGCTGAGACACAATAACTCTACAAATCTATCTATTGCTACGCTGATATACTATTTTACTAACTACTTACTCTTCAGACATATAGAAATAAACTCATCATACATTTATTCAGAATTGACAATATAAGGAAATAAATGGCAGAACCTGTTTCTGAGTACAACAACAGCAATGGGAGGTTGTTCCTCCCTACCAACTCCTGGAGAGTGTCGAGACAACACTTCTCAGGACCCCCGAGCTTGCTCTGGTCTCCCTGGATGGAACTAGGTGCAGCAAATAATTCTCTCGACCCAAACAGCTACAATGGAACCAAGTTACTACAGCATTCCTCTCAAACAACTTCCTTACTGTATATTCCCCTCTTCCTCAATGGGACTCCTGAATAACATTCACCTGAATGTATTCTCCCTCCAGAACAATTCCCACACCCAGCTCAGTTCATTGAGTACTATTTAAAAGATTGCCTAGGTCTTTGTTGGGTTAACTGTCATCAATGACCCACCTGCTCAGATTCCACTTTCTTGGGGAATCATGACCCCAAATATAGGGAAGTTTCCACCTGCAACTTAGGAAGTGTTTGAGAATGCTGCCACTTGTCATTTGCCTTTCCACCTAGTTCCATCCACCAGTTTGACCAGTAACCTCCTTTTAACAGCTCTCCCATGCTGTTGTCTCCATAATTTATTTATTAATAATAAAATATTCAAAATTTCATTCCATTTCTAGTGACTCTGTTGAGTCATCAATTCCTACTTAGCATTAAATTTAACATAATGTCTTAGGAATATAATAAAACAATTACATAATTTTTACAAAATTAGGGTATGTGACATACACACCCCCTTAAAATGTAACATCGTCCTCGATGTTACTTATTCCTCATCCTCAGCCACCTTCTGGAACAGATTTGGGTATGCTTCCTGCATCTTACTTTCCAGTTCCCAGGTGGCTTCTTCAGGACTAAGGTGCTTCCATTGCACCTTCAACTGTCCAATTGTGTGGTTCCGCAGAGTAATTTCCCTCCTCCCGAGGATACAATCCGGTTCCACCAGAACTTCCCCTTCTGGTTCTACCTGTACAATGTTCAAATCAATAACATGAGTAGCATCATGAACTTACTTTTTCAGAATAGAAATATGAAAAACATTGTGCACTTTTAAATTAGGTGGTAATGCTAGATGATAAGCAACTTGACCAATTCTAGATAAAATTTCAAATGGACCACAGTAACGTGGTGCTAACTTTGCACAACTTCCCAATATTAGGGAGCTCTTCTTTGGTATTACCTTTATGAACACATGTTCACCCACCTGGAACTCTTTAGGAGTTCTTTTCAAATCTGCTTGGCTCTTTTGCCGATCCTGGGCAATCTTCAAATTTTCCTGCACTTGTTTCACAATTTGTTCCATTTCTTTTAATAATTCCGAACCTAACACTAATCTATCTACTGGATTATTCCAAGAGATAGGAGTGTTACATTTACGCCCATACAGAATTTCAAAAGTACTGAACTTAGCTGACGATTGATAACTGTTATTGTATGCAAATTCTGCTAAATATAAGTAATCCTCCCACTTACCTGGTTGATCCTTAACATACATCCTTAGCAGATCTTCCAATACCTGATTAACTCTTTCAGTTTGTCCATCCATCTGAGGATGGAAAGAAGTGTTGAAATTCAGTGTTGTGTTTAATCCTTTAAACAAATATTTCCATAAATTTCCTGTGAATTTAGGATCCTTGTCTGAAATAATAACTTTTGGGACCCCATGTAACCTAAAAATCTGCATCAGAAATATATCAGCTATATTTGCATCCTTGTAAGTGGTTTTAACAGGAATAAAGTGTGTTGATTTACTCAATTTATCTACTACCACCATAATGGAATCATTCTGATTTTGATTCCTGGGTAACCCGGTAATGAAATCTAAGCTGATTATTTCCCATTTCCAACTAGGAATAGGAAAAGGTTGTAATAACCCCGCTGTATGTTGATGTTCTGTTTTTACTTGTTGACAGTCCAAACACCTAGCTATATACTCAGTTGTTTTAGATTTCATATTAGGCCAAAAATAATCTTTTCTCAACATGGTGACCGTCTTTTGGTAGCCTGGATGCCCTGAGTAAGGGGTTTTATGAACTTCATCCAGAATTAACAGTTTAAATTTAGGTACATTTGGAACATACAGCCTGTCTTTAAACAATAAAAATCCATCTTTATTTAGACTATAACCCTTTATCAAACTTTCTATAGGTTCTTCTTTAGCTGTAACTTGAAATTTTTGATAAATTTCATCCAATTTTATCCCTTCAGTCAGCTATTCTTTTAAATCAGAGGTATAAGTGTTGATAGCTGTTGTAAAATTCAACTTTTCATTTCTGCTCAAAGCATCAGCCACCTTATTTTCCTTTCCTTTTATGTGCTGAATTTCGAAATCGTATTCACTTAAGAAGGCCAACCATCTGGCTTGCCTTGCATTTAAGTTAGGCTGATCTAAAAGGTATTTCAGACCCTTATTATCAGTCATTAAAGTAAACTTTCTGCCTATTAAATGGTGTCGCCACATTTTTAAAGCATGAATAACAGCAGCTAATTCTAAATCATAAGTGGCATAATTCTTTCCATGAATCTTCAGCTTTTTGGACTCATAGGCAATGACATGCCCATCCTGAGTCAACACTCCGCCTAGACCATCATTACAAGCATCGGTGTAAACCAAAAAATCCTTATTAGGATCTGCTATTCTTAGAATAGGCGCACTTGTTAATAAAGTCTTTAATTTCTTAAAGCTTTCTTCACACTTCGCGTTCCAATCAAATTTCTTGCCTTTCTTTTGCAAAGAAGTGATTGGGTTGGCTATTTTTGAAAAGCCTTCAATGAATCTCCGGTAATTCCCATGAAGGACCTAACATCCGTTACGTCTTTTGGTACTGACCATTCTTCAATTGCCCATATCTTTTCAGGATCAACTGAAATCCCTTCCTTAGTCACTACGTGACTTAAGTACTGGATTTCATCCTTGAAGAAATCACACTTACTGAACTTTGCAAAGAGCTACTGTTCTCGCAGTTCTTGTAAAACTATCCGTAAATGTTCTTTATGTTCCTCTTCGTTTTTAGAATAAATTAAAATGTCATCGATGAATACGACAACAAATTTATCCAAGTACTTATGCATTATGTTATTCATTAGACACATAAAGATGGTTGGGGCATTAGTAAGCCCAAATGGCATTACGACAAATTCGTAATGTCCATACCTCGTTTTGAAAACTATCTTGAATATGTCCTCTTCTTTAATCCTCACCTGATGATAACCCGGTCTCAGGTCTATCTTAGAGAACACCATAGATCCATGTAGCTGATCAAACAAATCATCTATTCGAGGCAACGGATATCTGTTTTTAATTGTCATCTTGTTTAGTTGACGGTAATCTATGCAGAGTCGCATAGTTCCGTCTTTCTTTTTAACAAAGATTACTGGTGCTCCCCAAGGGGACACACTGGGTCGAATGTAATTCTTATCTATTAATTCCTTCAATTGAGTTTTTAATTCGTTAAGCTCCAAAATATTCATACGATATGGAGCTTTTGAACTGGGTACAGCACCTGGTACCAGCTCAATTGTGAAATCCAGTTCCCTCTTGGGAGGTAATCCTGGAATTTCCTTGGGAAAAACATCAATAAATTCATTTATTACGGGAATATCCTCTACTTTTATCTTACTTATTTTAGACTTAACTGCCTCATCTGTAATAGTTACAGCATAGGCTTTGCACCCTTTTCTAACTGCCCTTTTAAGCTGTAAAGCAGAAATCTACCTGACTACTGTTTTCCTAGGAATACCCTTAACAGTTATAGGTTGTTCATTGTTATTTACACACGTAAAAGTTTTATCAAAACAGTTTAAAACTACCTTATGCTGTTCTAACCAGTCCATACCAATAAGGATTTCATACGAGCCAAGTGGCAAAATATTTAATTTAACAGTAGTTCTAAAATCCTTCATATCTAAAGCACATTCCTTAACATAACAGTTCACCTTCCTTTTTTCCCCAGTAGCTAGTTGTACTGCCCAAGAGTTATCGAACCTTTCAACAGTCAGATTACATTTTTCTACTATCTGCGGTGAAATATAACTAAGGCTAGCACCTAGATCTATTAAAATAGTTACAGGGGTTTCGTTAACCATACCTCCTACTTCCACCATGGAAGTTTGATAGTCAGCTTGGAGGTTCTCCAACGCTGCATTAATTCGGGGAGTAGTCCCTGCAAAGTCCCCAACAGTCATTTCATCTTGTATGGTGTGAATATTGCCATTTGGTTTCTTCCGATTTGGGAAAACTGAAGCATAGTGTGGGCCATTGCACTCCCAGCACTTAACAGGCTGCTTTCGTTCAAAATTTTTAGTGTAATTTCCATGATTGTTAGAAGCCTCCTTGCTGCCCTTGAAGTTGTTGGAATTATTAGCAGCTCCATTTTTGCTTCCCTGGAATTTTTTACCATTAAAATGGTTTCTGTTCTTGTTATTTTTGAAATTTTTCTGGGGTACAAACTCCTTTTTCCTGTACTCAAACTGATTACTATTCTTTTTAGCCTTCCAGTTGGCTATCCCTTCTTTCTTTTTATTCTGTTCAAAATAGAAATTATCCTTTCGCAAAGCCTCTTCTAGAGTTTTGGGGTTGTCATATTCGATTCTGTCCTTTATATGGTACGGTAGGCAGCTGATAAACCGCTGTACTTTAGGTTTCTCTTCAACAAAGTACGGCACATACCTTAACAGGCTTAAGAACTTGTTGTTTAAGTCCTTCATAGTAATAGATCCTAGCTTTAATTCATAAAATTCTTTGGCTCTTTCTTCATAGTATTGTTCAGACATAAATTTCTTTTTGAAGTACCTTTTAAAGGTACTCCAATTGACTTCTTTTTCTTTGATTCCCTTGACCCTTTTCAGGTCTTGCCACCATATGTCCGCCTTTCCAGAAAGGTTATAGATGGCCATTCTTGCCTTCAGCTGATTTGAATAGTTGTATATCTGGAAATACTTTCTCATCCCAGATAACCAGGATTCTGCCTCTTCTCCTATTTCAGATTCTCCATTGAAAGTTGGAGGTTTTATTTTCTTGAACTCCCCTGATATCTCCTCATAAGGCATGTACTTTTTCTTTCTGTTATACAACTCAGCCTCACTGCTATCACTAGTAGTGTGATAGCTGTGTTGTTCCCTTCTTCCTTCAGATGATGAACTGTTGTCTGATTTAGCTAGTTTCATACTTTTTGACCCTTTTTGATGACTAGCTTCTTCAGATTCAGCTCTTTTGCTTCTTCCTTCAATCTGAAATTTTTCTATCAATATCTGATTTAATTTCTCTTGAGTTTTCAGAATCCTTTCATTATCCTTCTTGACTATTTCTATCTCAGTCTTTAAACCCTTTATAGTCTGCATCAGTTCCGAGGAGTGAGCAATTACCTCCTCCATCACAAGTTCTCTGGACATCTGTCTTGTCTCAGTGTTTGGAGATTCCTCCTCAGCATATTCTCCTAGCTTCTCCATACCTGTTTGTTAGATTCAGAAAAAGGAAATTTTCTGCTCTGTTTAACTGAAACAAAAATGCAAATTAGTACATTGTATATATATATAAATTTTCTTTTCATTGTCACCGTTCTGCGGAAACTAGTTGGGTCACATCAAGGCCTAGTATTTGAACCATGCTCTGATACCACATGTCAAAAACCAAAAATTTCGAAAAAATTTAAAATTTTTAAAATAGCAAATAATGATATTAAATGCAGTCACATAACTGTTTGTTTAGCTCACGTGATCGTAAATGTGTCTGAATGATCTTTTGTTATACTTAAATGCTGTTATGGGTTTCTCTTTTCTGCTACTGATTGTTTTACTGTTTTGTAACCACAAGGGGGAGTTTGCCATGTCAAACTGGGCTTACTTAGCTTACGAGCTAATGCAATCGATTTTCTTTCTCTTACAGATATACAGGTAATAGCGGGTCGCTAATTTTAAATCTTTCAAGTATTAAATATCAATTAGCAGTACCAATTCATTCAGTAAAAAGTATAACATTCTAACAAGTTTTTATCAAGCCATCTTAAAGGTAGAAAATCTTCTTGCATCTTGCCAAGTTCAGCTTCTGAATATGTTTGGATTTATATTTTTAATTGCAAAGGATTTGGATTTAAGATTATCACTATAATTGTATTTCTCTTACCTTCAGAAATTGCAAGGTTTACCTATCAATACATGTTTTCTATTATTAAATTGAAGGATTTTCCTTGTTTGGTATCTACTTTTCGTTTCCATAAATGATACTTTGAACAAAATCCATAAGCATGTATGGAAGTAGTCTTTCATTATCATATTTGATTGAACTCGTTGTGTATTAAGGATGACAAAGGTCTATTTTTCCTTAAGCCAATTATTATGAGTTGCATAACTTGATTTCCACCAGTTTAAGTTCCATAATGAAGAAATGACAGGTCTTAAATCATCTGTGAAACGCTATCTCAATATAGAATTTTCATTCATTTATGCCCTACATCTCTACAATAACTTAGAAAAATTGAAAGAGATATAATATCTCTTATTCTTTCACATTAGGCTAGGGTATAAAATTTAGTGATAGGTTTTGCAATTGAATTCACTTGAAAACTACCTCCTTGGAAATTTTTTTATAATAATTTATCATATGCTCTATGTTTGAATCAGAATCCAAGTCTTAATCTCGAATGCTATTGACCAAGCAATATTTTATTGAATCTAAGGCAAGGTATAAAAAATCTCATTCTAATATTTTGATTATTATAAAGATGACATGTAAATGATCCATTATGTAGAATCATACCGTAACTTTATCTACACATATTATGGGTTTTTATTTAGCATGAATGATAAGAATCTCATCGAGATCTTGAACTTTATTGTCATTAGCAGGATTGTAATGATTGTAGGTCCAAGTGTTATTGTTCTCCAATGTGAAAAATCGAAAACATGTGTTAACATGGAATTTTTGGCAAGTTTGAACTATGGTTCACTACCATAATTGGACATCCTTGCTATGATTTTAATTGATTAACAATAATTGATATGTCGTCATGGAACTATGGAGTGTCGACCCACTGCATGGAAAAATTAAACTGCTACGTGGTTAAACAAGAGCCAAGTGTTTGGTGATATAAAACAATGGGCCTAACCCTACCTTGTCATTTTTCCTTCGCCTTCGGGCTCGGGTCGTTCTGCAAAATCTTCTGGTCTGTGTTTTTGTTGTGGCGCTGTTGGTAACAACTTCCAGGTTGCTACAGTTCTTTGGATTATTCTTTTTATCATCCGTGAGTCTTTAGATTTGGCATTGACAGCTATGAGTGTGTTAAAAATACTTAGGTTTTATGCCTAGACTTCCTTTACTGGTTTGGTCCTGGCATGAGGGTATCGTTCAACTTGTCTTTGTCAGGGCTTCCATAGTAGAATAAATCTTTGCTTCTGTCAGTTGCTCATTCAGTGACGAGGAAGGGTTTACACCTTCTCTGCTCGTGATTGAAGGGATAATTACTGAGTTTGGAACCCCCTTCACGTTTGCTGGTAAGCTACAGTTATTCCTTCGTTTTTTAGTTTAAGAGAAAATGGTTTAACAAAATCAAAATCTGTAAATGATACTACATGGTTGTTTGTAGGTTCTGGCCCTTCTCCAAGGCGTGGATGGCACAAGCTTTTACCAAAGGCATTACGGGTAAGCCTGGTTTTCACCATGGCACTTTCCTCCTTGTTGGTGGTATGTATGGTTGGGGTTTTGTTTGACTGAAAGACATAGTGGTTACAGAAGCCATGCTTAATCGTTTAACTGTATGTTTAAATGGAAATAATAAGGGTTTAACCCTGTGTTGTATTTGCATGATACGACTTTGGTCGGTTTGGTAGCTATTTTAGTCTCCTTTTGGCACTTAGGTTTTTCTGCAGAAGATTTGTATTGTAAGGTTGAAGAGATTGAAGGCTGTGAGCCTGTTCTAAAGGTGAGGTTACGCCCTCGGGTGTTTATGTTTTGTTACAACACTTCTTCAAAAGGTTTTTGGGTTAAATCCCAGGGTTTTGAAAGTTAATCTTAATATAAAGTGCTGTCTGTAAGATGGCTTGTTTAATGTCTGCGTTTTCCTTTAATTCGATGCTATGTACAGTGGTAGGAAAGTTTAAGTTTCCACAACACTTATTGAGTGAAATGGTGACGTGGTTGTAGGTGAAGGCATGGTTTTAATTCTCAGCGTTTTGTTTTTGTGTGTTAAGTTGTAACGATAGGGTTCAAACTGAACCTTACAGTTGTGGATTGTTTTTAAAAGCTTATTCTGTTATTATGATGATAACTCTGTCAAAAAATGTGAAAGCCAAAAGAAATATATTATCACGATATCAAAACTCGACAAGAAGCTAGAATATCGTTCTGTTTGTTTCCTTTTGTTGTAAAAAAAAAAGATTATGAACTAGGTTATTTCTACTGCTGATAAACCCTTATTGATAAAATACTGTAGGGTTTACATACCTATGTTTTGTTATTAAACTCCTATTTTATTCGGGGTTTTCACCCAGGTTTGAATAATATGACTTGTTAAAAGTCTCCTGTATGTTTTGAGCTGGTGTGTGTGGCATGTATTTTTTTTTTTTAACTCCATGTTTTAAGATTACCATCATGGTGAACTCTGGGCTGCTGCCGTGGTGGAATCGTGGCTTGAGATCTTAATTTCTAAATTTACTGGATAAACTGGAAGGAAAGGATTCCATTCTAAATTTACAGTGGTGATTTTGTTAGATTATTATTATGTTATTAGGAATAGGACTCTATGGTAAAATGGAAGTTTAAGGAAGATAATACTAATTTGTTTAAGCTCGACCTCGAGCTAGATACTGTTCTGTTTTTGTTTTTAAAAGTTAATAACTAGGTCAACGCTCTGGTGATGGTTTCTTGTTGTAGAAACTGGAGAGATAGGGTTTAGATTGAACTCTATGGTCACGATTTTTGTTTAGTTAATTATTCGGTTTGTTATGATTATGACCCTGTCGAAGTAGTTAATCGAGTGAAAGATATTACTATACTGTTGTTTTAGTTCGATATTGAGTCAAAAAGGGTTCTGCTAATCCTTTCGTATGTTCAAACAATAACTAAAATAATTTTCTGTTGTAGTTTGGCACATTCATTTGTGTAACAGATAATGATTGTATATTTGTTAACTGGGGTTTGGGTTTTAATTTATTTAATAGTTTAAGAAATGTCATCTATTGACTAGGGTTTAAATCTTTATAAAGCTATTCTAATTTATAGCTACAACTTCTTCTGCAATACTATCTATAATAGTATCATTACTGTAGTTTAAGTGGTTATATTTATTTTTGTTGCTATGATTGTTTAAACGAGTTTATGTTTCCAGAAAAATATTTACTGTATACTTAAACTCTACTTATCTATTTAACTTTTATGTTAAACCGGGTTTAAGAATTATAATAATATACTATTACTTACAATAATATCAATGCATAACAAGCATTAAAAATACCTTAACCGTAAGATAATAATGATATTAAGGAATTGCTGAGACACAATAACTCTACAAATATATCTATTGCTACTCTGATATACTAATGTACTAACTACTTACTCTTCAGACATATAGAAATAAACTCATCATACATTTATTCAGAATTGACAAAGGAAATAAGTGGCAGAACCTGTTTCTGAGGACAACAACAGTAATGGGAGGCTGTTCCTCCCTACCAACTCCTGGAGAGTGTCGAGACAGCACTTCTCAGCAACCCCGAGCTTGCTCTTGTCTCCCTGGATGGAACTAGGTGCAGCAAATAATTCTCTCAGCCCAAACAGCTACAATGGAACCAAGTTACTGCATCATTCCTCTCAAACAACTTCCTTACTGTATATTTCCCTCTTCCTCAATGGGACTCCTGAATAACATTCACCTGAATCTATTCTCCCTCCAGAACAAATCCCACCCCCAGCTTAGTTCATTGAGTACTATTTAAAATATTGCCTAGGTATTTGTTGGGTTAACTGTCATTAATGAGCCACCTGCTCAGATTACACTTTTTTGGGGAATCATGACCCCAAATATAGGGAAGTTTCCACCTGCAACTTAGGAAGTATTTGAGGATGCTGCCACTTGTCATTTTCCTTTCCACCTAGTTCCATCCACCAGTTTGACCAGTAACCTCTTTTTAACAGCTCTCCCATGCTGTTGTCTCCATAATTTATTTATTAATAATAAAATATTCAAAATTTCATTCCATTTCTAGTGACTCTGCCGAGTCATCAATTCCTACTTAGCATTAAATTTAACATAATGTATTAGGAATATAATAAAACAATTACATAGTTTTTACAAAATTGGGGTATGTGACACAAAAGCTTCAGGTTCGATGCCATAGGTCTGTCCATGGCCTTGCAGTCCATCATCCCGAACCTCTTCAGGGTCTCTACTGCATACTTCCCTTGTCCAAGGAATATACCATCTACACTCTGCCACACCTCCATGCCTAGAAAATAGTGCATCATCCCCAAGTCCTTCATCTCGAACTCGACTGCAAGCTTCCTCTTAGTATCGGTAATCAAACTATCATTACCTGTTACAAATAGATCATCCACATACAGAAGTAGTATCACTGGATTTCCTTCCTCAACCTTTTAATAAAGGTTGGAATCTGCTTTACTCTTGGTAAAGCCCAAGCTAGATACGAAACCGTCTATCCTACCATACCAAGTCCTAGGAGCTTGCTTCAATCCATACAAGGCTTTCTTCAATCTGCACACATATGGTTTCCTGTCATGTGTCTCAAAACCAAGTGGTTGCTCCACATACACTTCCTCCTCAACTACACCATTCAAGAAAGTTGTCTTGACATCCATCTGGTGTATCTTCCATTTCATCACTGCAGCCAGGGAAAGTACTGATCTGATGGAAGTGTACCTGGATACAGGAGAAAAAGTCTCTTCATAGTCTATTCCCTCTTTCTGAGAGAAGCCACGAACTACGAATATTGCCTTGTATTTCTCTATGCTTGCATCTATAGCATGCTTGATCTTGTAGATCCATTTGGAAGTCACAACAGACTTCCCTTCAGGTCTTGGTACAACATCCCAAACATCATTCTTCATTATTGATTGGTATTCTTCGACCATGGCATCCTTCCATTCTTTCTTTCTGCTGCTTCTTCATAATTGGAAGGTTCTTTGTTCATGATATCATAGAGTAAATAAACATAGCTGGTATGAGATCTATTTCTCTTCTTTGCTCCATGTTCTTCTTCTGGAATGCCATATCTTTCTACATCTTGAATGAGCTCTCTAGCCCATGCAGGTTTCCTCTTATGAGAGTTATTCTCACTGGGTGGATCTACAGGTTCTTGTGGATCTTCAATTTCTCCATCTATTTTGGAATTGCTTCAGTCATGGTGGTATCTTGAAATCAAGTTTCCTTTGGTTCTTCATAATTTTCAACATGTGTCTTCCTTGATTTGATGAATGTTGATTTTTCATCAAATGTCACATCCCTGCTGACATCAATTTTCTTGAACCCTGGAAAGTATATTCTGTAAGCCTTCGAGCTTTCACTATAACCCACAAAGATACCCTTCTTTCTTGAAGGATCTAGCTTGCTCCTCTTTTCCTTTGGGACATGTGTGTATACTAGACAACCAAATATTCTAAGATGGTTAACTTCAAGTTTCTTACCAAAAAAGACCTCTTCTGGTGTCTTGTTGTTCAATATCTTGTGGGGTGTTCTATTATGCATATATACAGTTGTCCTAGCTGCTTCTGCCCATAGATGCATAGGTAGATCCTCGTCATGCAGCATTGCCCTTGCTTCTTCCATGATTGTTCTATTCTTTCTTTCTGCAACTCCATTCGATTGTGGATTGTAAGGAGCAGTCAATTCCCTCTTAATCCCTGAATCACTACATAACTTCTTGAAGTCACCTGAAGTGAATTCTCCACCATTGTCGGATCTGAAACCCTCATGCCTTTTTCATCCAATGCAGAGATGGAAAGTAAGTTCTTCTTGAGTCCAAGTAAAAATAACACATCTTTCATCTTCAAGGATATTCCAGATTCTAGGTTGTAGGAGGCTTCCCCACTTCCTTTGATAGCGTATTGATAATCATCCCCAAGTTTCACTTTATGGGGTGATTCATGTTCAGACAAATTTACAAAAGATTCTTTAAACCCAGTCATGTGTTTAGAAGCCCCACTGTCAATTAACCAATCATTACAACCATGAGAAATAGTACCTGTGAGAGCAAAGACTAGAACATACTCTTCTTCGATTGATGAGTCATCATCATCACTTTCTGCTTTAGCTTTCTTCTTGGGAGGTTCATCATCCTCAACAACATGAGCATGATATCTTCTTTTTTTATTCTTCTTCTTGTTGTTGAAGTTGTTGTCTTTCTTCTTCTTGGGGCAATTTGAAGCAAAGTGTCCCATTTCATTACATTCGTAACATCAAACATGAGATAGATCTTTCTTCTTGTGATGAGGATGAGAATGTTTCTTGTTATGAGATTTCTCTCTCTTAAGCTTGCTTCCCTTGGTGTGAGATGTGAGAGCTTGAGCTTCATTCCCCATGTTTTCTTCTCATGCCACAAGCCTTGTTTCTTCTTGTGAGCATTCTTCCCACAGTCTGCTGAAGGATACCAACTTCTTTCTTGCACAGATTCCTTGGATAAAGGAATCCCATGACCTTGGTAGGCCATTCAGAGTGGTGATGACAACTTCACCATTCTCCATCATTTCATCCACTACTTCTAGTTTTTTTTTTTATCTGAGAGACCCTGGAAAAATAAGATTGAATGGATTCTCCATTCTGAATCTTTACCCCTTTCAATTGGTTCCACAGGGTCATCTTCCGATTTATGTTCTTCCCTTCAAATAGCTTGGAAAGGGAATCAAACATCTCTATGGGTGTCTTCAGAGATGACACATGGGGGATGAGATGGTCCTTGATAGAATCAACAATGATTCTCTTTTTCTTGACCAAGTTAGTCTTGTGGAAGGCTTTAGCCTCTTCTCCCTCTGGGATAGGGACCTCTTCCCTTATGTAAGTATCCAATTCATTTTCTTCTAGGAGTAACCCAATCCTATACTTCCAGGCTCGGAATTTATTAGCCCCTTCAAGCTTATCCTCAAGCTTGGTGTGGTGAGACATCTTAAAGAGTACTTCAAATGGAAATAGAAAAGATTTAGGTCTTACCACTTGATTTGCTAAAAATTGGATCTGGTCCTGGATTAGGGTTTGTCAAAGAAACCCTAAAAATTCAAAATGTGAATTTCAACTTTCTGACAGGATAGAAAGATGCGCCTTGATGATCTGATCAGCTTGGTGTATTCAGAATTTGATATATGCAAAGATTCACCCTTGATAAATGCCTTTTAGTCTTCTTGGGTTCACTAGGGAGGACCCTGAATTAGGGTTTTAGTTTCCTAGAGATTTACCCAGCCAAAAATATCAATCCAAAGCACTAAACTTTGGTTTTTCCAAGGAGCTTCTAGCTATGTCTTCAGATTTCATAAATTCCTATTTTTGTGTAAATCCTAATTTTTAGGGCCAAAACTGAAAGTGCTCAGAACTGAATTTTAATTGGACAAAAAAACTCACCTTGCTGAGGAGAGTCAATCTATCATATTTATTTTCCAAAATATGTGGAGAGAAACCCAAAAACAAGAAGCCCTAGCATCCACAACTACACAGTGTCTTCTTCTCAGGTTAGCTCTGATACCATGTTAATTTTCGAGCATTAATTCACAATACTCTAGAATCTTTACTGAGAGAATGAAATGTACAGTATATCAATGCATATCAATCATAGCAAGCATATCAATCATCACAAGATGCAATCATAAGAGACAATAGACACACAGAGTTTCCGTGGGGAAAACCCTAAGGTGAAAAACCCCACAACTTCCTCAGAGATAGATAGAGAAATAGCACAACCAAAGTACAACCCAAGTACACAGAGATAGACTCCTCCTAGCAGTTGATCCTGCTCATCACATGTGCACCACTTTCCGAGTGATGGATAAGTGAGTAAGTGAAGTGATCAAATAGAATGATCCTGCTCTCTATTTATACTTGTTCTGAGCAACCTAATAAACCTATGGGGCTGACTTGTCTAACTCAGCCTAATAACCCCAGGTTAACTTAATCAAGGCCGACCCCACACATGGTGATCTAATAACCCATCGGAAAGTTACAACACTTGCGACACTTGTCAATACAAATGACGACAATTCGGTATAGAGGAATAATACATCTCTATAGGAGTACAATAAAATACATAGATGAAATACATTCCGAAGTTACATATACATCAACAACAGTAGGAATCTCAAAGGTAGAAGTTTGAATTTTTTGTCTTTTAGTTGGTTTACTCATAGAAATCACTTGAACATCACTAATCAGGTTGGATGTAGCAGCCACTTGAATATTAGTAGTGGGCTTGGGTACTGCAACCAATTGGGTATCCAACATGGAAGAATTTATCTATGCTAATTTATGCTTGAATTGTTGAGATGTATGCATTAAGATCTTGAATTCTGCAGTAGTTTTCAACTTCGGAGTATCCTCCATAAGGCCTTTTCCTTTGTCTCCATCCAGGTAGGTCAGCATCAATGGAGCAATGGATTTGTTAGCTTCCTTTTCTTCCCTATATTTTCTTGTTTTCTCATCAAGCTTGAGTTCCATGCTTTTATATCTCAAAACCTCAGTTTTATGCTCCCGCTGATACTGAAAGATATGGCTCTGTTCTTCTTTGCTCTTTTCCCTTAGCAGGACTTCAGAGAAAATATTAACTCCCTGATAAATAGATTCAGCAGGGATGTGTTGATTTGCATAACCAATCCTCATATGCGTGTGTTTGAAATGAGCCTCCAGAAATCCTTTGGGGTCATGAGTTCTTTTGGGAGAAAATCCCAATTTCAAAGAAACAATCCTGTCTCCCAGTGTTGCAGCCCAAGTTGAAGTTGGGATAACCAAAGTACCAAGGTTTAAAGGGCACTTAGGCCATCCCTTCGTTTTGGGACCAGTGATCTTAAGGTAGACACCATCTGTAACAGTCTGATAAGATATCTCCTCAAGTAATAGTCTGTCAGGGATAACTCTTGGTCGCAAATGTACAGTATTGCTTCCCTAGACTCTAATGTAAGCAAAGGTTTCTCCCACATACCAGTCACCCAATGTATGGATAAGAGTTATGGCATCAGGAGAAAAGGAAGGGGCATCTTCCCTGAAAATATGCTGCTAAATTGCACCAAAGAAATGGTCGCAGATGTCATAGAGCAAGGGAACAAAATTGCTTTCCCATAAGGCAGAACAATAAATATGAACAGGGGGTAAGGACTTAGTCCAACTCCACCCCATAGTGGGATACTGAAACTCTGTACAAAAAACATCAATTACAAATGCAGAGAAAAAGAAGTATGGATTCCTTGTAGCTCTTGTTTTCTAATATTTCTCAATGGTTGTCTTTAACTTTGCTGATAAAATTGAAGCCCCAGGGAATGACTGCCCCATTGTTAGGACACGATGGGTGATAGGAGCCAATTCAGCTTTGAATACTAAACAATTAGGGATACCATAATGTCTGCAGAGCATGGATGCCAGAAGACAATAAGGCTCTTTGAACCAGGAAATTGGGTATAAAGTATCAGCCCTGGGCATGAAATTTTTTGGTTTGTGCTTCCAAGACTTGAGCATTTCATTGAAATTGTACCTAGTCTTTGACGAGTCAAGGAATGCAACATTGAGGGGTTGAATAGCTGGTTTTAGGGCATAAGATCTGGTAAAAACCTCATTGCGAAAATTAGCCAATTGAGACCCTGCGCTATCATTGAAAGAGCTGTCTTTAGGGTTAGCATGGTCTATAATCCACTTAACTGCATCAATGTAGGGAAGGATAGTAGGTATGGTAGCTATAGCATGGAGTTGTGAATCCCTAATATTTTCATAGGCGGGGCGGTCACTCTGAATATCAGTTAGCTCATCATTTTCAAAGATGGAGTAAATTTTGGACCAATCCATTTGGTATGTCAAAGAAACCTTATCACTGGTGTCAGCAAGGATGCTGAAGTTTGGGTCTTTGTTCAAAAGATCTTTCTAAGCAGTTTTGCAGTGAGTGTTGTGAGACATGTTTGAAAAACTTGAGAAATACGGTGAATAAATAAACACTAACAAGAAAAAAAACTCAAAATCACAAAAAACCTTAAACAATTGAATAAGAAAGTGATACAAAACCAACTTGTGCAAACTGGAAAAAATGGCAAAAATGACCCCTGGTAAAAAGTTGCGAAAATGACCCCTAGTAAAAAGTCGCGAAACAACCCCTAGTAAAATATCGTGAAAACAACCCCTGGTAAAAACTCACAGTAAAATCCGCACAAATGGCGAAAATGACCCCTGGTAAAAACTGGCAGTAAAATCCACACAGCAGACAATTTTCGAAAAATGAAAGATGATAAAAGAAAACAGAAACAAAATCAATATATTTATTAATTCCGTTGGGTTATATCTGGGCCGTAAGATTAAGACAAATCGACGGCTGAGATCTAATCTGTGCAATGCAGAAGACAAGTTGCGGGGGTTTAATTTTTTGGAAATATATACAACATTCCCGCAATCCGCAGTTACACGTTTCAGGACCACAACTCCAAATAAAACAAAAAAAAGGGTCATCACTTCCTATGATGTTAGTTCTCTCTTTGAGGCTCACATGTTTGAGATTTTGTCCTTAACAATTAGAGATCAATTCATGTATAACCAGAATGGTTAAGAACGGAAAAATATATATAACAAGAAGGGTCGGTCGATCCTTCATTTAGTAGATAATTGTGAAGAGCAATATCGAGCAATTCACCTATATCTAGACTAGTGAACACAAGAAGGATCGGACGACCCTTCTGGCAGTCTAGAACTAGTATAAAAATAATAATGGGCAGAAGAAGGGTCGACTGCCCCTTCATTTGTAATGGAATTGTGCAAATATTCAACCTACGAAGTATAGGCTGTCAATTCATGTATATCTTGAATGGTGAATACTGCAAAATTATTGATCACAAGAAGGGTCAGCCAACCCTTCATTTAATCTGGAAAAAATGGCAAAATGACCCCTGGTAAGAACTCGCAATAAAATCTACACAGCAGGTAAATTAGCATTGCCATCTATTCAATACATGTAAATTCTATTTTTAATACCATAAATCTGATCAAATTATCGGGTGGCCTACATATACTATCGTCCAATTTTAAGTCTTAGCTCATTTGA
This sequence comes from Larix kaempferi, assembly GCA_027924585.1. Classification (NCBI taxonomy): domain Eukaryota; kingdom Viridiplantae; phylum Streptophyta; class Pinopsida; order Pinales; family Pinaceae; genus Larix; species Larix kaempferi. The sequence continues at coordinate 1,954,742 of BSBM01000562.1, forward strand.
TCTCATGGAGGAAGACTATACCTTTGGAAGTGGGAATTGTTCTTGCATGCATTGGAGCAAGCTTAAACCCCTAGATTGGCTTATATATCAAAGATTAAAAATGATTATAACTTTGTTCGATATGTGTCTAGTGACTTTGCATTGTATCTCTCTTTGAAGTTTTCTTTGAGCTAGTTGTTAAGTTATGCATTAGTTTTTTTGGACTTGGTCCCAGATAGAATGTGCAGTCAACAGGGTGCTAGAGTCTATTTGAGTCTATCTAAATTAAATTAACCTTCCCCCCTTGACCTCGCCCAAGGGGGAAAGGAGGCAATCGAATCATACAGTACTTAGATCCCTGTGTATTCCACTTTTTTTATTATCTATCATTTCCTATCATTCTTTCACCTCTAGCGATAAAGGAATTTCTCTGAGTCGTCCATCTTGCATGATTGTTCCGGTACCGTTGATCTTCTTCCATTCTTAGCCCCACGGCCTTCCACAGTCTTCAATCTCTCAAACGCCACCTTCCTCGCACCTTATATCTGCATAGTTATTATCAACTGTTGATTTTGCCCCTGTCCGCATCCTTACCATCCAAAGGTGCAGCCTTTACCGAGGTTTGCAAATTTGGAATGTGCCAATAGTCCGTGCATGTTCAATCTACGAACTAAACTTCCGTCGCTGATGCCTTTCCCCGCCATTTCTGCACCGTCAAACCATGTGGTCCCTACCAAAACTTCACAAATCTGAAAAGTCCATTTCCTCATGAATCTCAAATCACAGAAGTACCTGTCGTTCGTAGATCTATCCTTCCGCCCATTGATCTAACTTCCTACTTTCTTGTGCGCTAGCAACACTCCGCCCACGCTTAAACCATCCTATATTACTTTATCTAACAACGCTTGTGGTCGTCGATCTATGTCAGATTGAAACACTCACACATTCCATGTCATCACTTCCTATGGTGTCAGTTCTCTCTTTGAGGGTCAAACGTGTGAGATTTTGACCTACTAAAACAAAGATCAATTCATGCATAACCAGAATGGTCAAGACCGGAAAAATATAAATCACAATAAGGGTCGGCCGATCCTTCGTTTAGTAGATAATTGTGAACACCAATATCCAGGAATTCACCTGTATCTAGACTGGTGAACACAAGAAGGATCGGACGACCTTTCTGGTAGCCTAGAAAAAGTATGAAAATAATATTGTGCAGAAGAAGGGTCGACCGCCCCTTCATTTATGAGAGAATTGTGCAGATATTCAACATAAAAAGGATATTATGTCAATTTATATATATCTAGAATGGTGAAGACTAGGAAAATACTAAGGACAAGAAGGGTTGGTTGACCCTTCATTTAAGCTATAAAAAATGGCGAAAATGACCCCTGGTAAAAAATCGCAATAAAATCCACACAGCAGGTAATTTTCGAAGATGAAAAATAATAAAAGGAAACAGAAAAAAATCAAAATATTTATTAATTCCGTTGGGTTAAATCTGGGCCGTAAGATTAAGACAAATCAACGGTTGAGATCTAATCCATGGAATGTGGAAGATGTGTTGCGCAGTTTTATTTTTTGGAAATATATACAACATTCCCGCAATCTGCAATCCGCAACTGCGGGTTGCGGGACTACAACTTGAAATAAAAAAAAACTTGAGTTTCCACAATCCACAATCCGCATTGCGGGTTGCGGGTTGCGGAAACGCATGTCGCAAATCCATTCTTAAAACAATTCTCACAAACTATAGCATGATATGATGGTGCGTGCATTTTTCTCAAACCATGAATTATGGTGGGCATTCTCTCAGAGTAGTTTTGACTACTTTTTCCATACTTTGTTAATTTCCAAAGTTTCACAAACTTGTCATACTTTTCCATAATGATGTCAGATAGCACCATAACACCATCATGTGTCTTTTCAGTTGCATCACACATTCCATGTCATCATAGATTCCATGTCATCATACATGCCATGTCATCACTTCCTATCGTGTGAGATGTTGGCTTGCCAAAATAGAGATCAATTCATGTATAACCAGAATGGTCAAGACTAGAAAAATATAAATCACAAGAAGGATCGGTCGACCCTTCATTTAGTAGATAATTGTGAACACCAATATCCAACAATTCACCTATATCCCGAATGGTGAACACAAGAAGGATCAAACGACCGTTCTGGTAGTCTAGAACTAGTATGAAAATAATATTGGGCAGAAGAAGGGTCGGACGCCCCTTCATTTATGAGGGAATTGCGCAGATATTCAACCTAGGAAGTATAGGATATCAATTCATGTATATAATGAATGGTGAAGTCTGCAAAACTACTAAGCACAAGAAGGGTCGGTCAACCCTTCATTTAAAAGAGAAATGAGATTGTTTTTAACCTACGAAGGTTGGGACAACAATTCAACACTACTAACTTCTACATAATATGGTAGGGATCGGGACATTGCCTATGTTATAACATGTAAACAATATTTATCCCTAATTCCTACTGCTGACAGATGGATTGGCCGCCCCTTCTCTTAGTAGATAGATGTGAACACCAATAAATGACAATTCACCTATATTCACAATGGTGAACACAAGAAAGATCGAACCACCCTTCCTGCAGTCTAGAACTATTCTGAAAATAATATTGGGAAGAAGAAGGGTTGGCTTCCCCTTCATTCATTTATCTCGAGCCTCATTCACAAATGGGGTGTTGGTTAATGACATTCAACTTCAAATGAAAACAAACCAAAGTTTTTGCAATCTGCATTGAGGGTTGCGGAAACACATGTTGCAAATCCATTAATCAAATAGTTCCCGCAATCCGCATTGAGGGTTGCATAAAGGAAGAATGCAAACATTTACAATACATTTCCCACAATCCGCAATTGTGGGTTGCGGAAATCAAATCCCGAGTTATTGGAAAACATTTACAACTGAAAACCAGAATGGTCAATCATGGAAAAATACCAAGGCTAGGCCGTCATTTCATGTATAACTAGAATGGTAAATAATGTAAACCTCCTAAGCACAACAAGGGTCGTCCGACCCTTCGTTTAGTAGATAATTGAGAACACCGGTATCCATCAATTCACCTATATCCAGAATGGTGAGCACAAGAAGGATCGGACGACCCTTCTTGTAGTCTAGAACTAGTATGGAAATAATACTGGGAAAATCGCATGAATGGGGGGAACCATCGAAGGAGAGAACTGGAGACACTCCATACTTGGAGACTTGTAATGTTTTACAATCTTTAAATAATTTCAATTAGTTTCTATTTTGATTTCTTTTGTTATATGAATCAAATTTAATTGGTTCATTTTGGTTTTTCATACATACATCTACTGACTCTGTTTTGTATTGTTAGAACATAAAACATATAAATCTGTGTGCTTGATTTATCATTCATATGATTTATATGCAGGTTATGCACCTATCTATTTCTTTCCTTGATTCATATTAATTCACATTCTGCAATCACAGCGCAATCATTATCGTCATAATTTAATTTGTTAATTAGCTCATCATTGACAAGACAGACACATTCTTTTTAATCCTTTGAATAAAATAACATAGGAATCTTTACTTATTAAAATATGCAGCCTCTCTGTTCGGGAATATTATTTCAGAATTGAAGGGCTCAATACAAAACGAGTATAATATCTTCACGATTTCCAACCCTTACTACATTGCCAAAAAACATCTAATCCTTTGAATAAAATAACACCAGAATCTTTAGTCTTGAAAATATGCATCAACTCTACTCGGCCATATTTATTTAAAATTGAATGGCTCAATACAAAACGAATATCGGTTCCAACACTTATTAAATTGCCAAAAATTGGATTTTTATGCATTGTAAAACCTCTTGGGGTAAAAACCCAACTGCTTCATAACTAAAAATAGAAAATTATAAACTAACTATTACTTTCCATTTCGGTCAAAATTTATACAATTTCCAAAATTTCTCAAAATATAACATTTGATGTCTTTCTATTGGTTGTAGCTGTTGATAGGGCTTCTTTATCGAACAGTAGTCTTCAAGTGTGCAAGGTGTTCAGTACTTCATTTTCCCATATCTCTCCACTATATTCCATTGCTCTGTAGAAGGTACCTCATAACTAGTCATCTCTATCTGATCTGCAATGGAATTTGGAGGAATCTTTTCAGCTATCATGGCCAGCTGGTTTAGAATTTCAAAGTCAAGGGAGAGTTTCTTCAGTAGAATTTTCCCTGTTAGAACATGATTCAAACCTTGAAATTGCTCATGGTTCCTCCCGATGTTATATATTAAATCCTTATAATTGTCCTAGGAAATTAATTCATTATTTTCATCCCAAAAAGAAGGCAGTCCCTTTTGTATTACCATTCCAAATCTTTTTTTGAATGCTTCAACCTGTTCCTTCATCTGTTCTGCACTAGCCTGAACATTCTCAATGTGAGTTCATGTTTTCCAAGGACTCTCCTAGCCCAAGTTATGACTGTTACCCTACTTTCGATAGCCATTGCTTTCAGGTCACCTTCTGTCAGAGTATTTAAGAAACTTATGGTACCCCAGGTTGTATCTTTTGGTATCTTATATAAAACTTCTCTCATTGCTTTACAGCTTTGTAAGCTATCATTTTCTATGGCTTCGTTTGTCTTCATAAAATCTAAATAAGGCCTCAATTTTGCATCCTGTTCGATGATTGAATCCCAAATCAAACACTTTGCACCTTGCAATGCTAGTTGTCCTATCACTTAGCCTATCATCCTCTGATTTCTTCCTACCAAATATTTATTGTTTTTTGTCAACTCTTTTATTTAATTTATGGGACCTTATCATTAGATGATACGGCCAAATTCAAAGTATTTTTGTCTGGATCTCTGCTAGTCAACAGAGTAATTTCTGAATCAACCACATTCCTGACTTCTAGAAACAACTTATGCATTGCTTCTGCTGTTGTTTGTCTATCTTTGCCATATGTTACACATATTTCATCTCTTGAATGAAATTTGCTAGAATCACCTACAGCTCTTGCCTCGTCAAATTCGTATTCATGTACTTGAATTCCTAGCCCTTGGTATTTTTCTTTCTTCATTCCCTTTTCTTTTTCAGATACAACTACTTCATCTTCCTGGCTTGATTTTAATCTTTTTGCTTCACTTTCTTCCTCCACCTGCATATCAGTACTTTCATAAAGAATTCTTTTACTTGTTGCTTCAACCTTTCCCAGGGTAGGTACATCTCATTTACCAACTCAGCTGAAATTTTATCTAAGTTAGAAGGATTAGCGCGTGAACATCCCGAAACTTTTGTGTATATTCATATTGTAGTAAATTTGCCATATTCGCCAATCCTTCAACCTCTTGGTGATCAAAGGCTTTATTTTTGTTCTCTTGCCTTCTGTTATAAATAACATGACAAGGATCATAATTAATATCTATCACTTTCCTAAAACTCAGTGCTTCTAAATGTTTTTGTACAAAAGGGAGAGCATTCTTGTTCTTGATGATAAAAAGACCAATTTTTAAAGGGCACTTTATATCTGTAGCTTTCTTGAAATGTAGAAAATGGTCATTTTCTACTGTCAATTTTTGTCTAATAAACTCCAAAGAAAAAACTATTGGAGTCAAAAAGGTTGGTAGAATATAGGTCTCCTTAACAAATCCATAAAGTCTGATTATTGTATCTTGCTTCCCTAAAAACCAGTCTCCAATTGTTTTTTTTGGGCTTGATTGCATCAGGGTCTTCATCTCTAATAATACTCTAGGAAAATTTTATCCAAACATCAATCTGTATACTTCTGATAAAATAAAATTCATAAAATTAAACATATTGTCTTCCACTGTTTCTGACAAGATAGACTGTGGGAAATGTAAATCTTTTCGACTGCTAAACAGGAGCATTTTCATCAGGTGTGTGTGGAATCTGAAATGTCTTGAAGTGTGGAAATTCACTAACTGAGAGTGGATGTTCTGAGCCAAGAATTCGTCAAATTTCAGGCAGGGTAATTGACTATAATCCATTTCTTGTCTACCAACACTTAAAATAACAAGAAAGCTTAAACGGAACTATGTGACCACGGAATCATCATCAAACCCTAAAAGCTGTGAAATGAGTGACAAAACTAACTGTGAATTTTCATCAAAGAAATTAATGTCAAGTGGATAGGGGATGCTATCAATGGCAAGGCCAGGTTTCAAAGAATTGGTCATGAAGGTTTGTTTGGTCTCAAGGGATGACTCTCTTTACTTGCTAACTAGGGCTTCTTCGGAAAAATCTTCCTGGTGGTGGGAGGGAAACAAGGGTACTGCTAGAGATCTCCTAATGGTAGACACATTTACACGGCAAAGAATTTTCTTTCGTGATGAATTCATAATGACTCTTTGACTCTAGCAATACTTTACTGCACACCACAAATGAATTCCAGAAATCCTAAAGGTTGTTCGGGACGTAAATGGATAAAACAAGACTTATAAACATTGTGCACATCCAAATTTTGTTTAAATAAACCTTCCAACTTGCTTTTGATTTCTGAAACTAAGAATTTAACCATTATTGGGTCACGAATGTCACTATCTCTATCCATTAGGGTTTCTCCTATCCTCATAGTTTCAACGTTCTGACAGATGGTTTCACTACTTCCTTCCATTATGTAAAAAATTCTAGTTACTTTTGCGAGTTAAGAGGACTTACCTGGCACGGACGGGTTGAATAAGCTATGCTCTGTCGCTTTCAAGTAGCACAGATATGTTCCAATCCTCCGTCGTTCGCAACACAAAAGTCAATTTCTGGCGTTCCCTTCTCTTTTATACACCACCGAAGGAGGTTTTGCAATGCGGGATGGTGGTTTTCCTCACCACTTTCTCTAATTGCATAATGATGTGGAGACGACATGCTTACAACCGTATGGTATTTTTCAACCGCTTAGACCTCCATTATGTCGAGTATGTTGGCGGAGTGGAAATATTATGGACCGTCGATCTAACTGCGCTTTATCAAATATTCATTGATCTAACCGCCCTTTTATAATTCTCCCATGAGGTACCGTGGGCATTTTCCTAAGGCCACCTGAACCAGTTTTCCAACACTTGGTCATTTCCAAGATTTTCTCCAAGGTTGATCCCGAAACCCTATTTTGGCAGAATTATAACTTTCTCCTCGGAAATGATTAAGCCAAACTAAGACCATGACTAGATAGCCACTTCAACAAGCTATAGCATGATATGATGGTGCGTGCATTCTCTCAAATCATTTTTTCTACTTTTTCCATACATGGTAAATTTCCAAAGTTTCACAAACTTGTCATACTTTTCCAAAATGATGTCAGATTGAGACACTGACTTAATGATTGCACAACAACACCATCATGTTTCTTTACATCCTCATCACACATTCCATGTCATCAATTCCTATGGTGTCAGTTCTCTCTTCGAGGCTCACACGTGTGAGATTTTGGCCTGGAAAAATAAAGATCAATTCATGTATAACCAGAATGGTCAGGACTGAAAAAATACAAATCAAAAGAAGGGTCGGCCGACCCTTCATTTAGTAGATAATTCTGAACATGAATATCCAGCAATTCACCTGTATCCAGACTGGTGAACACAAGAAGCATCAGACGACCCTTCTTGCAGTCTATAACTAGTATGAAAATAATATTGGGCAGAAGAAGGGTCGACCGCCCCTTCATTTATGAGGGAATTGTGCAAATATTCAACCTATGAAGTATAGGCTTTCAATTCATGTATGTCCTGAACAATGAAGACTACAAAAATACTAACCACAAGAAGGGTCGACTGACCCTTCATTTAAAAGAGAAATGAAAAAATATTTAATCTACGAAGGTTGGGATGACAATTCCCTACTACTAACTTCCGCATTATATGGTAGGGATCGGTACATTGCCTAAGTTATAACATCTAAACAATATTTCTCCGGACTTCCGACTGCCGACAAGAAGGATCGATCGCCCCTTCTTTTAGTAGATAATTGAGAACACCAATATCTGACAATTCACCTGTATCCAGAATGGTGAACACAGGAAGGATTGAACAACCCTTCTTGTAGTCTAGAACTATTATGAAATTACTAGTGGCAAAAAGAAGGATAAGCCGACCCTTCATTCATTTATCTCGAGCCTCATTCAAAATGGGGTGTTGGTTAATGAAATTCAACTTGAAATGACCGTCATATTATATAGACATAGATTCATTTGATAATTTGTATATTTTTTACAACTTCAAATTGTTGTCATAATTATCATATCGGAACACACCCAAAACCAATTTCAAAAGTGGCAATATCAAAAGAAAATTTATGGTTTTGGAACCTGGATTTGGCACTTTTGGAAACGGATTTGGCTCTTTAGGAACCGATTTTGTCACTTTTGGAACCTTGATTTGGCACTTTTGGAATCGGTTTTGGCACTTTTGGAACCGGTTTTGGCACTTTCAAAACCGGTTATGGCACTTTCAAAACCGGTTTTGGCACTTTTGGAACCTTGATTTGGCACTTTCGGAACCAGTTTTGGCACTTTCAGAACCGGATTTGTCACTTTTGGAACCAGTTTTGGCACTTTTGGAACCCAGATTTGGCACTTTTGGAACCGAATTTTGCTTGATTTTGGGGTTTAGAAAGGCTATTTTTGACCCGTGTTCAAAGTGACTTGGACTAGAATAAGTCCAAATTTAATGAAATTGGTGTTATAAGTGTATTTTTAAATATAGTGAGCATTAAGCATGGGGAACCAAGTCTAGCCATATGTGTATTGTTAAATATAATTTTTTTTGAGTGGTGTTGCATTTTGAAGTTCCCTTGGTCATTGTGTTCTAGTTGCATTGTTGGTTTTGGCTATTTGTTCCCAATGTTAGGAGTTTTTCTTTTTTTTCCTTAACTTGTGTGTAGAGTTGTAGGCATTCATCTAAAATTTTCCCAATCTATCTATCCAAGTTCATTCTACCTTCATTAATGAGTTTTGACCTAAAATTTCAATCTTCTTCTATGGTCATGTATTATTTATCTCGAGTAATTTATTTATATCCAATGTATTTGACTCTAAGAACCTCTCTCGAGTGATTATAAAAAAATCATGTCGTAGCGTGTGCAATAGTTAGTTGATTCCTTCTTGCATAATTTCTCATGTAATGTTCCAATTTACTTTCCCACCACTAAATAGTCTCCTTCTCACACAAAATATATGCATGTATGCATCCATTATACAATATGTGTCGTAATTAGTATTACCAATATGTGTCATTATGTGTCATTATACAATATATATCTATATATTCATACACATAAATGGAAAGTGAGAAAGGGAAGAATGTAACTTTAGAGCCATCAATAATTAGCCTTTTATTAATCCCTAACAAATATTTATTTTTACAGTGATAGGATGATGCATTTGTATGCTCTTTAGATAGAGGGGAGGTAACTATAGCTATTGTAACTATCTTTATCAGTCAATCAACCAACATGACTACTTAGTTGAATCTTACATGTATACCCCCAGTCAACTCTTTATCATAGTTGACTAGTTAAATAAAGCTCCTAAAACAATGCCAATAGAGGATTTTCAACACAAGGGATGGGTCTCTAGACCTTGAGCATGGTGATTAAAAAATATAAAGGTTATTAGGACCTAAATGAATATTTTCATTCTCATGAGCCATGAACAAGTCCTTGAATCACTACACAATCTCTCTAGATGGGATACATGGCCTTTGTTTTGGATATGGATTCCATTCGGAGGTTTTGTGCACTAAGGATGGGTCTTTAGGTATTGACAATGATAAGCTAAGGACATATGAGGCCTCAAATCAAATATAAATGTTTTAAGGATATTATCCATCAAGATTCCCTCAACCCCCAAACATGTCCTTTCAAAGAATTTTTTATCTTTGAGTGTGATATGGGTGCCAACATGAGGTTTTGTCTACTAAGGATGGATCTTGGCATCTTGACCATGGTTGAGGTAATGACAATCAGGTTCATATGACTCCAATGAATCTTCCATGGATCATAGGATAAAATGATGTCTTGAACCATTGAGTTGACTATGTTCAATATGTGTCTTAACATCAAAAAATCCAAGGTACTTAAATTACAAAGAGTGATTATCAATATTACCAAAACATTGAAGATATTATCAACACTAAGGGTCTATGCCAACTTGTGCAAGTAGTAGTTCAACACATTAACCATGATTTCATTAAAGGAACATACTAACACACAAAGAACGATCCATATGTAACTACATTAAGAATTCTCTTTTATTGCTCAATACAAATGCACACCCCTCATGTTTGAACTAATTCAAGTGATATGTTTAACCCTTACATCCAAGAACTATTACAACGTAATCTTCCACCTTGTGAGCATCAGCACTCTTTGGCCTAGAGGATCCATTCTACTGACTCAGAACCATTTCATATCCTTCAGACACTATTTTTTCCTATTTTTTCCCTTATACGCTTGCTGCATCACTACAGCGGGCGTACCCACGAGTTGCATCACTATAGCCCGCAAGTAGCATGTAAAATGGTAAAAATCACTAGTTTATTACTTCTTACTCCCAAAAAGCAGTCATTGGGTGACCTTTGACTCTCCATCTACCCAAGAAATGCCTCGATGTGTCCTTTCACTTACCTTTGAGAGGACTATATATTGAGCACATATGGCTTATGGACGGGAGAAAAAATAAAAGCAAGAGAACTCTATTCGATTTTTGCCCTATCTTGAGTCTACACTCATTGATCCTTGTAGTTGTGAACTCTTATGTTTACCTTCCAAACTCCTACCATAGTTTGAGTTTGCCATTCATGAAGGATTGAAGTGGTGGAGGCACAAGTGGATTGATCCAGATCTTGGTTCAGATTGGTTGTCGGTAAGAGATCGTATCACATTGTACTTCTTCTTGTTTATTAATAGAAGTACTCATATTCTCGTCCATTAATGTTGTAAATGTTGTTTATCTTACATAGGGTTGCATTTACTTATTATATCATGGGCCATTGTTATTGATGATGTTAATGTCGTTTATATATTATATGTACTTGTTGTATATTGGCTGTCAAGACTGATTTGCAGATTCGAGTGCATGGATTAAAAAGCTCCAATGGGGATCTACATCAAACGTTGGATTGAGGTTGGTTATATTCTTCATTATCTTAGCATTTTCATTTATATAGCATAACATTGGGAATTGAGTTGATTTATGGTAGTCAGTTGTCTGTTGTGGTCTACCCCAATCCATAGTGAGTTTTCTCCAACAAAGAAATGGCGACTCCACTGGGGAAAACATCCATTGTTGGGGATTTTTGAGCATTAGTCCTTAATTAGAGTTGTTGTTTGTCGAAGTTCTGTGTCACTTATTTTCCGTTGAGATACACTATAGAAAACTTGCTTTTTCTGGGCCATTGGACTCTTTAATTGCCCATTTTCCTTTCCTTACCTGCGGGCTAGCTTAGATCTGCCCGCATATACCCGCCTCTATTTACTCTGCTGCTCGCGGGTACCCACAGGTATTCCTTCGACAGTAACGTGTAATTCTGGATTTAGTTGTTTTATGACCTTTGGCTGTTGCTGGGTTGGTTTTGGTTGATCGTGAGTCTTTGTTGGCCTGTCTCTTGACTGTTTCATGTCTTGGTTGTGACCAAAACTCTTCCTTTCTCTTGGTTGAGCCTTGTTGGTTTTTTACCCATCTTTGGATTTAGTCTTGTTGGTTTTTTCCTTTTGAGCTCATTATGTTGGCTGAGTCTTACTATTTGGTATCTGTTGGGTTGTCTTAGTGATTTCCTTGGAATATCAATGACTAGATAGTAGGATTTTCCTTGCATTTTTCATTTCCATATATTGAAAAATACAAAAATACACATAGTTTTGCATTTTCCTTTTGTTTATAAGAGAAAATACAAACAAAAAAAAATTGCTTTTACATATTGCATCTTGCAGTGAGTGCTTTCTTCGTTCATTTAGATTATGATTCTGCATCCAAAAATATAAAAGGATTGCATATTTATTTCGAAACCATTGGATTGATTTTGCATGTTAGTGGCATTGTTTTCATTGGATAGATGAGTCTAGGATTTGACGATTTTGCATACTATTGAGTCTTACACATCACTAGTTTCATGATCATATCCCTTGAGTAATAACAACCATTAAAATTAACGCTTAATCTTAAAATTGATTAGACCAATTTTATTTAAAGGGTACACCAACTAGCATAGGTTTAGAGTCTTGGAATAGATCATTGTGAGTTAACACTCCAAGACTACTAGACAAAACATTAGGTGTCTAACCAGGGAGTGGAGGAATCCATGGTATATATCGGTGTTCTCAGGAAGCTCTACTCAAGCCAGAGTTAAGCACGAGGTCACGGGTGTTGATGTATATGTAACTTCATAATGTATTTCACATATATGTATATTGTATTCCTATAGAGATGTTATTATTCCTCTATATGGAAGTGGTTGTATTCCTATAGAGATGTTATTATTCCTCTATACGGAAGTGTCATCATTTATATTGTAAGTGTCGTAACTTATACTTGATGGGTTATTAGACCACCTTGTTGGGGTCGGCCCTGTATAAGTCATGTGGGTCAAATGGTTATTAGACCGCCCTATTGGGGGTCGGCCATGTGGGTCAAAGGGTTATTAGACCACCCTAGTGGGGGTCGGCCCAGTCAGCATTATGTTAAGTGGTTAAGTTGAGGCTGACCTAGTTGAGTAAAGGTCAAGTCATGTTAGTGTATAAATAGAGAGTGTGTCTCTCTCATTTTATACATTCTATTCACTCACTCACACTTTGGAGAGTGGAGCACTTGTGGAGGATGAGGCTCTGGTGCTAGGAGAAGACTATCTCTTGTACTCTGGTTGTATCATTGCTCTATCTATCTCTGAGAAAGTTATTGGGGTTTTTCACTTTTATGGTTTTCCCCAAGTAAACTCTGTGTCTCTTGTGTGCTTGCATTATTGTGTCCATGATTGATATGTTGTAGATTTGATGTACATGTTGTTCTCTTAGTTAATATCCTAGATCATATTGAAGTAAATTCTAAAAATTTAACATGGTATCATAGGTAGCCTGAAAGAAGGCATGATATGGCATGTATGACACTTGTTGCACTTACGATGTTAGGGCTTGATATAGAAAAAACCCGTCATCATAGCACTTTCGCTAAAAATCCATTTTGGAGACGTTTTCAGATCTGAAACTTTTATAGGTCGAAGATCAGGTCCCCATGTACCTTGTGTACATAGGACAACCTATAATTCATTGTACTTTGTGATTTATGATCTGTACAATATAAGGTTTCTGTCTCTTCCAAATCTGATTCAAAATCAGGTGACCTAGGGAAAAACGTCATAACTTAGGCTAGGAAGCTCCAAATGCAATTTTGTAAAAAGTGACAGGTAGTACACAAAATCTACTATCTCAAGAAAATTGTTTAGAGGCCGAAGTTGAACTAGTGACATGTGGCATGCAGTACAAGTTCGCTCTCCTATATTATCCCATAAACAGATCACATTGCGACACTTGGAATAACTCTCTCTCAGAGAATCCAATTGAGGTTAGACCTGTCAAAATGGAAATATAAGAGGTCGGGATATCTCAGGAAAAATTTTCAGAAGCCGAAGCTGAACCAATGACACGTGGCACATCATACAAGTTCGCTCTCTTGTATTATCCCATAAACAAGTCACATTGCGACACTTGGCATAACTCTCTCTCAGAGAATCCAATTGAGGTCAGACATATCGGGATGGAAAGATAATAGGTCGGGCTATATCAAGAAAATTTTTCAGACCCTGTGGATTGAAAAGTTTAGAGTTACACTAGAAACAATCAAACACATATTTCTGTCAAAACAAAACTATTTTTGAGCACCTGCATTCATGGCTTCCGGAATTTAGGGCTTCGGAGAAAGTTGGAATTTTTGTAATCAGAGACTACGGCTGGATGCTACTCATCAAAATCAAAATTTAGAGACCAAAATCAGATTTTTTGGTTGGGCAGAAGGCCAGGCTTGATCAAACCCCAGTTCGGGACTTTGATCGGAAAGATGGAAAATTAGGGCTTCTGCAAAACTTAGAATTGTGGAAATCTGTGACCACGGCTAGAAGCTCCTCAGAAAAATTGAAGCTTAGAGCTTTGAATCAAATCTTTTGGTTGGGTGAAGCTCCAGGAAACTCATACCCTAATTCAGGGTCCTCCCTAGTGAATCCAAAAATATAAAAGGCAATTTTGAGGGGTGAAACTTTGCAGTTTTCAAATTCTTAATATACCAACTTGATCAGCTCATCAGGGCGCATATTTCTATCCTTTCGGAAGTTTGAAATTCAAAGTTTGAATTTTTGGGGTTTCTTTGACTAACCCTAATCCAGCTCCAGGTCCAGTTCTTGCAAATCAAGTGGATTGGGTTAATCCTAGAAGAAGATGGATTGGTCACTTGCATAAGTGAAGAAGTTCATGTCTCAGAGGGAGATGAGGCTAAGGCCTTCCATAAGAAGATTACAAGCAATCTTGACAGGTATGGCTTACAGGTATGTTTCATGGTTAATTTTATCATATGTTTGTGTTCTTATCATTACAGTACAATCTTGATTAATTACTGGACTTGTCGTATCACCTTAATAGAAGATATTCATTGATTAAGGTTTTGACACTTTTGAACGTACTAATGCATTGTGATGTTGTATGAGGTTTATGTTGTCTGCTAACATAAAAGGTACACCAAGAAAGACAAATCATGTTCTACTTCAAGAACATATGATCATTGTGACATGAAGACAAAGATTCATCCATTGTCATGGATCTCATAGAAGATCTACTTTCGAGGTATGTATAACTTGGTTCTACAATGGTTAACCTATGAGACATGCAGGTTACTAGCACAAGTCACTGAAGAGAACTAGAAGACATTATGCGGGTATGTTAGACATAACTAGCTAGCATGCTAATCCAAGTATGTTTTTCCTATATCAAGCTAGAATCCTACCTTGTGTTAGGATCTTATAATGTTGTGTTGTTGATAATGATTATTCATGAAGTCATAGGTTTGAATAGTCATGGTTGTGTGCATATTATGTTTCTTACAATAATTGATGATATGACTTACCAGAAGAATCATGAAGGTATAGATTTGAGTAATCACGGGTTTATGCATTGATGATTTAACTAATCAGAAGAGTCCTATGATCAAATAAGAATATGCATGAGTAAAAGCAGACTTCCCTGAAACCTTGAATACTAATGTTTATTATCTGTGAATGATCATGAGTATACATGTTTAAGATTATTGTGTTTTGATAGTATTAAGATTATACTAATAAATGTGTGATTATGTATGAGACCTCAAGGATAACACAATGATGATACTAATAACATGCATAGTGATTAAGGATGGATGTAAGTTCAAGGACAAGTAATCTAGGAAGCAAAGATCAAGAGGGAGCACACTCCAGTTGTTCCTGCAAGAAAGAAAAGTAGCACACTTCAGTAGTTTCTGCAAGGATGTAGATATTCAGAGGGAGTTGACCACTTCTCACAATCCACATCAGAATGGAGTTGCAAAGATTCAGAGGGAGTCCACCCAGCAACCAAACAAAGATAAGTATTTGAATTGTCATTTCTTACATAATGTTATTCAATGATGTATATGCTTATGTTCCTAGAATTAGGTTGTGTATTATGCATATTAGAATAGTTGCATTGATGAACAGTATACTACTAATATACACGAGTAAGTGGCCTATGGCACTGTACAACATTACATTGCTACTTATCTAGAATGAAACCTCTTTGCTGACATGTTAGGAGTTGTGCACACTCTTAACAATGTTCTGGTAGAGATTGGAAGGCATCTAGAAGGTTATGGAATATGGATAAATGTTGTATTGAAGCATTGGGTAAGATAATTGCATGACTGTATGACATATTTCTTTATGTGCAAGAATTTGTTCTAAAAACTATGAGATGTTTTCTAATCATGCAATTTAACTTGTTGTGTAGGAAAGATCGTATTCCATCACCTACAAAAGAAGAACTACAACATTTGTTCAGCAACAAAGTTATCTATTGAAAATATTGAAGATATTGAAGTTCCCAGGATTTGGGAAGAATGCCATGATCGAGGAGTACCAGTAGATCATGAAGATGTTTGGGATGTAGTCCCAAGACCTGAAGGGGAGTCTGTAGTGACTTCCAAGAGGATCTACAAGATCAAGCATGCTGCAGGTGGTAGCATAGAGAATTTTGCTCCTGTAGCCAAATACGCTTCCATTAAATCAATACTTGCTCTGGCTGTAGTGATGAAGAGGAAGATACACTTTCTTGAATGGTGTAGTTGAAGAAGAAGTGTATGTGGTGCAACTACTTGGTTCTAAGACACATGACAAGGACTCATATATGTGCAGAACTTGGTATGGTAGGATAGACAACTTTCTATCCAGTTTGGGCTTTACCAAGAGTAAAGCGGATTCCAACCTTTACTACAAGGTTGAGGAAGGCAATCTGGTGATACTACTTTTGTATATGGATGACCTGTTTGTAACATATGAGTATAGATTGATTGCTGACATGCAGCGGAAGCTTGTTGCCGAGTTCGAGTTGAAGAACTTGGGGATGATGCACTATTTGTTTTTTTCATGGAGGTGTGGTAGAGTACAGATGGAATCTTCCTTGGAAAAGGGAAGTATGCAGTAGAGATCCTGAAGAGGTTCGAGATGATGGACTGCAAGGCTATGGCCACACCTATGGCATCAAACCTAAAGATTATGTGTGATGCTTCATCTGATCCGGTTGATGTCACTATGTATCGTCAGATTATTGGGTCCTTGATGTACCTAAAGAACACGAGACTAGATATTTGCTTTGTGGTGAACACATTGAGCTAGTTACTGACAAATCCAAGGAGTGTTCACCTGGTTGTTGTAAATCATATTCTGAGGTACCTGAAGGGTATGGTTGACTATGGGCTCAAGTATGACGCGAATCAAAAGTTTAACCCGCAGGGTTATGTTGATTCGGACTGGGAAGGCAGTGCTGCAGATAAGAAGAGCACTCCTGGGTGCTGCTTTATTATGGGATCAAGTGTGATCTCTTGGTTTAGCAGGAAGCAATCCTGCACAACACTCAGTACAACTGAGGCAGAGTATGTTGCAGCATGTTCAGCTAGTTGTGAGGCAGTATGGCTACGGAAGCTTCTGTCTGAGCTATTTGATCTCCCATTGGATGCTACTGGTATATTCTGCGATAACCAGAGTTGTGTGAAGCTGTCTGAGAACCCAGTGTTTCATGACAGGTCGAAACACATAGAGATCAAATATCACTATATCAGGGATATGGTGTAGAGAGGAGCCATGAAGCTCCTGTATGTTGCGACAAATGAGTAGATTGCAAATGTGCTGACGAAACCACTAGCGAGGGTGAAGTTCAAGTACTTCAGGGAGAGGCTTGGTGTTCTTTACATCGACGACACTTCGAGGAAGAAGTGATGGTCACATTTGTTGAAGCCATTCTGTTATCAGTCCAGGAAACTACCTAGGGTTATAAGCTAGGTATGCCTGGTAACTTAAGAAAATATGTTTTTTTGTGTCTTTTTAAAAAAGGTGGATCAATGGGATGACTAAATCAGAGTACAGTATTCAGACATTCAGCATGTAAACAGATGAAACAGTGCCCTCAAGAATCGATTGATCAGCATATAACATCAAAGGTGGATGAAGAAAACATGTAACCAAACCAGTACAAAGTAGGGCTCGAGAGACATTCAAGGAACTGGAATCAAGCTGTGAGCTAAACAATGTAAAGAGAACATTCACATTCAAAGCTAGACAACACTGATACAGTGAAAGAGAAAATGGAAACTGATATCGAAGCTGAAGGAAACCTGTGATCTATATTAGCATAGGAAAACCGAATACAGTAGCCAATTATTCCATCCAAAATCGAACCCTTCACAATGACTTGGTTCTCAGGCTTTATAGCCTTTACACAGTAATTCTCAGATCCTAAAAACGTGGATCTGGCTGAGCTAACTGAAACATCAAACTAAAAAAGTAAATGCAAAGAGAAAGGATTGATTCCTTGAATCAAGGGACTTGATGATATGTCAATCTTCTTCAAAACTCGGTGGTCGATGAAGTGCAGCAGCCTCCCAAGGCTCGGTGATCTTAGCTGGGCGCAGAGACAGTCAAGAAGCTGATGTGGCAATCAATCCCTTAGATCCATCCCTCATTTCAAGGTGAAAGTCATTTAAAATATGCCCCTGATTGAAAATTCGCCCAATAACCTTTAGATATGGATAATATAATTCATAATACGTCTCTTAAGACTGGCCTTGTGCTTTATCCTCGAACAAAAATGATATCTGTGCAAAAATACGAAAATCTGCCAAAATAGACTTTCGGCAGCTAACAGTGCTGCCAATTTCATGACTTATCTGCCGAAAGCTGGCTTTTCGGCAGCTAATGAGTGTTGTAGAAACCCGCCTAAGCTGCCGAAAGCCTGTAGAATTCCAAAAAAAACTGCCTTCAGCAAAAATCGATTTTCTCCACCGTCCGATGTCCATTTTGGCTGTTCAAATAGTTGATTTTGATCTACAGAACCTAAGCTATCCACTGGTGCTTTCAGATTTGAATTTGGAGTTCGGGAAGGCCGTCAAAATCGCCCCGCAAGATCACGTGGTTTCAGCAGAAAATTCCTCCAATTTTCTGTTACAGGTTTGTGTTATTAACGTTTTGCCGAGCTCCTCTTAAATCGAATCAGAGGGTTAGATACCTTTTCAGTTGATTAGAGATACCCTTCCTTTGGAGTCTCAGTTATTTGTTGAAAGAAGGAGTTCGTTTATGATTCCTGATTTGTAGCTGAAGATTTTAACTGTCAGTCATAGAGCTGGATGATGACCTGTCACTGCAACCAAGATTTGAGCAGACTCCAGCTTGTGAAAGCGAGACTCAGCAGATTGTGACATGAGAGAATATCTTGTAGCAGACAAAAAAGGAACCTCTTACTGAAATCATGGAGTTTAAATCAAAAGTTGACTCCTCCTTTTCCACTGAGTTTTACCCTGCTGAGAACCTCCTGCGGACTAATGTTGCGCTCTATTCTTCCTTTCGGCGGCTTAAACACAGGCTCGCTTGATGTGGGACTGAATACGGACCCAATCCTTTAATTTTGCTTGTAAAAACCTTTTCGGCAGCTTATGTCTTTTCTGTTAACGCCTTTAGCTACCGAAAATGGGCCCTTTCGGCAGCTAACTGGCTTCCTGCAAAACAGTGTTAGCTGCCGAAACCTGTTTTTTTTTTAAATTTGAAGCCCAAGACTCATAGAAATAAGAAATTTTACCCATTCTGTCACCCAAAATGATGGTGGTCAATTTGGGAGATAACATCTGGCTCCTACTCGGGGATGGAATCCTCCCAGTGAGGTTCCGAAGAACAAGTAGTTCCAGTAGCCTTTAGCATTGGGCATGGAGTCATTAAGTCTTTAACACTGATCCCTCTGCAAACCTGTAGCTTACATGCAGCCTGCTCTGCTTATTCAATAACAACTGAAAACTTATCTACGTGCTCATGAAAAGAGCTTATTCTCCTATCTACTTCTACACTAACTGATAGGAGCAGCATGATCAAGTAACACTGGATTTCCAATGCATCCATGTCAGATTGTGATTTACAGGCATCATGCTGAATCTTGATCCCAACAATAATAAATACCATATCATGCAGAAGAAAGGTTCGAACAGATGATCAAAGCAATCACCTGCTAACAGAAATATCCTTGGATTTATGCTGCTCATAGAATCTAAAGAATCAGCAATAGGATCATGAAAAACATGATGAAATACCTCTTGAAGCTGCTGCTGCAACTGACTGTGTTGTAACTGCTCTTCATTTCCTTCACCGAACTCATTGATGAATGTAGATTGCTGGATCTTTGCTGGAGGAACATATACGATAGGTTGCTGATCTGGACTGTTCAGTTCCTCACCACCATCATTCTCTTCATTAATGCTGAAATCTGCCTTTGTCTGCAAGTCTGGAAGATGTGGGTTGCTTATAACACATGCTGCTGCAACATCAATACATTCAGGATCATGGTTCACCTGTTCTAGCTGAAGATTGGACAGCTCCTGCAAATCTGGAAATTGTAAGCTATCCTCTTTAAACTCTACAAATCTGAAAATGTCACTTGCTGGTATGTCATTCTGCTCAACGTCTTCAAACTTTTCAGAGGGAACAATCTCATCTTCAAGACAACATACATCAGTAAGTGCATTTGATATGATGTCAAAAGCATCATTAAGGTTATCCTGAGGTGAATCAATGACCTCCGGATCATGGTGAAGAGTATTTTCTTCAGCTGCATACTCTTCCTGAAGATCTACTTTTGAAAGATCAAACTCATGGCAACACTCAGGATAAAGAAGATCAGCTGAGAATATATCTTTACAAAACACATGAAAAGCAGCATGAAAATCTGCTAAAGAACTGATACTTGCATTAGGCAAAGACCAATACCAATCACGGGCAATCCCTTCTAATGAACAACAGAAGAGTCGGATCTGAACATCCTCATGCACTACCTGCAACCGGTGCATGTAGTCATGAAAGTCCAGCAAATGTTCAGCTGGCACTTCCCCCTCTTCTCCTCGAAATCTAGGAATACTGTTCTCCCATTCATCTCTAGCAGGCACTTGATTAGGAAAACCAGCAATGCTTGAAAAATCACAGAACGCATACCTCTTGGCTAAGATTCTGTTCATGTCATCCCAGTGGAATCACCAACAGATTCTGAACAATGGAGTCGCCACTGAGTTCTCCCTTCATGGAGTCGCCAGATAGATGATTATAACCAGTAAGTGTCTACCCCTTGTCTATCATCAAAGAGTAGATCTGTGTCATTCTCCCAAGAAGATCAGCTTCTCACTCCTCTCCCCGGCAACGGCGCCAATTTGTTATCACTCCAGGAAACTACCTAGGGTTATAAGCTAGGTATGCCTGGTAACTTAAGAAAATATGTTTTTTTGTGTCTTTTGAAAAAAGGTGGATCAATGGGATGACTAAATCAGAGTACAGTATTCAGACATTCAGCATGTAAACAGATGAAACAGTGCCCTCAAGAATCGATTGATCAGCATATAACATCAAAGGTGGATGAAGAAAACATGTAACCAAACCAGTACAAAGTAGGGCTCGAGAGACATTCAAGGAACTGGAATCAAGCTGTGAGCTAAACAATGTAAAGAGAACATTCACATTCAAATCTAGACAACACTGATACAGTGAAAGAGAAAATGGAAACTGATATCGAAGCTGAAGGAAACCTGTGATCTATATTAGCATAGGAAAACCGAATACAGTAGCCAATTATTCCATCCAAAATCGAACCCTTCACAATGACTTGGTTCTCAGGCTTTATAGCCTTTACACAGTAATTCTCAGATCCTAAAAACGTGGATCTGGCTGAGCTAACTGAAACATCAAACTAAAAAAGTAAATGCAAAGAGAAAGGATTGATTCCTTGAATCAAGGGACTTGATGATGTGTCAATCTTCTTCAAAACTCGGTGGTCGATGAAGTGCAGCAGCCTCCCAAGGCTCGGTGATCTTAGCTGGGCGCAGAGACAGTCAAGAAGCTGATGTGGCAATCAATCCCTTAGAGCCATCCCTCATTTCAAGGTGAAAGTCATTTAAAATATGCCCCTGATTGAAAATTCGCCCAATAACCTTTAGATATGGATAATATAATTCATAATACGTCTCTTAAGACTGGCCTTGTGCTTTATCCTCGAACAAAAATGATATCTGTGCAAAAATACGAAAATCTGCCAAAAACAGACTTTCGGCAGCTAACAGTGCTGCCAATTTCATGACTTATCTGCCGAAAGCTGGCTTTTCGGCAGCTAATGAGTGTTGTAGAAACCCGCCTAAGCTGCCGAAAGCCTGTAGAATTCC
Source organism: Larix kaempferi (assembly GCA_027924585.1). Taxonomy (NCBI): domain Eukaryota; kingdom Viridiplantae; phylum Streptophyta; class Pinopsida; order Pinales; family Pinaceae; genus Larix; species Larix kaempferi. Next base: position 1,976,673 of record BSBM01000562.1, read on the forward strand.
AAAAAAAACTGCCTTCAGTAAAAATCGATTTTCTCCACCGTCCGATGTCCATTTTGGCTGTTCAAATAGTCGATTTTGATCTACAGAACCTACGCTATCCACTGGTGCTTTCAGATTTGAATTTGGAGTTCGGGAAGGCCGTAAAAATCGCCCCACAAGATCACGTGGTTTCAGCAGAAAATTCCTCCAATTTTCTGTTACAGGTCTGTGTTATTAACGTTTTGTCGAGCTCCTCTTAAATCGAATCAGAGGGTTAGCTACCTTTTGAGTTGATTAGAGATACCCTTCCTTTGGAGTCTCAGTTATTTGTTGAAAGAAGGAGTTCGTTTATGATTCCTGATTTGTAGCTGAAGATTTTAACTGTCAGTCATAGAGCTGGATGATGACCTGTCACTGCAACCAAGATTTGAGCAGACTCCAGCTTGTGAAAGCGAGACTCAGCAGATTGTGACATGAGAGAATATCTTGTAGCAGACAAAAAAGGAACCTCTTACTGAAATCATGGAGTTTAAATCAAAAGTTGACTCCTCCTTTTCCACTGAGTTTTACCCTGCTGAGAACCTCCTGCGGACTAATGTTGCGCTCTATTCTTCCTTTCGGCGGCTTAAACACAGGCTCGCTTGATGTGGGACTGAATACGGACCCAATCCTTTAATTTTGCTTGTAAAAACCTTTTCGGCAGCTTATGTCTTTTCTGTTAACGCCTTTAGCTGCCGAAAATGGGCCCTTTCGGCAGCTAACTGGCTTCCTGCAAAACAGTGTTAGCTGCCGAAACCTGTTTTTTTCGAAATTTGAAGCCCAAGACTCATAGAAATAAGAAATTTTACCCATTCTGTCACCCAAAATGATGGTGGTCAATTTGGGAGATAACACATTCCAATCATGTTGTAAGGAGGATCCTTCACATGGCTATGGATGAAAGCGATGGATGATGAGCATCAGGACGATGCTCCAGTTACTGCTCTGTATATGCATCATGTTGGATGTTGGATATGATCAGTTGGATCATTTATATTTGTATGTATGTATGCATCGTGTTGATGCTGGATATGATCAGTTGGATCATTTATATTTGTATGTATGTACGCATTGTGTTGATGCTGGATATGACCGGTTGGATCATTTATATGTATGTATGCATCATGTTGGATGCTGGATATGATCGGTTGGATCATTTGTATGTATTTGTATATGCATCATGTTGGATGCTTGGACCATGTATCCGTATATGTATCGGGTGGATACATTGTATGATCAGGTGGATCATGTATAATGATATGTATCAAGTAGATACTTGGTGTGCATCAGGTGGATGCATTGTATGATCAAGTTCATCATGATGATGAGCTTCGGGATGTTGTTCTAGATGATATGTACCAGGATGGTACAAGTGATGATGATGAGTATGATCATGGGAATCAAGATGATGCCTCGTGCGATGATGATCTGTTGGATCATGAGTATCAGGTTGATACTTGGAGGTCAAATATGATATGTGGCAGGTTGTGCAAATAACATGTAATCAGTCCTGGGAGATGTTACCGGTCATGCTGAGGCACATAAATGTACTTGGGATACTCTTTACGGTATTGCATCCGCACATAAAATTAGTCCTGAGAGGCCACCTCTATCAGACCGTTCACATAGATGATGAAGACCTGCAGGTGTTGGGCCTACATTCAGTATGAAAAAGGACTAGCTCTGTAGAACTTCCTATGATGAGTAGATTCATAGATTGATTGAGGTAGCAGCAACAATGACGATGAGGATGACTCGATGACGATTATCCTGTGATGATGATCCAGAGAAGATGACTTGTGGTAGAAGACCTGTGTTGAGAAATACCTTCCTAGTTAAGAGGGAGTGTTGATGTATATGTAACTTCGAAATGTATTTCACATATATGTATATTGTATTCCTATAGAGATGTTATTATTCCTCTATACGGAAGTGTCATCATTTATATTGTAAGTGTCGTAACTTATACTTGATGGTTTATTAGACAACCTTGTTGGGGTCGGCCCTGTATAAGTCATGTGGGTCAAAGGGTTATTATACCACCCTACTAGGAGTCGGCCATGTGGGTCAAAGGGTTATTATACCACCCTAGTGGGGTTCGGCCCAGTCAGCATTATGTTAAGTGGTTAAGTTGAGGCCGACCTAGTTGAGTAAAGGTCAAGTCAAGTTAGTGTATAAATAGAGAGTGTGTCTCTCTCATTTTACACATTCTATTCACTCACTCACACTTTGGAGAGTGGCGCACTTGTGGAGGATGAGGCTCTACTGCTAGGAGAAGACTATCTCTTGTATTCTGGTTGTATCATTGCTCTATCTATCTCTGAGGAAGTTATTGGGGTTTTTCACCTTTATTGTTTTCCCCGAGTAAACTCTGTGTCTCTTCTGTGCTTGCATTATTGTGTCCATGATTAATATGTTGTATATTTGTTGTACATGTTGTTCTCTCAATTAATATCCTAGATCATATTGAAGTAAATTCTGAAAATTTAACAACAGGAGGTTGGTTGAAGAGATATGTCTCTGATACCGGCTGAACATGGGAGATATTTCTAGGGTTTGTTCGTATCTGGGGGTACTGGAGGTTCATCCTCTTGTGCTTTGGGATTAGATACCCTGCCCATACAACGGATCCCACCTGCGATTGTCCCCCTAAGCATTGGTTATATTGCAGTGACCATAGTTGGCTTACTTAGGTATCGCATAGGGTACTTGCAGTAGTTATGTTGTTTGTGTCCTGAGTCAGATAGGGGTCAGACAGCACAGTTGTTGTTGTATAGGGACTTGACCCTGTGCACGCAGTGAAGTCTGGGGGCCGTTATAATTGATTCTGTTACCTCCAGCTATAGTTTGGGAGTCTCAAGCATCTCCTAGGTGAGACATACCAGCTCTAGTGTCGAGAGCTCATTTATCCACTCTATTTGTCTGCTCTTGGTTGTAGTTTATCTAGGTGTGTGATTTTGATTTACTGTTTTTTATCGATAGTTGGCCTTTAGAGGATGTTTTGATTCTGTATTCTCTTCGGAGATCTCGTGGCGCGGAGTCCTACTCTCCATCAATCCCATCAGTTGGATGGTTTAGAACCTAGCGATATTTCACGCCATGTTGCTATGAAATGCCGACGGGCTCCCTTTAAGTATTCACACTCTTACAAGACATACATCCTAGACATCATAACTACTGCACATTCCGATACTGAAGAAATTCCTTCGACTCCATCAGGTAGATTTGAACACACTTCAGATTTCCCTACTCCTCGTGAGGCATGGGGGAGTGATCCACCTGAGACCCAGAGTAGTTTGTTTGGTCCAGATCCACCCGAGGACAACCCGTTCATTCCTTCATTTCCACACAATTAGAGACATGGGATGCTAGAGTTACATGATGACATTGGTCCTTTGTTCAACCCAACGACATTCTCTTTTGGTATGCCTAGTTATAGTACAGTTGATCCTTCCACTACGTTTGGTAGTCACACTGGCACTAGTCATGGTGTTAGACATACTATACCCTCTGGGGGTACTACCCTCACTGGGGGCACTACATTGTCCACTCACACACATAGTATGGGGACTGGTCATAATCCTCCTAACAATGTAATGTTGGAAGATGACCACCTCCTAGGGCTACCCAACCGAATAGGAACACTGTGTGCAACACAACTCGTCATCCACCACCTAATACAAATGCTGCTACTCGTAAACCCAGGACTACTTTCGCAAATGTTAATGCTCCTCCTAACCACAAGGGTGTACATATACCACATACTTTTGCGTCCACTTCCGCCATTAGTAATGCCAACGTAGGAGGTGGGAATGTATCCTATCCACATGGACATAACGCCACCATCCCTGCTACTAGTAACACCAATGTTGGAGATGGGAATACATCTTATTCTTTTGGTCACCACACGACTGCTCAAGCTGATCCTAATGCTGGGGGTGGGAACATACCATACCATTATGGTCATTACAACTCGGTTCCCACTACGAATAGTACATATATGCCCCATACTTATGGTGGAAACCCTTACTACAACACAGTCGGTGTTGGCCACCAGTACAACCCACCCCAATATGGTTCCCAAAACACGTACATACCTACTTACTCTCAAATGGGTAAGGTAGGAGGAGGTTATCAATCCTATGTCCATGGGCAAGCTTATGGTCCGTGAGGTCCTCATTATCAATAGTTTAATCCTCATGGTCAAGCTTTTGGTTCATCTTATAATTCGGTTCCATTCAGCCAACCTTTTATGGGGGCTTATAATCAAGCTTTCCATCCTCATATCCCATTCCTTGCACACCTAAATCTTCTGGATCTTTTGAAGCTCATGAATGATCCGATGTGTCACGAACCTAATTGGCCTCTGGTCCCTACCAAGATCCCTTGGGACATTCCTATGTTTGAAGGGAAATGTGGTGAGGACTTGGGTGATCATGTCACAAAATTTCACCTTTGGTGCTCCTCCAACTCATTGAATAATGATTCTGTTAGATTGTGACTATTCCAATGCACCCTCACAAGGGCAGCGGGGAAGTGGTATGTCGAGTTTCCTTAAACACTTATATGGGTTTTAACGAGATTGCTCTAGTTTTCTTGGATCATTTTCAGCTGTCGGTTCGCTATGATATTTGTACTGAACTTTTATCTACCTTCCATCAGAAGAAATCCACACATATTTCTGACCACGTTGAAGAGAGGCGTCGGCGGAAGAGGTTAGTGAAATCCAACATTACTCCACAGTTCTTGTTGGAATGGTTCCTCAAGTCTCTACTCCCATACATTGCTAAGGATGTTTCTATGTCTGGCATTGTGACTGAGGAACAAGCCATCTTGAAAGTCCAATAGTTAGACTTATTATACTCTCAGTCTGGCATTTTGTATGACATTATTCCTGACACACCACACACACGTCATGAGCCTCAGTCATTTCTTGGACTGCATGCTGATGGCATCGTAGGATCCGTAAGCACTCTCCCTGTAAATTTGGTAGCTAATCAAATGCAAAATTTGTCGCTAAAATAATCTACTCCCGAACAGGTTCACACCTCGTCCACTTCCACCCCATCGTCCGATGTACACAAAGTGTAATAAATGAACCCATCAAGTAACCAGTAACCTGGTAGTAAGAAAAAGGGGAGAAACAACCGTAAGGGTGGAAACAATGGGAATAATAATAGCAATTGCAATACGCCCCGTAAAGATAATGACAACCCTCCTCGGGAAGGCGGAAATGCTGTTGAGGACCGTAAACCTAGGCGTAAGGTGAAGTTTCCTTGTAAGTTGTATGGGGAAGACCACCTTACTCACTTATGTCCTCAAATTGAAGAAGCATCGAAGCATTTGGAATAGATCCCAGTTGTGTTAAAGGATCCCCTACCTCATCATCAAAACATGGCTTCGCATGCTCCCACAACTGGCTATGGACCTATTGAGACGACAACGTCTTCTTCCAATACTGGTGGTTATGGATGTGTGAACATGGTTCATTCAGAGGTTAGTGTTCCCACTCGTCAACGCGATTAGGATGCACCACAACCCAATATGGGGAATGAGCCTCCCCCTCCTCCTGAAAATTCCTTGCATATCGAGAAGCCCTCTAATATGTCACGAATACCAAAAGGTGTTTTTAAGCGCTATATGCATAATCCTAATGCTTGAGCCACCCATAACTACTCAATTGTGGAATATTTGGGCCAAATTCTATGTGCCATGTCAGCTCTTGAAGTCTTGCAAGCCTGTCCTTCTCAGAAGCATGCCCTTTTGATTGCGTTAGGAGTTTAGGATGGGGGAAGTTCCAATGTTATCAAATTCGACACTACTGATGTCCAACCTCGCTTACCCTACCATGTGGATTTTCAAATCCAAGTGGCGTGCCTTCAGAATTTTGTCAAATGTAATATGGTTGACGAAGGTGCTTCCGCATCAATAATGTTGTTATATTGTTGGAAAGCTTTCGTCTCTCCTCCTCTACTCGCGTCTAGAACCATGCTCACTGCATTCGATGATCGTTCATTTAGGCCGCATGGAATTATCCCTTCCCTTGTTGTCTCCTTGGGAGGTAAATTTGTGCCTATTGAAGTCGAGGTGGTTGATGCGCCCATCGACTACAACCTTTTACTGGGTCGGAATTGGATGTATGCTATGAAAGTTATTGCGTCCACTATATTCAGAGTTATCTGCTTTCCTCACGAAGGCAAGATTGTGACCATCGATCAGCTGGATTTTGTTAACTCCTCTTCCAAAGCATCCACGGGATCCATAGTCCCACAGGTTACTCATTCTCAGCCAGAAACTAGGAACATGGGTGTTGGCATGTACCCTTCATGGATGGGAACTTATGATTTTTCCACACCTGTGAATTTTATTGGAACCATTACCGACGATGCGTCTCCTCCTTCACATTATATGTCGTTCTGGACTTCCTATTTTGATGATCCATGGACTTTAACATCCACAAGTTCCACGTCTGGAAACATTACACATAGACACTGTCTATAGCTGAGCTTGCTTACCAGCATATTCAACAAGCCACTACAGAGCCGAATCTCTATTCTTCTCGGGCAGTCAAGGAATATCTTGTTACAGTGCCAGTTTGGGCATCCAGCTCGTCTTGTTCACACAATTGCCTTGATGATACTTGTTAGAATTCAATATGCTAAGACAGAAAATAGCAGCATTACATTCCATTTCACAATAATAGCATATACAGGATCACTGAAGAAACAACAAGCACAGCATAAACACAAGAGACAAAGATTTATCCTGGGAAACCCTCATGGGGTAGAAAACCCAGCAAAGCTTCCTCAATATAGATGACCAGCAATATACAAAGATGAAACCCTGAGACATGATCTCCTCCTCCACAATAGCAGACCTCTCCTCCATAAGTGCGTTATCCTCAAGTGAGTGAGTGTGTCAAATGAGGAACACACCTCCTCTATTTATACACTACTCTGATATGTATTTTACACAAGTACATGTAGGCTCGTATTTAACCATTAGGTTAAATACCCCATTATAACTGACTGGGCCGACCCCCACATGGTGGGTCTAATAACCCTAGTTACCACAACCAACTTGGAGGAATAAACATCTCCGGATTTATAGTATAATCACATCGGAGATATGGAACATCTCGAAAATAAATAATATACAAATATAATATTCTTTGAAGTTACAATATTTCAACACTCTTCCTTAACGAGAAGGATATTATAACAGTATCTGCACGAGCAAGGAGTCATCAACATCATACATGATACATCTATATATCATCGGAAGCTTTCTTCAATTTATCTTCATCAGTAACTCAAACAGTTACTGGTATATCAATGTCAATATCAGCATCGACATCACGATCATCGGCGTCGGCATCACACGATCAGCAGCATCGTTATCACACGATCTGCAGCATCGTCATCACGTGATCAACATCATTGTCATCACACGATCAGCAGCATCGTCATCACACGATCAGCAGTATCGTCATCACACGATCAGCAGCATCGTCATCACACGATCAGCAGTATCGTCATCACACGATCATCAACATCGTCATCACACGATCATCAGCATCGTCATCACACGATCATTAGCATCGTCATCACACGATCAGTAGCATCATCATCACACGATCAGCAGTATCGTCATCACACGATCAGCAGCATCGTTATCACACGATCAGCAGCATCATCATCCCACGATCATCAGCATCGTTATCACACGATCAGCAGCATCGTCATCACACGATCATCAGCATCGTCATCACACGATCAGCAGCATCGTCATCACATGATCAGCAGCATCGTCATCACACGATCAGTAGCATCGTTATCACACGATCATCAGCATCGGCATCACACGATCAGCAGCATCGTCATCACACGATCAATAGCATCGTCATCAATACACATGATCCTTCCTTTCAGATTTACTGGATCAATTTTATCACAATCATATTTAAGACTATCCTTCCTTTCGGAATTACTGGATTTACTGTCTAAGGATGATTAGTCCAACCAAAATCATATTTAAGACTATCCTTCCTTTCGGAATTACTGGATTTACTGTCTAAGGATGATTAATCCTACCACAATCATATTTAAGACTATCCTTCCTGGATTTACTGTCTAAGGATGATTAGTCCAACCACAATCAAATTTAAGACTATCCTTCCTGGATTTACTGTCTAAGGATGATTAATCCAATCACAATCACATTTAAGACTATCCTTCCTAGATTTACTGTCTAAGGATGATTAATCCAATCACAATCACATTTAAGACTATCCTTCCTGGATTTACTGTCTAAGGATGATTAATCCAATCACAATCACATTTAATACTATCCTTCCTGGATTTACTGTCTAAGGATGATTAATCCAATCACAATCACATTTAAGACTATCCTTCCTGGATTTACTGTCTAAGGATGATTAATCCAATCACAATCACATTTAAGACTATCCTTCCTGGATTTACTGTCTAAGGATGATTAATCCAATCACAATCACATTTAAGACTATCCTTCCTAGATTTACTGTCTAAGTATGATTAATCCAATCACATGCATTTTGAACCAAGGTCCAGGGACGATGCAGTCCTATCCTCTATTCTCGGAGACACCTGTCTACGGATCACTTTAGAACTTAAAGTCCATGGATGATCCAATCCCCTCAAGTCCACCAAGGACTTCATTCTCGGAGACCTCACGTCTATGGCTCTCTTTAGGACTGAAATTCCAGGGATGATCCAATCCCCTCAAGTGTCCACTAAGAACTTCATTCTCGGAGACCTCACGTCTACGGCTCTCTTTAGGACTGAAAGTCCAGGGATGATCCAATCCCCTCAACTGTCCACTAAGGACTTCATTCTCGAAGACCTCACATCTACGGCTCTCTTTAGGACTGAAAGTCCAGGGATGATCCAATCCTCATCTGTATTCTCATCTATACAGGTACAAATATCCAAGAGCATGTATCACATCAAAACATGTATACATCACTAATCAAAACATGTATACATCACATCAAAAACATGTATACATCTAGCATGTATTCTCACTAATACATATAACATCAAAACATGTATACATCACTAATCAAAAACAGGTATACATCTAGCATGTATTCTCACTAATACATCTAACATCAAAACATGTATACATCACTAATCAAAACATGTATACATCTAGCATGTATTCTCACTAATACATCTAACATCAAAACATGTATACATCACATCAAAAACATGTATACATCTAGCATGTATTCTCACTAATACATCTAACATCAAAACATGTATACATCTCATCAAAAACATGTATACATCTAAAATAAAAGATATATAAGAGTTCTAAATCTAAATAATTCTAAGTAGCTAAGTGCAGTAAATAGGTAACCTCATCATTGATGAGACAGACTTGTTATCAGATACTATGCTACTCCCCCTTTCAAGGAGGGTCCTTCTGGACTATACCAAGCTTGTCTCGGAATTATTTAAACTTTACTCGAGACAGAGGTTTAGTCAAGATATTACCAATCTGATCCTCAGTGCTTATATACACGAGCTTGATAGCTCCTCTATGCACCGTATCTCGTATATAGAAGTATCGGATCTCTATGTGTTATTGACTTATCGTGGAATACAAGATTTTCTATCTTGATTCATTTCTAAGTCAAACACTCCATATAATAGCTTCTGAAGCCACACTGCTTCACAGCTGGCAGAGCAGACAGCTATATATATATTCTGCTTCAGCAGTACTGAGAGCCACACTAGATTGTTCCTTGCTGAACCATGAGATCATGGCAGATTCAAGACTATAACATCCACCTGATGTACTCTTTCTGTCTGAGGCACTTCCTGCCCAATCAGAATCTGAGTAACCATGTAAACGGAGTTCATGACCTCCAAGATAATATAGACCAAAATCTATTGTACCTTTTAGGTACCTCACTACATGCTTTGTAGTTATTAAGTGAACCTTTCTAGGTTCTACTAGACATTGACTTAGGGTATTTGCAGCAAAGCATATATCTGGCCTAGTATTTGTTAAATACATCAATGACCTAATGATTTGTCTATATAGGGTTAGGTCCACTAAATACGATGAGTCATTAACTAACAACTTCAAGTTGGAGTCCATGGGAGTGGCCATGGCTTTATACTCCAACATATCAAATCTTTTTAGAAACTTCACAGCATACTTACCTTGATTTAAAATATTCCTTTTGGATCTTGCCATACTTCTAGACCTAAGAAGTAGTGCATTAATCTGAGATCTTTCATTTTCATTTCTGCAGCCATTTTCATGACCTGTTTCTCATTCCTTGTCAGAAAGAGATCATCGTCATACAATAATGGTATGATAGGTTCATCATCCACAACCTTAAGGTAAAGGTTAGGAACAGCTTTACTTATGGTAAATACCAAGCTTTGTCATGAAGCTATCAATTGTCCATTATTCACACTCAGCATTGAGTGATCTTCTACATATCTATCTGTGCCATCTCTCGTCAGATGGGTCTACTAATATGAGCCTAAAAATCATTCGAACTCTGTGGTGAGTTCCTTCTTGCATCCATGTCATATGTGTATAGAACCCATATTCAACCTTGTAGCAAAGGTTGAGATCCACATCACCCATGATGATCATTAAGCTCATCAATTGACTACTGATCCTGGGAACCCATACAGAACCTGATTACATTATTAAGAGAATGGTCTCATCTAGTCCCTTGGAGTAAAACATCTCATCATGATTCTCTTCCTCTTTCTAAGAGAATCTCTTAACCACAAGCTTTCTATAGTGTGTTTGATTTGTAAATCTTTTGTTGAACATCCATCGCTTGTTCAAAGCTCATCATTCATCGTGATCTTTCCTACAAATCAAAATTAAGTACATGATTAGTAATACTTCATAATCATCAAATCATATTGACATGATAACCTATTATGCATACAGATATCATTTACATAGTTATGCAACTATTTTGACCAATACTTTGGCACAACACTTTCCCATATCCTATATGCATACAGTGGCTATCTAGATGCCTTCCATCTCTACCAGAACATACTATCAAGAGTGTGCACAGCTCTCGGCATGTCAGCAAAGAGGTTTCATTCTAGACAAGCAACAATGGAATGTTTGTCCAACTTACCAATCATATGCACATTAGTAGTATATTTTTCAATGCTCTATGAATGTTTACACTCAGCATTATATATTCTAGGAATACAAATATGCATACAACCTATTACAGGCAATATCATTACTATTTCAAATAACAACTCAAATACTTATCTTTTATGTTTGTGTGGTTTCCTCCCGCTTGATCTTCTGTATGTCTTTTGAACTTCTATCAATTCTGTACCACTGTGTATGCTCAAGAGTCATCCTCATGATCTCATACACAAACATATACTCATTAGTATATTCTAAATGCTATCAAAACATTATAGTACTAAATAATCTTGAAAATGTATAGTCATGATTATAGTTAATAAACATTAGTATTCAAGATTTCAGGGTAGTCTTCTTTTACTCATGCATATCATCAATCAAGATAAAAGATATAATATGCATAATCCCTTGATTACTAACTTTATGAATAAGCATAACCAATCATTCCAAGTATACTTATATAAGGGATCCTAACACAAGGTAAGATTCATGGGAAACATACCTGGATTAGTATACCTACTTGGTTATGTACAACATACCTAAACAATCTCTTCAATGATTTAGAGATCCTGAGCTAGAACCTGCATGTCTCATAGGTTAAGCATAATATAACAAAGTCATACATACCTCGTAAGTAGAACAAAGATTATGGATGAGTCTTTGTCTTCATGTTTTCATGGTCATGGAACCTGATTTGTCTTTTGTGATGTACCTGTATCTTGTTAGCAAACAACATCAACCTCACACAACATCATAATGCATTAGTACAACCATAAGTGTCAACACCCTAACCAATGAATATCTTCTATCATGCATTCATAATTTTGTTAAGGTGATACAACAAATCTAAAATCAAGATTGTAATAACCGTAATAACATGAAGACAAACATACCATAAACTTAATCATGAACAAATCTCAAAACATACCTCGATGAGTCATACCTGTCGAGATCGCTTGTAATCTCCTTATGTAAAGCCTTAGCCTCATCTCCCTCGGAAACAGGAACTCCTTCACTTATGCAGGTGACCATTCCATCTTCTTTTAGGATTAACCCTATCCACTTGCTTTGCAAGAACTGGACCTGGAGCTGGATATGGGTTTGTCAGAGAAACCCCAAAAATTCAAACTTTGAATTTCAAACTTCCGAAAGGATAGAAATATGCGCCTTGATGAGCTGATCAAACTGATATATTCAGAATTTGAAAACTGCAAAGTTTCACTCCTCAATTTTGCCTTTGAAACTTCCGGATTCACTGGACGTGACCCTGAACTGGGGTTTGATGAATCCCACTCTTCTGCCCAATCAAAATGTTTGATCCAAAGCTCTAAGCTTCTATTTTTCTGAGGATCTTCCAGCCATGGTCACAGATTTCAAAAATTCCCATTTTTATAGAAGCCCTAATTTTCCACTTTTCTGATCAAAGTCCCGAACTAGGGTTTGATCAAGCCCGGCCTTCTGCCCAACCAAAAAATATGATCTTGGTCTCTAAATTTCTATTTTTATGATTAGCATTCAGCCGTGGTCTCCGTTTACAAAAATTCCAACTTTCTTCAAAGCCCTAAATTCCGGAAGCCATGAATGAAGGTACTCAAAAATAATTCTGTTTTGACAGAAATATGTACCTGATTGTTTCTAGTGTAACTCCAAACTTTTCAATCCACAAGCTCTGAAAACGTTTTCTGAGATAGCCTGACCTGTTATATTTCCATCCTGACAGGTCTGACCTCATTTGGATTCTCTGAGAGAGAGTTATGTCAAATGTCGCAACGTGACCTGTTTTGGGATAAAACTGAAGAGCGAACTTGTACGGCGTGCCACGTGTCACTGTTTGAACTTCGGCCTTTGAAAACATTTCTTGAGGTAGCTCAGCCTGTTATATTTCCATCCTGATAGGTCTGACCTCAATTGGACTCTCTGAGAGAGAGTTATACCAAGTGTCGCAACATGACCTGTTTATGGAATAATACAGGAGAGCGAACTTGTACGGAGTGACACGTGTCACTGGTTCAACTTCGGCCTCTGAAAAGGTTTTTTGAGATATTACAGACTGTGTACTACCTGTCACGTTTTACGAAATTTCATTTGGAGCTTCCTATCCCAAGATATGACCTTTTTCCCAAGGTCACCTGATTTTGACTCAGATCTGGAAGAGGCAGAAACCCTATATTGTACAGATCATAAATGACAAAGTACAACGAATTAGAGGTTGTCCTGTGGACACACGGTACCTGGAGATTTAATATTCGTCCTGTAACAATTTCAGATCCGAAAAATTTGCCAAAACAGATTTATAGCGAAAGTACTGCGATGACTGGTTTTTGCTATGTAAAACCCTAGCCTTCAAATTGTCGTAAGTAAAGCAAGTGTCGTTAGTGCCATACCTTGTCTTCCTTCAGGTTAGCTCTAATACCATGTTAGAATTCAATATGCTAAGATAGAAAATAGCAGCATTACATTCCATTTCACAATAATAGCATATACAGGATCACTGAAGAAACAACAAGCACAGCATAAACACAAGAGACAGAGATTTATCCTGGGAAAGCCTCATGGAGTAGAAAACCCAGCAAAGCTTCCTCAATATAGATGACCAGCAATATACAAAGATGAAACCCTAAGACATGATCTCCTCCTCCACAATAGCAGACCTCTCCTCCATAAGTGCGTTATCCTCAAGTGAGTGAGTGTGTCAAATGAGGAACACACCTCCTCTATTTATACACTACTCTGATATGTATTTTACACAAGTACATGTAGGCTCGTATTTAACCATTAAGTTAAATACTCCATTATAACTGACTGGGTCGACCCCACATGGTGGGTCTAATAACCCTAGTTACCACAACCAACTTGGAGGAATAAAAATCTCCGGATTTATAGTATAATCACATTGGAGGTATGGAACATCTAGGTATGGAACATCTCCAAAATAAATAATATACAAATATAATATTCTTTGAAGTTACAATATTTCAACAATACTTTGCCTTTTGATGAAGCTATTATGGAGGCCATGTGTGGTAGTGAGAGACCTTGGGAAGATATGCACCATCACTCTTATTTCCTTCCCAACCTCAAGCTCTCCGAACGAGAAGAGTTTAGGATGACTCTAGCAGAGATGGATGGTCACCCTGTGTCTTTTTTAGAGTCACATGATGTTTTTGCGGAAGGGAATATGGCTAACATTTCCCCAACTACGTTGATCAATATCTCTCGTACTCCCGGAAAAGTTGAGAATGTCTACATCGGTGATAATTTCATTCCTAAGGAGATTGCTATTTACACTGAATCATTTACAGAACTCCAAGAAGCTTTTTCCTGGTCATACGAGGAGATGTCAGGAATAGACCCCCGCATTGTTGAACATGATATTAGAATGTATCCCAATGCTAAACCAGTTCGACAACGCTTACGTGATGTGAACCCTAGGAAATCATCCGCTATCAAGGCAGAGGTGGAGAAACTGCTCAAAGATGGTTTCATCTACCCCGTTCCGCTTACCAAATGGGTGTTAAACCCCGTTCTCGTGGATAAGAAGCAAGGAACAATCCGTGTATGCACTGATTTTAGAGATTTGAACCGTGCATGTCTGAAAGACAACTTCCCCACACCATTCATATATCAAATCTTGAATGCTTGCACCGGAAGTGAGATTTTTTCCTTCATGGATGGCTTTTCCTTATTTAACCAGATTCAAATCAAACCCGAGGACCAACATAAGACAGCTTTCATTTGTCCTTGGGGAACTTTTACATATTGCAAAATTCCCTTCGTCCTTAAAAACGTCGAAGCTACGTTTCAGCAAGCCATGACCTACACCTTTCATGATCTTAAGAATATTATGGAGATTTTCGTGGATGATCTTACCAACCATTGTCGCAAGAGGATGGACCACCCCAAGCACCTCTGCATGATTCTCTAACGATGTATATGATACAAGATTCGATTGAACCCTTACAAATGCATCTTTGCTGTAAGGACGGGTCGCCTTCTGGGATTCATAGTTTCGAAAGAGGGTATTAGAGTCGATCCTCTTAAAGTTGAGCCAATACCTCGGTTGCCTCCTCTGTGCAACTTGTTACAAATTCAGAGCCTCCAAGGGAGAACACCATTTCTACACAGTTTCGTAGTCAATTATTCTAATCTTACCAAAGGTTTCACGCGATTATTGAAAAAATACACACCCTTTATCTGGGATGAGCGAGCTCAGTAGTCTTTCGATGCCCTCAAGAAAGTTTTGGTATCGGCTCCTATGCTTAGTTCACTAGACTTCGCATGAGATTTTATTCTTTTCGTGGCCACGTCGCAAGAGACGATTGGCATGGTCTTGGTTTAGGTTGATGATGCACTTGTCAAGCATGTCAGCTATTACCTTAGTCGAAATCTAGTAGATGCTGAGCTAAGATATACTCATGTGGAAAGGCTGGCACTTGTGACTATTCATTTAGTCCAATCGTTACGACATTACATTTTTCTTAGAACAACCACAATTGTCGTGCATATCAATCCATTTCAGTTCATGCTATCATGACGCCTTATCGGGGGGAAGTAGAATAAATGTATTGTTATCCTTCAGGAGTTTGATCTTGATTTTGCTTCGGTGAAGTCGGTGAAATCGTTGGTGTTTGCTGAACTTATGTCGGACCTTCCGAGACTTGATGAGGATATTATTCATGAAGATTCCTTTGTGGATGAGCACTTATTTCTTATCTTGTCCGAGGAGCCTTGGTATGGGGATATCATTGTATATCTCCAAACTTTCAAGTTTCCTCCGCATTATTCACGAGATGAGCGACAGCGTGTGAAACATCACGCTAAATATTATACTATCGTTGGTGACACTTTGTATCGCTGAGGAAAGGATTCTATCCTTCGTCGTTGCTTAACTCATGAAGAAGCGGAGCGGGTGCTTAATGATTGCCATGCTAGGGCATGTGGCATTTGTTAACACCCAAAAAGTGCTCACTAGCTCATTTCCTTATTCACATGACCCATTTGTCCACTCTAAAGCCATCAAAAGGTCACCAAAAGACCTTAATACACCCCTTTTTCCACTCAAAATGAATATTTTTCCTCAAAAAGCATAAAAAACCCTAAAAAGGGTCCAGAATTCCCAAAAATATTAAAAAGGGAATAAAAATATTCAAAATATTCAAAAAAGGAAAAAGGAGGGAAAAGGTACCTAAACCATGTTGGTCAATACCATTGGTTTCCTCAAAACCATAATGGTATTCCCCACCACCAAAAACTATAAAAAGGTGGTAGGGGCTCCTCACTTTCCATCCATCCATCATCCTATCCTCATGCTGTCAAAATCTCTCATGAGCTTTTGACCATTGTAGCTATCTTGGAGAAGAGACCTTCGGAGCTTAGAGCTACTCACCTTGGAAGTTGCTGAACACAAATACTCACCATTTGACGTATCTTAATACAACATTCATTCTTTTTATTTCTTGTTCTTGAATTGTTTTCAGAAAATTTTATTTGTTATATGCACATGCTAGTTTAGTTTAGATTCAGATTTATAATAATTGTTTTTGCTTTCAATCTTTGAAACTGCTATCACTTGTTGATAGGTGCCCATTGCACTAAGCTTGGTTGCAAAACAAAGCCAACAGTTTTTGGCGACTCCGCTAGCTTCGAATTCTTAGATCTCAGTATTTTGCTTTACATCTTAGTTTTTGTTAGTTTTAATCAATTTAATTCATAGATCTGTCATCCTAGACAATAGATCCATTGTTGTTCTAGATCTTGGCCCCTTCTATTGCCATTAACAGCCCGAAATTTCCATTTTCGGGTTCCTTTTCGACGTCCGTTTTCGGCTTTTGCCTCGCGGTTTTTTCCTGAAATTTGCGCGCCTCATTGTGACCTCGCAGCTTTTTTCCGCGTGGCTCGCCGCGGCTTCGCGGCCAATTTGCACACTGCACATCGCGGCTTCGATGCCATTTGCCGCGCTGCACATCATGACTGTGTGACGAAAATCCGCGATGCACATCGCGGCTTCGTGGCTGAAACCCGCGCTGCCCATCGCGAATGTGTGACAGGAATACGCACTGCACATCGTGGCTTCACAGTCGAAACCCGCGCGGCCCATCGGGGCTATTTTCCCGAAACTCGCGATGCAAGTTTTTTCAATTCGGCCAATTCTTTGAAGATTATTTTTTGTTGTATTTTCTGCCCATTTAGCATATTTTACAGTATTAAATTTCCTGCATTTTTACAGCCATATGAAATCTTTTACTATTTAGAATGCTTCATTAAAAGTCTTTTTACAAAATTTTCAGAAATTGAAAGAGAGATTTTTCTGCATTTTATCTAGATCAAGGTTTTACTGTTTATTTGCTCTATACTTTGTCCAAGCAATTTTTAAGAGATACATTTATTTCTTGAAGTATTCTTGTTATTTGCTTTCCTTCGAATTATTTCAAAGATCCATTATTTTTTAATAGTTTTTTCAAGAATTTACATTTCAAAAACGCATTTATTTTTTGCAAAACTGGAAGCGTCTTTTCTTTCATTTGTAAAATCGCCCAAGTGAGAAAAATCAATTTCAGTTTAAATACCACACTTGCACCCACGGTACCACATAATTTAAACTGAGCCTTAAAATTTACCTTAAACTCAACCAACTTTTAACCCCTCAGTTATTACATTTGAGACATAGTGGTTGTCCTCTACAGTACCAAAATCCCTTTTAATTTTGACACGATTATCAACCAATTTATCGGGAAGGCCTCTCCCTTAGGAGGGTTGAAGTAGCCAGACTGGTTCTGGAAGTCTGAGTGGAACACCGCAATCCATTCAGCAACCGAAGGATACCTTTCAAAGTTCTCGGTGTAAACCCCTCTGGTGTACAGCGACGATAGAACCAAACTACAGATTCACCCAACCGAATGTGTCATGAATGGGGTATCCTAGTTGCCACTCTTTAGGATTGTCTACCTGGTGTCCCTCCTGGTAGGGGGATATCTAGCTGTTGATTCAACACTCTATATTGTCTGACTTGGATTTCATCACCTTGCAGAGGATATCATTTGTTGACACACAATACTTCTAGTTAGGTGTTTGCATGATACATTACCCACCTTTGGTCTACTAGCACCTCTTTTTTCTAGAAATTGTTTTACTTTTGGTATTCTGACCAATTTTGTTGCATCCCTCCACTTATTATAGCACAACTGCTATAATAAGTGCTTTTCGAGGTTGTTTTTGGCTTGAGAGCCTTTATTTTCACTCCCCTTTTTTGCACTCATAGTTGCATTAGGGTTTCGAGTTTTTTACATCACCACCTTACATTGAACATTTTTTATTTCTCACCATTGAGAATTTAAGATGATCTTGTCGTCTTCAGGGTGAACCCCCTCAGTTCCGTCTACTTGGATCTCCACGTCATCGATGTAGAGCCTTATCCCTTGACTCGACACGTCATCGGCCAAACATACAATCATCCGATTCTGACACGCCTCACTTCACATCTGATTCTAAGGCTGAATCCGAAAACCCTACTGAATTCTCACCAACCAACCTCATGGCTAGACCACAATACGACCCACTTTTTACCAGTACTATTGAAGATACATCCACAAACCCTTCTACTACTGTTCCATCCATGGTAACAACAACCCCTCTAGGCATGCCTAATATGGGGGACACTCCACCTTTAGCTATGCCCAACACAGGACTACCTCCTATTATGGGTATGCCAAACATAGGAATCACACCACCTGCCATTATCACAACCCAGATCCTAGGAATTCCTTGCGCTATTCCTAACCCTAGTGTAACCCATGTTGCACTTGGAAACGCTGGCCCATACCAAACCACAGCAATTGGAGGACACATACCTTCAATACCTAGCATACCCTTAGGGTCTACTGGACCACTACATAATGCCACCATGAATAGTTATGTCCCAGTCACTACGCCACACCCATCTGCTAGTTTACCTTACATGGCTAGTCTGAACTTACCAGACTTAGCCAGGCTAACCAACGATCCTATCAGGCACAACCCTACATGCTCACCCATGCCTACAAAGATCCCCTCGGACATACCCAATTTTGAAGGAAAACGTAGGGAGGACCCTCAAAACCACATAATGTATTTTCACCTATGGTGTTCATCTAACTCCATAGTGGATGACTCCATTTGTCTAAGACTGTTGCAACGAACGTTCACTCGCTCTACAGCTAAGTGGTACATCGAATAACCACATGGCACCCACCATAATTTTACGTCTCTCGCCTCCACTTTCCTTCAATTTTTTCAGCTACCTGTACGTTACGATGCAGGAGTTGAAATACGGTTATCTTGCAGACAAGATACAGCTACCCACATCATGGACCACATCCATGAGTGGCGCAAGCGTCGTAGCCTTGGTAAGATTAAACTGGATGACCGTATATTTTTGGACTGGTTCCTTAAATCACTCCTACCCCTCATAGCAAAATACGTCGCTTCTGAGCGACCCCAGTGAGAGGAAGAAGCTATCCTAAAAGCTCAGCAATTTGACCTAATCTATGCCCAATCAGGCTATCTCTACACCATCATACCAGACGCCCCACGAGGCAATTCTTCATGCGGTGACACCTCGGGGGCATCACATGCCGCTAATGGTATTATTGTCCAGGTCACACCGCAAATTAAACCTTTTAGCATGGTGAGCACCATAAATGCCCCAGACCTCTCTAGGGATACATCTAATTTTGGAGCAACAACTTCGTACACTCCAACGAATCAGACTCATCACACTCATGGACCCTCTTGTCCACAACATTGCTATGGGAAAACGCCATCGACATATGTACCACACACATACTATAACCAACCAGCCACCCAGAACCCAATTCAGTTCCCGCCAGAACCAATTATTACCCATACCAAGCTACAACAGCTAACCCAACACCTCCAATAGCTCAGGGTTACAACAACCCCAGCAGGTAACTGGCCCACCTCCAACCCCACCAGCTTATTATCCACCGCAACCTGCTCCCGCACTTACGGCAAACCAAAATCCTCCCGCTACTCAAGGGCAAGTGTACACACAACACAATCAGCCCCAACATCAAAACAACCAATTCAACTAGGGTGGACAACAAAACCATGGAAGAGGACATAACCGCGGCAACAACCAATAACATAATCAAGGTCCACCATCTCCCAATCCTCCAAATAATAATAATGCTGCTCCTCCCAACCAGAATCCGTATTGTCATCCCAAGCAGCCCAAAAACACTAACTTGAGAACAAACCATCCATGTTCTATATGTGGAGTCTATGGACACTACACTCACTGTGAAAATCCTCACAACAGATCTAAGAGATGATGTATCTCACAAGAGAATAATTATGATTAAGCAAGAAAATAGAAGAAGAGTGATACATGCAGTATAATGAGCAACAGAATAATATGGTACAGTAGAACTTAGATAGAAGCAATAATACTTCAGTCATACTAGATTATTAATCACAAATGGACATATAAATAATACAATGCATGAGGAATTCGATGCCTAAGGTGGCAATTCGAATTAGCCTTCATGGAGTGATCAAAGGATCATTGGAGTGTCATCGGAGCACAACTAGGTGTCCTCATGATCATCGGAGTGCAACTGGAAGTCTTCATCATCATCAGTGGAGTCATCAATGCTCAAGTAACTGTCAACCATCAGTCAAAATGTAACTGAGTGTAACTGAATGTAACTGACCGTAACTGACTGTAACTGACTGTAACTGACTGTAACTGAGTGACAACTGGACTGGTAGGTTAAGGAGGGCGAGTTGCTCCCTAAAATCAAGGAAGAAGGGTGCATTAAGCAACTGGAGGGCTAAAACTGAATAGTGAGAAGCTCCTGGGGGCTGGCTAACTAAGGGCTAGGTGCTGGACTGAAGACTGGGATGGATGCAAAATGCATGGAAACCCTAGAATGCATGCAAACCCTAAAAGGTGCATGCATGACTGAAAATGTAAATGATCAAAATACTGGTGGGACTAGGATGGAGTATAGGAATATCCTAACACCCCCCCTTAATCCATCCTGGGCCCTGGTAGCTAAGGCCAAAGGTCACCCAATACAATGAATAATAACAATCAATAAACCAAGGAAGTGGGAAAATTTCATGGGAAACATACCCCCTCCTCAAAAAATAGACTGTAAGGCACACATAAAAAAATAAAAGCTCCAAACTCAAGCATGTGTGATGCTTGGTCATATGTCTGGAGGTATCTTCTTCTTGGGAAGAAGTGGATCATGCTCAAAAAGCATGTGCTTGTACTTTCTCTTTAGATCGAATGTGATGAGAACAAATCCAACAGTATTAGAATGATCCTTGAACCTGTGATTCGAATCAGCTGAGGTAGGATCAAATTTTTGAATGTGCATATAGTCCTTTGTCTTCTCCTTCGAACCACCATGGGTGAGATTATGCCAAAAATAACTATTACATGTTTGCTTGAAATCAAAATCAGATTTGAGAATTTCAAAACAGTTTCTTGAGATCTCCTTTGAACCAGCAGGGGTGAGATCAAAACTATCATATGCATGAGAAATTTTCCCAAGCAGTAATTGCTTAGAACCCAAATTAGATACAAGACTTGAATCATGGCTTCTTGAGATCTCCTTTGAACCATGAGAGGTGAGATCAAAACCAGTAGATGCATGAGAAATTATCCCAAGCGAATGGCAATGGCCATATTCTTCAATGACCTTCTGAAATCATATAATTATGATAATATAGTAGTATAAAAGAGGAGATAGCTGGAGAGGAGCGAATGCATTACCTTCAAAAGCTGTTTTGACATAATCATGTGATCATGATGCAAACCAATAGACTCTGGTGCAAGAGAGGATTTAGGACCTTCTGCAATATCTAGAGTGTGAGCTGGCACTTCAATATGAGATGATACTGGTTCATGACCTGAGAGACCATCAAGAGGAGCGAATGCATCACTTTGTTTTCTTTCGAATGGGTTGGGACCAAGTCCTTCATTCTCTCTGCCAAATTTTCCATCCAGGTGAGCCCATATCTCTTTTGGAGTCCATAACTCTCTTGGAATTTCAACACCATCACGGTATTTGAATTGTTATCTCTGGTATGCACACAAAGAAAACATTATTGCTGCAAAGTGCATGTCTCTTTTATTTAACCAGTCAATCTTCTCTTCAGGGGATTCGAACTCTCTTTCAAAATAACAATAAAAAAGATCATGGATCTTCAAGTCTGCTATCATTCTTGGTTTCCATTCATCATAGTTGAGTGAATCAAGAGGAGTAATTCCTGATGAATACATCGAAGCTGTAGAGGACCTGCAAAAACAATATAGAATAACTGCAACTGCTACTGCTGCAAACATGCAGAAACTGTTGCAACTGCTGCACTCGATATCTTGGTAATAAACTGCAAAAAAAAACTCTCAAGAATGGAGATAAACAATTCTCTCAACATGCTCTGATACCATGTGAAAATCCTCACAACAGATCTAGGAGATGATGTATCTCACAAGAGAATAATTATGATTAAGCAATAAAATAGAAGAAGAGTGATACATGCAGTATAATGAGCAACAGAATAATATGGTATAGTAGAACTCAGATAGAAGCAATAATACTTCGGTCATACTAGATTATTAATCACAAATGGACATATAAATAATACAATGCATGAGGAATTCGAATGCCTAAGGTGGCAATTCGAATTATCCTTCATGGAGTGATCAAAGGATCACTGGAGTGTCATCGGAGCACAACTAGGTGTCCTCATGATCATCGGAGCGCAACTGGAAGTATTCATCATCATCAGTGGAGTCATCAATGCTCAAGTAACTGTCAATCATCAGTCAAAATGTAACTGAGTGTAACTGAGTGTAACTGAATGTAAGTGAATGTAACTGAATGTAACTGAGTGTAACTGAGTGTAACTGACTGTAACTGAGTGTAACTTAGTGTAACTGACTGTAACTGACTGTAACTGACTGTAACTGAGTGACAACTGGACTGGTAGGTGAAGGAGGGCGAGTTGATCCCTAAAATCAAGGAAGAAGGGTGCATTAAGCAACTGGAGGGATAAAAATGAATAGTGAGAATCTCCTGGGCGCTGGCTAACTGAGGGCTAGGTGCTGGACTGATGACTGGGATGCATGCAAACCCTAGAATGCATGCAAACCCTAAAAGGTGCATGCATGACTGAAAATGTAAATGATCAAAATACTGGTGGGACTAGGATGGAGTATAGGAATATCCTAACACTCACAACTGCCCCCACTTAGAGAAAGCATGTCAACTTTGGGCTGACGATGCCCAATGCCAGGGCCACGCTGGACAGCCAGCTCCACTTAATCAACCGCAACCCATGGTATTACAAAACCCCTTACCAACCCAAGGCGTAGTGAACACTCAGTCGTTGGCTCCCCATCAAGGCAACGTGCCCCCACAACAACAGATCACTTATGTTGCTCCTGATCAACCCATGTTCGACTCAGGTACCCACCACTTGTTAATGATGTCATCTGCTGATGTCAACCTCCAAACCCGTCGGAACTAATATGGCTCCACCCCTGAAGCCCCTCCCGTCGACAAAAACACTAACGCTCATCCCACTGATCATATGTTACGTATACCTCCGGTTCCACTCGATGACGCTTCTAAAGCACCTCGCATCCCACTTCGTCGCAGCAACAATAACCGCAATGCTTGCGCTGCGTCGAATTACAACATTGTAGATGACTTAGACCAGTCTCCCGCAACCATGTCTGTTTTAGAAGTCTTAGAAAATTGTCCTTCACAGCGCAAGACTTTTCTCTCTGCCATTGGTTCTATTGAACCCAATGATTCACAACTGATGGCATTCGATTTGGACCAGTCCGAACCACGCCTTCCCTCCACTTTAGCATTCCAAGTTTCTGTTTCCGTTCAAAATCTTGTCATCCATCGGTGCATTATCGATGAAGGTGCCTCTACATGTGTTATGTCCACATTCATTTGGCAGAAGTTGGGATCCCCTACTCTCCAGCAGTCCATCACTGCGTTGCGATCCTACGACGGCCGTTCGGCTCAACCCCAAGGTCTCTTAACTAATGTCCCTGTCTAGCTGGATAGTAAAACCGTGCTCATTGACATAGAGGTCATCAATGCCCAACTTGATTATAACCTCTTACTTGGTCGCAACTACATGTATGCCATGCGGGCGGTTTCCTCATCCATTTTTCATACCATGATGTTCCCCCATGACGGATGCGTGGTCAAGGTTGACCAACTCACCTATTATGATCCCAATGCCCCCGCTGCACCCGAAAATGTTCTCCCCATGGTTGAACAACCTGTTTCTGGTGCAACTACCTCGTTTGTTTCCTCCGTGGGACCTGGAATTTACTCCGACACGCCCATGACTTCTATATTCCAATCCATTCCACCCCCGTCACCTGCGACCCACGTCTCTGACCTATGTACTCTTTCCCACAATACACAAACACCCAACAATCAACCTCCCTTGTTACCCAAACCACCATTGGTACCTAGTCACATTGGTGTTACACCCACCCACACAATCCCCTTCCTATTCCCTCCCTCAGGAGTAGTAAGCGGCCCGATTATGGCTACCCTCAGCCTCCCCGGTTAACCTTAGGCTTACCCGTGTGGTATATTTCGCCTCCCATTCCCCCGCCGACACCAAATGTTGTCCTACAACCGGTGCAACCCATTGTCACTATTATTCAACCACCTCCCGGTGTCACTACCCCTTCGTCATCTACGAATCCCCCTCGTCTTATCAATCCCACTGGGAGCAGAGGCCCACAACCATACACTACTGTACCCCCTCCCAAGACATTTAAACCCCCCCCCATGTTTCGTTCTCACCCCAAATGCTCGTTGTGTGATGAGTTAGGCCATCTGACTCATCAATGTCCACAATTACCTACATTACAGGAACACATGCAAATGCTTGACAATGACCCCAACATCCCGGTTGTCGAACTAGATCCAACCCCTAAGCCTCGTGATAAATCACTGCGTACCAACCACCCTTGTGCAATATGCGGTATTTACGGCCATCACTCACATCTTTGTCCTGATCTCCCAGATTATAGAGCAGCTCTCTACGAGATGAATAATTTTGACCTTGAGACGGCACCCCCCACAATGGAGGAGATCTACCTTCCCGTATCACCCCCATCTAGAGAGATTAACACCATTTATATGATCTCTTCGACTACCACTCCCTCGTCAAACGATTTGACCACTCAAAGTTTCCGAAATGATGAGGAGATTCTAGAGGCTCTTACTGCCCCTAATTACCCCTGGGAAGACATGCACCATCATTCCTACTTCCTCCCAGAACAGTCGTCCTCCACCATAGCCACCCAATTTACGGTCGAGTCCAAATATTTCCTCCCCACCAAAGTCGACTGGTTTAAGGATCCTATTCCTGCTCCTGATGCCTTTGAGGAAGGGAACATGTCAAACATTTCCCCTATTATACAAATTGACATTTCCATCACACCTGGAAAACTTGAGCTCATCTCGCTAGGTGCATCATGCACTCAAGCGGAAACTCAAGCATATAAGAAACTCTTCCAAGCGTTTCGTGATGTCTTCGCCTGGTCTTACATAGAGATGCCTAGCCTCGATCCCAAAATTGTGGAACATCACATCAACACTTGGCCCAATGTGCCTCCTGTCCAACAAAAACAACGGCCCATTCACCCGTCCAAGCTCCCAGCTGTTAAAGCTGAGATTGAAAAACTCCAAAAAGTACGATTCATATATCCTATTGCCTACACCACCTAGGTTTCAAACCCAGTACCAGTAAACAAAAAAGTGGGCACCATACGTGTTTGTACTGATTTCCGAGACCTTAACCTCGCGTGCCCCAAAGACAACTTCCCCACACCTTTCATTGACCAACTAATGGATGAATGTGCGGGACATGAGGTCCTTTCTTTTATGGATAATTTCTCTGGATACAACCAAATAAAAATCTGTAATGAAGATCAATATAAGACAGCTTTCACCACCCCATGGGGCACCTTCGCCTATCGCGTCATTCCTTTTGGCCTCAAGAATGCTGGAGCCACCTTCCAACGCGCCATGACTTATTGCTTCCACGATCTCCAAAAGATCATAAACGTTTATCTGGACGACCTCACAACTCGATCCAAAAAGCGATCTGACCATTTAGATGACCTTCGACAAGTTTTCATGCGTTGTTGGAAATACAACATCTTCTTGAACCCCCTCAAGTGTGTCTTTTGCATTACATCAGGTCGCCTACTGGGGTTTGTTATCTCAGAAAAAGGAATCATTGTAGACCCCTTAAAAGTCCAAGCCATTCTAGAGTTACCGTCACCTCGCACATTAAGACAACTGCAAATCCTACAAGGGAGGTCCAACTTCCTCCACCGCTTTGTCCCTGACTATGCCACAACAGTCCACGGTTTCCTACGACTACTACGTCTGCATACCCGTTTCATATGGGACCAACAAGAAGAGACAGCTTTCACTGACTTAAAGAAAGCACTCACAAACGCCCCGTTGATTTCTCCTCCAGATTTCACAAAAGATTTCACCCTCTATGTTTCAGCATCCGAACATGCTGTACCTGGAGTCTTTGTACAAGAAGATACTGCTCGCCAAGAGCATGTCATCTACTATGTGAGCCAAACCTTGTCCGGCCCACCCCTCCGATACCCACATGAAGAAAAGATGGCCCTCGCCATCGTTTTTTCAGTACAAAAGCTGCGACATTATATTCTCTTAAGCCACACCACAGTCGTAGCTAATTCCAATCCTATGGTTTACCTCTTGACTCGTCGCCTTCTTCAAGGCCGCATAGCTAAATGGGTGATTATCCTACAAGAGTACGACCTTACTTTCAAGACCCCAAAGAGAACCAAGGCCCTAGAACTAGCTCAACTCATCACAGATCTCCCATCTTCTTTGTCATCACCCGCTATCCAAACAGATCTCACTAACGACCACATTTTCATCATTTTGTCTGACGGCCCATGGTACGGAGACATCTTAATCTACCTTCGCACACAAAAATTTCGACCGCACATCGATCGTGACAGATGCCGTCGTATACGACACCATGCCCCCCGATACCTCTTGTTAGGCGATGTACTTTATCAACACGGCGTCGATACCATCTTACGATGCTTCCTATCTTATAACGAGGCAAAACAAGTCCTTAATGATTGCTATAGCGGTGCCTGCGGAGGCCACTTCTCCACCATGGCCACCACCCAAAAGATCATCTGTGCAGGTTACTTTTGGCCTTCATTATTTACTGATTGTATCACCGCAGTCAAACATTGTCAAAACTGCCAGCTTTTTGCCCCAAAAGCAAGAACCCCACCACTGCATCCTTGGCTTGGTGGGCTCACCTTTATTTGTAGCCATTTTTTAACCTAGTTATTTGCTTTGACCATTCTGGAGTCCTTATGACCTCTGTTTTTCGCAGCATTTGCACAACCGGATTCATATTTTCGCGCTCGTGATGACACTTGAGATCATTTCTCGCTCTCACACCCAGATTTTTTGGGCATGTTTTCCTATGCCCCCTTATCGCCTCGATTTGCGTGCCACATCGATCGTTCTCCATTTTTTACGAGTCTTATATCGTCGGATTTAGTTTTTCGCGCTCGTGATGATGCTTGAGATCATGTCTCGCTCTCACACCCAGATTTTTCGAGCATTTTTTCCTATGCCCCCCTCGTCGCCTCAGTTTGTGTGCCACATCGGCCATTCTCCATTTTTTACGAGTCTTATATCGCTAGATTCAGTTTTTCACGCTCGTGACGACGCTTGAGATCATTTCTCGCTCTCAACTCCATCCTTTTTGGGCATTTTTTCCATGCCCACTCATCACCTCATTTTGCGTCCCACGTCGATCGTTCTCCATTTTTAACGAGTCTTATATCGCCAGATTCAGTTTTTTGTGCTCGTGATGACACTTGAGATCAATTCTCGCTCTCACGCCCAGACTTTTCGGGCATTTTTCCCATGCCCCCTCGTTGCCTCGGTTTGCGTGCCTCATCGGTCGTCATCCATTTTTGACAAGTTTGATATCATCAGATTCAGTTTTCCGTGCTCGTGATGATGCTTCAAATCATTTCTCACTCTCACCCCCCTCATTTTCGGGCATTTTTTCAAAATGCCACTCATTACCTCGGTTTGCGTGTCACATCGGCCGTCGTCCCATTTTGACAATCTTTATGTCACCGGATCCAGTATTATGCACTCATGATGGTGCTTGAGACCTTTTCTCGCTCTCATCAATCCCTTTTTGTTCCGTATAATTTTACCCATTTTTCAGGCCGAGCAATCCCTTTTACGAAAAAGGCACTTAGGGACTTTCGGTTAAGCTCTTTTCTGACTCCTAAAACAATGAAAAGATCGCCGAGCAACCTTACTTCCTTTCATGCTCGCTAAACGTATCTGAAAGGGCATCTACCTAGTATAAGTTTACCCCTTTTTCGGACCTTGTAGACTAATTACGAAAAAAGAATACTCTAGTCACATCGACTAGATGAGTTCTCCATTTGCATCATTTTATGCTTTTTTGAGCCTTGGAGACTAACTTACGAAAAAGAACACCAATGGAGTCCACTTACCGCTTTCAGACTCTCTAAACATGAAAGTGACCACGAGCAATCACCATCCTGGGCTCGTAAAAACTAACAGGACGGTACTCACAACCACTGCAGAGTCTTCTTATCATTTTCAGACTCCTTAAAAACGAAAGCACCCATGAGCACGAACAGTCCTGGGCTCACAAAATCCACAAAACGGTACCATTTCAGGGCACACTTTTATCCCTTCTTGGAGCTCATTAAAACTACGAAGAAGGACCCAATGGTGCTTCTCGATGCCATAATAGATCACGTATACTCATATGGCAGCTTCCCCATTTCGGTCGCCTTTGTTCAGAGTATTCTGCAGTATGTCACCCTGAGAATCCCCCGACAACACCCATCAGCTCGTCCCCTCAGTTGCAACATACCCTTCATTCCTTATAAGCTATGATCCCCACACCTTCAAGTCAGTTCCCTACGCTGCCAGGTCAACCATGTCATCATGCTTTGAACAAAGGAAGTTTGAGTCTACCCACCATATGACCCCAATTACTTCCCATCCCCACAAGTATGACAGTCCTACCATCAGTACTACCACACTTCAGTTCTACACCTCGTGCTCCTATCAAGGAAACATCATTGACTTGTTAGTTGTTGGTCTCCCTATGTCGACGACAACCAAATTTATTCCAGAGGATAAGACCTAGAGGTTGGACTCATCACCATTTATGATGAGTTCCTACGAACCATTTCGAGAAAAGTCATCAGTGCCTCTCCAAATGGTTGTTTCTCACATGCTCGAATTCAACACCTTGATCGCATCGTTGAGACTCGCACAGGGTATTTGTCCATTCAGTTATTTGTTCAAGACCCTGGATACCACCTGACTCTTCCACATTTGAGAGTCTACTTATGGAAACAACCAGTTACATTTTTTCTATAGATATCTGGGTTGCGCATGGCAAAAGTATTCAGATGTACCCAAGTTTTATACTCCCTCGAGTATACAGTTACAAATACTTCCCAGTGATGACTCACAGTCATTGAGTCCCTACAGATGTTGGACACCTTCTGTTTTAGTAGTTCATCAACCCTTCTGAGACCTTATTCAGAACGATTGTTGCTCTATTCCAGTGTATCAGTTATTGAGATCAGTCATGTTATGATCATGACTACATCCCAGAATAATGTCCACTCTAGACCATTATGATGTACCAGCATATTTTTTATGTATTTTTCAGGTCCCCCTTCTTGGGACTAATTGTTATGTATATGTCTTGATACGAGCATAGGTATGCCCGCCTTGTCCATTATCAGAGCTTATCCCTCATTCATATTGAGGCCATGTAATATTGTTTATTTTGCAGCTTCCAAGGGTCGTGGATCTAGTCTCCAATCGGTCTCTTCTCTTCCCCAGACCCTAGGAAAAAGACAAAAGAACTATGATGTATATCGGCCATACGATGAGCTCCTGCCCTCACACATCACGGAGCAATCTGTTAACACCCAAAAAGTGCTCACTAGCTCATTTCCTTATTCACATGACCCATTTGTCCACTTTTTCAAAATTTGAGCCTCTAAAGCCATCAAAAGGTCACCAAAAGACCTTAATACAACCCTTTTTCCACTCAAAATGAATATTTTTCCTCAAAAAGCATAAAAAACCCTCAAAAAAGGTCTAGAATTCCCAAAAATATTAAAAAGGGAATAAAAATATTAAAAATATTAAAAAAAAAAACGGAGGGAAAAGGTACCTAAACAATTTTGGTCAATACCATTGGTTTCCTCAAAACCATAATGGTATTCCCCACCACCAAAAACTGTAAAAAGGTGGTAGGGGCTTCTCACTTTCCATCCATCCATCATCCTATCCTCATGCTATCAAAATCTCTCATGAGCTTTTGACCATTGTAGCTATCTTGGAGAAGAGACCTTTGGAGCTTGGAGCTACTCACCTTGGAAGTTGCTCAACACAAATCCTCACCATTTGAGGTATCTTAATACAATATTCATTCTTTTTATTTCTTGTTCTTGAATCGTTTTCAGAAAATTTTATTTGTTATATGCACATGCTAGTTTAGTTTAGATTCAGATTTATAATAATTGTTTTTGATTTCAATCTTTGAAACTGCTATCACTTGTTGATAGGTGCCCATTGCACTAATCTTGGTTGCAAAACCAAGCCAACAACAGTCACTTATCCGGGCTTGCTACAGCCCAACATATTATGTGAGCTGGTTATTTTTGGCCTTCCATCTTTAAGGACTGTGTTAATGCTGTAAAGAGATGTCACCCTTGCTAGGTGTTTTATCGAAACATACGCTCAGATCCAGCGCCCCTTCCTCCGGTCGTCACCATCGGTCCCTTCACCAAGTGGGGGGTGGATTTCATGGATTCCAAACCAGCTTCGGTTGCGGGGCATCACCATATCATAGTGGCCATGGACTACTTTTCCAAATGGAATGAGGCCATGCCTAACGTAAAAGCTTACGGTGCTACAGCAGCTCATTTCGTGTTCAACCAAATTATCACTCGGTTCGGTATCCCAAAAGAGATTATCACTAACCATGGCAGTCACTTTTAGAACAAGATGATGGAGGATTTGTCTCTCAAGCTTGGATTTTGTCAAGAAGACTCATCTTCTTATTATCCCTAAGTGAATGGTCAAGTTGAAGCACTTAATAAGTCTTTGAAGACCATTCTCCAGCGTACCATCCAACAAAGCAAGACCAATTGGCATATCATGTTATATCTTGCTTTGTGGGCATATCGAATTGCAGTCAAGACTGCCACCGGGTTCTCACCTTTTCAACTGGTTCACGGCATGAGTCACTTTTACCGATTGAATGCGAGATCCCTTCTCTTAAACTGGCCATAGAGCTCCTCCCTAATACGATGGATATTGAGCAACGTTTAATCCACCTTGAGCAACTTGAGGAGCATTTTTCGAGATGTCGTTGTGGCTATATATGCCAACAAACACTGTGTTAAGGTTCAGTATGATAGGTCTATCCATCCCCGGCAGTATGCTGAAGGTGACTTGGTCCTCTTATATGACCAAGCTAAAGAACCCCTGGGGGCAGGCAAGTTCAAGCCCATGTGGCATGGTCCTTACATCGTGAGGCGTGTCCTGGAAAAATGAGCCTATGAATTAGAAGACTAAGAGGGGACTGCCTTGAAGGAGCCTAGAAATGGGCTCTACCTCAAGCAGTATTATGCTTGAACCTCTGGTTCGAGCTAGTACTTTTGTATACTACTGTATAGTTACTTCTGTACATAGTTTAGATTTCTTTTGGTTTTCAAGTCTACTGATTATCTTCCGTTTGATTGACAGATGTCAGTAGAGTTTCCTACGTTCTTAGGGTTCGCATATGGTGCTATCCATCATACACAACAGCTTGCTTCTGCTGCCTAGGTTATTTTCTCACCTGACCACCTACTTGTGTCCTCAGGAGGTGCTTGTCTCGGTTCTACATCTAACAATGTGGCTGAGTATAGTGCCGTCATTGAGCTGCATCGGGATGCT
Source organism: Larix kaempferi (assembly GCA_027924585.1). Taxonomy (NCBI): domain Eukaryota; kingdom Viridiplantae; phylum Streptophyta; class Pinopsida; order Pinales; family Pinaceae; genus Larix; species Larix kaempferi. The sequence continues at coordinate 2,008,982 of BSBM01000562.1, forward strand.
ATTTCACGTGGCATCCAGTCTTTAGAAGTCCGCCTGGATTCACAACTAGTTGTGTCTCAGCTGAATGGTCAGTACCATGTGAGCGATCCCACGTTACTACGAAAATTCCTAAGGGTAAGACTCTTGGAACGACATTTTGTTTCAATTACATACATACATGTTCTGAGAAGTGTTAATCAAGTATCTGATGCATACGCTAACTATGTATTAGATTGGCATTTGTCACATTCACCATGAAGCACACAAATAAAAGAGACTTTCATACATTTGTACATACACACATATAGTAGAACTCGAGAACCAAATTTTTTTATAAATATGTCCAAAAATAGTAGTTTCATACAAAACTGGAGCCCTTAGACCTCAAAAATATACATATCGATACAAAAATGAGATCCTAGATATCTACTCCCTACAAGGAGGCCTCGATGCCGCCCCCACAGAATGTGTCTCATAGAAATAATGAATTGCATTGGCTACCCGCTGCAGTAGCCACACCCAATCACACTACTTGGCACTGCATGGCCTCAGGTAGTTGTGCCACCTCTATCTATGGAATCCTAGAAACCATCCATGATAGGTTGCACCGCAAGGTCTGTAGAGTGCGCTCTGCTGCAGCGCCACCTACCTCATCACCCCTGCCCCGGCAACCATGTCTCGGGAAGCCATCGGGTCTCACTAGGCCCTTATCTGCAAGCAAAGAGCCAAACATTAGCATATGATACTACCACCAAAAAGATTTTTTCATTTACATCTATAATAAAAAATCCATAAAAATTTAATACACAAAAAACCTAAAAAGAGTACTCACCAATGTCTCCGAACGCTGCGTCTGGTGGGAGTGGCATGTCCTGATCCTAGCAGAATTCTATCGCTACATAGGGGTAATCCTCTATGGAAATGACCTATCGGTCCCACCAGTAGAATAACTCCTTAGTATATGGTTATGCCAGATGGCCACCACCTTGTCCTGCCAAGATCTTAGCCCATCGGGTCAGGGCTAGATCGCGGAGACTATGAGGAGGGACATCCACCCTCGAACTAAGCCTCGAAACTCTCTCAAAGAAGAAGCTGCACAAGATACTGCCATACCCGAAGTTTTGTCCTTCCTTTCTTTGCATTCTGTCAGTTGGATCTTCATAGACCCCAGTAGTGTGGTACACCACTCAAACACTATAGGTTGCATGAATTCTGATGCATAGAACATCACTGGCCTAGATGCCTGGTGCAGAGCTTTTGAACCCATTATTCACACTAAGGTAGCCACAATGATCTTCATGCTCAAATATACTATGGCATTGATGGAAACCTGAATTCCCACCACTCGTGTGTTTGTGGGATAATACTACGCTATGTAATCAAGGATGGTGATCCCACCACCCACAGTATGAGACCAAAGACTAGCCACCTCACCTTAACGGGACAAACCGGTAATGAAGTAGATGTCTTCCACTTCCAGTGTGAGGATTTTCCCATTGAGATTGAAGTTCTGTGAATCAACATCCCAATAATCTATCAAGCGGTGGAGTAGTAGGTTTTGGGCCCTCAAACCCCCTATACTCCAGAATTTGTAGAAGCCACATGCTTGCAATTCTTATTGTGCTTGCACATCGTTGCGCGTGGCCTCATCTACTTGGTCATGCTCCCTCTCCCTCCACTCTAGAACCATCGTGGAGTGAGAAAAAACAAGCATTTTAGTCAATTTTATTTGCAAAATCAACTTCACGGCGATACCCGTGGGCTAATTTGTATACAGGGGTAGGTACCTACGATCAACCTCGGCGTTGACTGCGCGTATCGTGCCCTAACTGCGACCCACATAGTAATAGCCCGCGGGTAGCGCCAAATCCATTTAGGGCTTGGCCAAACTAAAAATCCCACCACTGAAAACTAAAATGAATGCAATGAAATTAAAGGTATGGATGAGACTACCAACCTACTCCAGACGGTTCGATGAACGGACGCTTGTAGCTCCCAGAATCGACACTTGAACTTCAAGGTAAAAACTAACCACAAATCTCCAAATGGGTGAATAGTAAAAATGAATTGTAAATTATAAATTTTTATTATTATTATAATTTTCAGGACCCACTTGTCTATAGTTTGTACCGTTTGATGCCATTATGGACTAATATAATGTCATGGAGTAGAATTTTTAATCAGATTCCTTCGGCGAAAGTTGTTTTGGACCATGTCACACCTACAGTAGGTACGTTTCACACCTGGCATATAGGTTACATGTCATTTTCACATGCATTATGCATTTGACCTTTTGACCACTTTCATATACCCTAGGTGTGACCCTGCTTCTTAACTGACACGAAAATTTCACACTGCTATAGAAGTGTCGTTATGTGGTGGTAGGGCTTTTCCGAACATGGGTACCCTAGTTAGAACCCCTTTGTGCATTCAGGTGCCCATGCCGTTGTTTGTCCTTAAGATTGGGAGTCCTTTGTAGTTACACTATGATGTTGTGATAAAGACTCATACTCTAGTTTCTCTTATGCTGGCCATATCCCTTAAGGACTACCCTCAGTTATATCATGTTGTGATTGCATTGCATTATTCTACTTCCCGCTTGAGCCTTGTGCCAGCTTCCTCTTACTCAATTGTCAGCCTAGTGCCTGAGCACTTTTCCCTGTCGAGCCCTGCAGAGCTTATATTTTCCCTTCACAATTTGATGATCTTTTTGACCCTGAGGGAACACCCCCCCGAGTGTCCACATATTGCATGCACTTCCTTGCATTGATCATAGGTATGTTCCAATGCTTGGAACTAGTCTGCTTGCTATTTGACACTAGTTCCCTCACTTGTTGTACTATAAGAGATTTTATTCTTTTTCAACCTTTCCCCAAATATGAAAAAGACCAAAAAAAATCAAATATTCGAAAAATCCGGATGGGATTATGGTTACTATTTCTTGTTGGCAGTTGTTGTGTCGCCTTTGAACAGAGCATTCATTCCACTCCATACATTATGAATCGGGACTATAGTTGGACCTTAGGAGCTATACTTGTTTCTCAGTTTACTCCACTGATTGGTTAAGCTTCCATTCATTATGGAGCCTTTTGTAATGCCTCCTGCATTGCACAGTTTATGTCAAGTCTATGCTTCCTATGTCTATCCATCTGCTCATGCTCTTGTTCAAAGGAAGTCTTAAACCCAAAGTTGGCCACTCCTCAGATCTCTTGACTATTGCATGTCGTCCATCCTTATTGAGTCAGTCCATTTCACCTGAGTTCTTCCAAATCTTTCAGCGTAGTTGGTACCTCGTGCTGGTTGATGGGGGATGCCTTAATGCCCTCCTTACAGCAAGTCTCGTTCCATCGACTTCAACCCATTTATTCTGGAACTTGAGGCTTAGAGTTCGGTTGAGTACCTTGAGGCTTGCAGTCATTAGTGGCAGGTTCTCTCGCCATCGACAGTTTTGGGAATACATCAATGTCCCATGATCGATGGATTCATCCTAGTGTTCGACTTCAACTCATCTATTCACACTCTAATGATTGTGCTCTGTGCCTTGATGCCCATGTTCATTATTGGTGGGTTATCTTGCGTCTATTAATGGCACACATCATTGACTGGTAATTAGACGATGTCACATCAGGTTCAACCTCAACTCCTTTATTCACTTGATGGGACTTGCACCTTCGAAGACTTGTGTAGAAGACCCCGGGCGATAGTGGCATTCAGTATGCTACTTATGACTATGAATTTACATCTGAGATATCACCTCTCAGATATTAGCAGTTTGTACCTCCAGTTTGCACCAGTTGTTTCCTTTTCAGCAGGAGACCATATCTTACTATAGAGGGATCATGGCTATGATCACTTGTGACATATATTCACTATGTATTGCCTATTCATGGACATTGTATCAGATTGTTGTACTACCGACATGTATTTAGGGACACTATTGTATTATGGCGAGTGAGCTACTCTTTCCAGTTGTGTCTCCATCACTCCACTTATGAGATTTATAATGTATTTCGTCCATCGTAGCATCAGTCTCTGACCTCACACATTAGGGGGCATCTGTTACAACATAATCTTCCACCTTGTGAGAATCAGCACTCTTTGGCCTAGAGGATCCATTCTAATGAATCAGAACCATTTTATATCCTTCAGACACTATTTTTGCCTATTTTTTCCCTTGTACGCTTGCTGCATCACTATAGCGGGCGTACCCGCGAGTTGCATCACTATAGCCCATGGGTAGCATGTAAAATGGTAAAAATCACTAGTTTATTATTTTTTACTCCCAAAAAGTGGTCATTGGGTGACCTTTGACTCTCCATCTACCCAAGAAACGCCTGGATGTGTCCTTTCACTTACCTTTGAGAGGACTATATATTGAGCACATATGGCTTATGGACGGGAGGAAAAACAAGAGCAAGAGAACTCTAGTGTATTTTTGCCCTATCTTGAGTCTACACTCAGTGATCCTTGTAGTTGTGAACCTCTTATGTTCACCTTCCAAAATCCTACCATAGTTTGAGTTTGCCATTCATGGAGGATTGAAGTGGTGGAGGCGCAAGTGGATTGACCCAAATCTTGGTTCAAATTGGTTGCCGGCAAGAGGTCGTATCACATTGTACTTCTTCTTGTTTATTAATAGAAATACTAACATTCTTGTCCATTAATGTTGTAAATGTTGTTTATCTTACATTGGGTTTCATTTACTTATTATATCATGGTCCATTGCTATTGATTATGTTAATGTCGTTTATATATTATATGTACTTGTTGTATATTGGTTGTCAAGACTGATTTGCAGATTCGAGTGCATGGATTGAAAAGCTCCAAAGGGGATCTACATCAAACATTGGATCGAGGTTGGTTATATTCTTCATTATCTTAGCATTGTCATTTATATAGCATAGCATTGGGAATTGAGTTGATTTCTGGTAGTCAGTTGTCTGTTGTGGTCTACCCCAAGCCATAGTGAATTTTCTCCAACACAAGCACACATATGAACTTCTCATATATCTAGGTTAATTTGATATAATATGTGATGCAATGCTTGTTAGAATTGACTATTATAACCATCACAAGGTTAAGTATGGAAGATCCAAGACAAAGATTGAACACAAATATTGAAGATGTAGAGGAAGACACTAAGAAATTGCATTACTTCAGATAAACAAATATGAAGAAGTCATCATCTCCTATTTATTTTTTTGTAGCCCTAAAGTCACAACACTTTGTAATGTAAATATCACTCCTTAGTTTGCTTGGTTAGGTATACTGTTGCTGAAAGGAAAATATGCAAGACCCATTCAAATACAAGGGAGTGATATTGATGTCACTTGGTGTCTAGAAATAACATCTATATGTATGTGAAATTTTTTCCATAACATTGCTATAGAAGACAAAATCATATATGCAAAAATGTAATCAAAGACAAAGTCATATAGACAAGTGCAGATCCATCTATTAATAATGATCCAATCATGTACACTTTTTGGAAAAATGGAACATCATTCCCAACATCTATATAATGGCAACACGTGCCCTGTACAAAATATGGCAACTCATGCCCTATACAAAATATGGCCCATGGTTCCCTATACAAAATATGGCAAATCGAGCCCAAAATGCCACATCGTGGCTAGTGTACATAGGAGGGACTCTCAATCCTCCTACCCACCCTTGGAGCTCCTAGGTGCATCTCCAAAATCGATCTTCCTCTTCTTTGTGCTAGAGGAAACTAGGTCCTTCGGGCCACTTGGACCACGTCCCCATGATACCTGAAACAACAACAATAATATTTCAACTTTTCCTAGAAATTATACAAGTATAAAACATAATTTAAAAATAAAAATAGTTTTCAAATCTTAGATAACTCGCCACATGCGAGACTATAATTCGTGAGGGGGTATCCCTCCTCCGTGATCCTAGTCTCTTAGCAATGCCACCCTGCAACATTTAGAACAATCAAATTAATGATGAAATTAGATGCATATAGTATTTTTTGTTAAAATTGAATGAGATTTTCATAAACTAGTCAATCTCACCGTGAACACAACCGGTTGGTCTTCAGGGCTGGCAGATGGAGTAGTCAGTTGGAAAACCTGCTCTGATGCTAGGGTGGATGGTATAGGGGAGGATGTATCCACATCAACGGTGGCTACACCACTGGGGGTCACAGTGGAAGAAGGAGATGTGAAAGAAGGAGGCATGGACAGGGGTGGGAAAAGTGGAGATGCATGTCTAGGGCGATAAACCCGAGCTGGCTGTAGTATGGATGGGGGCACCATGGAATGGGAAGCAAGTGTGGTGTGCGAATATGAGGGGGGTCGAGGTCTGTGTTGCAGTGGAGGGATGGGTGGCTATGGATGGGTGGTCTGTCGTGGTTGAATGGGGGAGGGTGGGAACATGGGAAACTGATACAAAGGTGGTGGAAAGGTTGGGATGGGGTGATGGGACGCAGGATATGAAACAGAAGGGGGAGCTGGATGGAGCTGTGGTGTTGGATAGGAGGGAGTGATGTATGGAAGGGGGTGGGGAGGGATGCATGGAATGGGGCATGTATGCCAAGGGATACAACTAGAATATACGGTGGCTGAAAGGACGAGGAGGGAGGAAAAATGACATTGCCAAGCCAAGGTGCTCGCACCTGCATACACATTTATAACCTCATAGTTTAATATAGAAAAATATAAATATACATAGACAAGTCATCATATTTGAAATTGAATTTATGCTTTAATACACACGATACCTACACAGGTGGAGATATGCTGATCCCCAGGGGCGATGGTTGGTCACTAAAGCCTGCTGACACCTATGCGAACACTACAATTTTTAGATTGAATTTATAAAAACAATATTAACAATATTAAACAGAATGACAATGATAGTACTTAAAAACATAACTACAATTAATTTAGATTCAAGTTAGATGATAGTGGTTTGATGGGATTTGGATATTATATAAAGTTTTTATTGTATTAGTGCAGTCCATTTGTTCAAGACTTGGTAAAGAACATGGTTGTGGGGATCGTGTCCTTTGACCCACAATGGATTGGGCCCATGATAGGAACAATTGACCCATTCTGTGGTCATTCATTGAAGATAATGTGGCAAAGAAGGTTGAGAATTTATGCTTGAAGTGTTTGATGGCCAAAGTTGTCATTGATGACAACACGTTAATGGCAAAGGTCAAAGTGATGAAATGGAAAATACTTGACTGGAAAAATGGTAAACATGACAAGCATTGATGACTTGACAAGTGGCAAGCAAGCATGACAAGTGTAGAATACTAGACAAAGTGGAGTGTTACACCTAAAATCTTCCCATCATGAGATTCAGTGTATACATCCCTGAAGTTACCTTGACTTGATAATGACATTGATGACAATACATTAATGACAAAGACATGGAAGAGTTAAGAACATGGAGCATACACATTATGGAAAGCATAGTGGGGATGGTGACATGGATTGAGGAATGGAAAAGGTGACAAGTATGACAAACATGGCAAGCATCAAACATGGAAAGCATGACAATTGTTTATGACAAGCATGGAAGAAGGACATGTCAAGCTAAGGACAAGACAAAGACAAGTGACAAGCAAGCAAGCTTGATGACTTGTCAAGAAGGGTGTTTGATGACATGGAACATCACAAGGAGAACATGCATGGTGACAAGAAGGACTGATAACTTGGTGACATGGAGTATGATGAATTGGCAAAAAAAATATTAGAGAAAAAAGAAAAGATGATGAGGTGGATGTTAGGAACCCATATCTTTACTTTGTTAGTATGTTGTTGTTGGACGCATATGCTTTGTAAGTCGTCCCGTAGTATTTGTTGATCAATAGTTTGTGTTATTGTTGTTGGCGCATATTCTTTGTAAGTCGCCCGTAGTATTGGTGATCCATAGTTTGTAACGGCCCATGGTTTCGACCCATAGTATTGGCGCCTAGAATTAGTATATAAGTGTGTGTTGAGACCTATGAAGGCACCGTGAAGTTATTTGTATTGAGCTTGCTCAAAGGAGGTTGCCCCCTCGAAGTGACCTGTGATCAATACAAAAGTGATTCTGAGTTCTGTCATTTCTGCTATTTCGCGTATTCTTGTTAATTAATTGTTGCAGGTGCCTCACATCTGGTATCAGAGCACTTTCTTGGGCTCGCTGGGTGAAATTTCTGCCAAAATGTTTTTCACATCTGTTGCAGGTTCGGATTTGGGAATAATCCCTATCCGCTTAACTGTGGGAAGTACTTGGACATAAGCCCTAAAACTCATTGTGAGGAGTACCACAGGAACCCCGAAGTAGCTGTCCCATTGAGAGGACCTACTGGAGAAAAGGGCAACGACCCCTACCTGATTGACTAGTTCCCACCCGTGAGGTAAACCAAGAGCTGTCGTTTGTGGCAAAGCGGTTATCAGTTTTACCTGAGCCATGGAGTGAGGGGTACCGCCCCAATACGCAAGCCGTCAGACAGCATTGGTGGCCGAGTGAAAACCCTGGACTGTTAGGAAGCCGCACATACCTGGGGTCCATATCTACTTTCAGCTGAACTATTGTCGATCACTGCTGCGCCGTTTCAGATTCATTTTGCAAACCGTTCCAGATCCAGCCGTTCGGCGTTGTTCCAGAATCCTTCGAACCGGATATCCCATTAAGCAGAGCCGTAGCCGCTCCAGCCTGTAATAATAAAAATAAAAATAAAAATAAAAAACACCGAGCCGTAGCGCTCCAGTCTGAAAAAAAAAACAAAAAAAACAAAAAAAAAAAAAAAAAAAAAAAAAAAATTTCCGTTTTTTCTCCATATCTCCCTTGTTTTACCTCTGTTTTCCTTGAAAATTTCAGGGAACCCCCATCATTCCATTCTGCATATTTCATCCCTGAGGACCCTATCCTCAATTCCCTTTCCTACAGCCCGAAATCCCACATTTGTCTATTTTTAGGGTTTGCCATAACTTCCTCAGATTTCACCCAATCACCTTCAATTTTTACCACAGAGTTCCTTTCTGAATTCTGCTTCTTTGTTCCCTTCTGCCAAATTTTCCTATCCTTTCACCCTGCTGCTGAAATCCTCATTTTTCCTTCCCTGTATATCCAACAGTGTCCAAAAAACGAGTCAAACCCCAACTACCCTTTTGATTTTTTCCCAAATCTAAATTTTCCTTTACTGAAGTAGTTCCTGTTTTTGTTTTCCTACCCAGTCAAAAAATAAAAATAAAAAAAAATTCCCTGGTTATGGTTGTCACCCGTGCAGGAGCAAAAACCATGGAGGAAGCCCTTGCAGCCATCCAAGCCAAACTCCAGGATCTGGATGAAACATTTCTTGGTCTCCATCTTGAACATTCAGCTATGAACAACAAACGGCAGTCCGAGTCTCCAGTAGACAATGGGTTCTCTTCTTCCAGCAATTTCCGTGGTCCGAAGCTTGATTTTCCTCGCTTCAATGGTACCGATCCAACTGGATGGATCTATCGTGCAGAACAGTATTTCAGTCTGCATAATACTTTTGATGTCAACAAAGTTCCGTTGGCATCCTTTCATTTGGAACAGGAAGCTCTTCAATGGTATCGTTGGTACATCAAGGCTCATCCAGAGCCCAACTGGCCAGAATTTTGCCAGCTCCTTTTGCAACGATTTGGTCCTAGTGCTTTTGATGACTTCACAGGAGCCCCCACTAAACATCGCCAAACTGGCACTGTGAGAGAGTATCAAACCGAATTTGAGAATCTAGCCAACCAAACCGAAGGATTGTCTGATGAATTTTACCAGAGTCGTTTTATCGGTGGTCTAAAGGATGCCATCCGCTCCGAGGTCAAAATGTTCTGCCCCAACACAATGATGGAAGCACTCGGGTTGGCTAAATTGGCAGAAGATAAGATTGCAGCCCAACAACGCTCCAAGCCCACTTTTGTTCCCTTCCGAAATATGGGGTCTCAGCGACCTCCTATACCGCAGGCTCCTCGACCGACTCCTATCAAGCGTTTGTCGGAAACAGAGATGCAAGCACGCAGAGAAAAGGGTCTTTGCTATAATTGTGATGAGAAATTCACTCGGGGGCATAGATGTGTTCAGCAAAAGCTCTATCTCCTGGATGTGGAGTCTCCACCTGCCTCTGAAATGGGTGATGAAGATCCAGAAACACTGGATGCTCCGGTCGACATTCAGGAACCGCCTATTGACCCTCCGTCTCAGGATGACCAACCAGAGATATCTCTCCATGCTTTAGCTGGAGTCACCATCCCCCAAACAATGCGGGTCAGGGGTTACTTCAAGAAGCTTCCTCTTACAATCCTCATTGATTATGGTAGCACTCATAATTTCATTGACCCTCGGATTGCCAAAAAAGCTGATTGTTTTATCCATCCTTGCTCCAACTTTGAAGTCATGGTTGCCAATGGGGGTACCTTACCTTGCAAAGGGAAGTGTCAAAATGTGCGTATCTATATGGGAGATTATACCTTGCGCTCTGACATGTTTGCCTTGCCCTTAGGCGGATGTGATGTGGTTTTGGGCGCTCAATGGATACGCACACTCGGCCCTATCTTATGGGATTTTGCTGAACTTTGGATGCAGTTTTCCCTCAATGGACACAAACACACATTGACAGGATTACAACCAGGTTCTTTCAGCATCATCAGTTCACATCGCATGGAAAAAATCCTCAAGAAGAATTCACATGGTGTCATCGCTCAGATCCATTCCATCCAGATGCAACCATCAGTGGTCTCCACTACTCCTTGGGATCTACAACAAATTCTGGATCGATATACAGGTGTCTTTGCTGAACCAGTGGGATTACCACCTTCCAGACCAGAAGACCATCGTATTCAGCTCCTTCCTGGCAGCGCTCCTCCCAACATCCGGCCCTATCGCTACCCATTCCACCAAAAAACGGAGATTGAAATACTCGTTCGAGACTTATTGAAGCAAGGTATTATTTGCCCAAGCACTAGTTCCTTTTCTTCTCCAGTTATTCTCGTCCGCAAACAAGATGGGTCATGGTGCCTCTGCATTGACTTCCGAGCACTTAATCACCTCACCATCAAGGATAAGTTTCCAATTCCTGTTGTTGATGAAATTCTTGACGAGCTTCATGGGGCTCACTTTTTCTCCAAGTTGGATCTTCATTCTGGGTATCATCAAATTCGAATTCATGAGGATGATATTCCTAAAACAGATTTCCGCACACATGATGGCCATTATGAGTTTTTGGTCATGCCCTTTGGCCTCACTGATGCTCCTTCCACATTCCAGGCCTTAATGAATAAAATATTTCGACCCTACTTGCGGAAATTCATTCTGGTATTCTTTGATGATATCCTCATCTATAGTAAAACATGGGATGAACATCTCCAACATCTGGATCTTGTCATGCAACTTTTCTCTGACCATCATCTCCATGCCAAGCAGTCTAAATGTGTTTTTGGACAAAAGGAAGTTGAGTATCTCGGGCACATTATCTCAGCACAAGGGGTTCGCGTGGATCCTGCCAAAATCGACGCCATGAACAATTGGCCATGTCCTTAGACACTCAAGAGCATTTGTGGTTTTTGGGGGTTGACTGGCTACTACCGCAAGTTTGTCAAGGATTATGGGAAGATTGCAGCTCCATTAACCGCTCTGTTGAAAAATGATGCTTTTACATGGACACCTGCTGCTCAGTGTGCATTTGACAAACTAAAACAAGCTATGTGTACTACACCTGTGCTAGCTATGCCCGATTTTTCCAAGCCCTTCACTATTGAGAGTGATGCTTGCGGCAATGGACTTGGTGTTGTTCTCCTTCAAGATGAACACCCCATTGCGTTCACCAGCAAAGCCCTTTCAGGTAAGAATTTAGCTGCCTCTACCTATGAGAAGGAAATGATGGCTATTTTGCATGCAATACAGAAGTGGCATCCATACCTATTAGGGAATCATTTCTGCATCAAGACTGATCACCAGAGTCTGAAATATTTCTTGGACCAGCGTGTCTCCTCCCCGGCACAACAGAAATGGGTTAGCAAACTCATGGTTTATGACTATGAGATCACTTACAAGAAGGTTAAGGACAATATTGTGGCATATGCTCTTTCTCGCACATTTGGTGCCCAAGGTTCTCTTTCAGCTATTTCTATGCCGGTTCCAAATTGGTTGCAATCTGTTCAACAGGGTTATGTCAATGACTCTTCCTTATCTCAGATCATCCAACGCTTGACCAACAACCCTTCTGCTGTACCACATTACTCTTGGGATGGTGCTTCTCTGCGATACAAGGGTCGTCTGGTGCTTCCCCAGAGCACAGATCTTCAATAGGCTGTCTTCTATGAACTCCATGCTTCTCCATCGGCCGGGCACTCTGGGTTCCTCAAAACATATGAACGAGCACGACGTAACTTCTTTTGGCAGGGCATGAAAAGGACAATTCAACAGATGGTAGCCGAATGTGATACCTGCCAGCGCAATAAGGGGGAAACAACACTCGTCCCAGGATTGCTTGAACCCCTACCCATACCTACACGGATTTGGACAGATATTTCTATGGATTTCATTGAAGGGCTCCCTAAATCTGGCGGGAAGACAATGATTCTCGTTGTGGTTGATCGCCTCTCCAAATATAGTCATTTTTGTGCTCTCAGTCATCCCTATACAGCCTCCTCAGTTGCTCAAATTTTTATGGACCAGATCTTTCGTCTTCATGGCATCCCTTCTTCCATTGTCTCGGATCGTGATGCGACTTTCACTAGTCATTTTTGGACAAAACTATTTCGCCACACTGGCACCAAACTGAAGATGAGTTCAGGGTATGACCCACAAACAGATGGACAGACTGAAATTGTCAATAAATGCTTGGAAACTTATCTTCGTTGCTTCACCTCAGAACAACAACATCAGTGGGAAAAGTGGCTCCCTCTTTCTGAATGGTGGTACAATACCTCTTACCACACTGCCTCTAAAATGACCCCATATGAAGCAGTCTATGGTCAAACACCTCTAGCTCTTCTTCCATACAGCCCCACCAGTTCATCAGTTCAGGAAGTTGACACCGTCCTTCGCAACCGTGATCAGATTCTTCGCATTTTGCGGGACAATCTTCACATGGCAAGAAATCGCATGAAGCAACAAGCGGATCAGCACCGTTCAGAGCGCACTTTTCAAGTCGGCGATATGGTTTTTCTTCGTCTCCAGCCATACAAACAATCCTCCTTGAAACTCAAAGGGCGTCATAAGCTTGCTCCAAAGTTCTATGGGCCATATCGGATTCTTCAGAAGATTGGTTCCATTGCTTATAAATTGGAACTTCCTCCTTCTTCCCGCATTCATCCAGTCTTTCATGTCTCTTGTTTGAAGAAAGTTCTTGACACCAACATCAACGGCCAAACGATTTTACCCGAACTGGATAATGAAGGATCCATCCTTTTGGAGCCAGAGGCCATCCTCAATCGGCGCACACGTCAGCTTCTCTCTTGCTCTATCATAGAGGTCTTAATTCATAGGCACGGCATGCAACCAGAGGATGCTACATGGGAACCACTCCTTCAGATTCAACAACAATTTCCACATCTGAAGCTTTGAGGACAAAGCTTTTTTTAAGGGGGAGGGGATGTTAGGAACCCATATCTTTACTTTGTTAGTATGTTTTTGTTGGACGCATATGCTTTGTAAGTCATCCTGTAGTATTTGTTGATCAATAGTTTGTGTTATTGTTGTTGGCGCATATGCTTTGTAAGTCGTTCGTAGTATTGGTGATCCATAGTTTGTAACGGCCCATGGTTTCGACCCATAGTATTGGCGCCTAGAATTAGTATATAAGTGTGTGTTGAGACCTATGAAGGCACCGTGAAGTTATTTGTATTGAGCTTGCTCAAAGGAGGTTGCCCCCTCGAAGTGGCCTGTGATCAATACAAAAGTGATTCTGAGTTCTGTCATTTCTGCTATTTTGTGTATTCTTGTTAATTAATTGTTGCAGGTTCCTCACAGTGGACAAGGAAGATGTGCGGGAATTTGGAAGGCCCCTTGCTGGCATTTGAAAGCACCATTGTGGGCATAATCAAAAGGACCCTATGGGAATTCTTTGAAGCACCCACTATGGGCATTTGTGGTGTATTGCAGGCATATTGGTAAGGGCCTACGGGCATTTACATGAGACCATTGCGTGCATAATCCAAGACCAGTACGGGCATGTGTTGATGGCCCTTGCAGGCATCAAAGTGGATCCCGCTGCGGGCATTTTTAAGAGTGCATTGTGGGCATCTTAAGGGAATATGTGTGTCTCACATTTAATATTATAAAAGGATAGAAGGTGACATGGCATGAAATTAAAATTAAATAAGGTGACATGGCATAGAAGGTTACATGGCATGGCCATAATTAAATAAATCATATTTGATTTATTTAATCATCTTAATGATAAAACTATAAATAGAAGACAAGAGTATAAATAGAAGACAAGTTTCATTTTTAAGGAAGCAATGTGTGAAGATTTCAAGAGATTGAGGAGAGCTTGATGAATATGGTTTTCTATTATTGTCATTGATGACAACATTAATGACAAAGTTTAAGCTTGAAGAACACATGGCATAAGGGCATGGAAACAAAGGTTGATTTGGTGGACAAAGTGATGGGCATTGGAGCCATTGGCACACCTATTGAGATAAGAGTCAAGTGACCCATACTGTGGTCATTTGAATATGATTTGGACAAGGAGAATACATGGAAAAGATAACTTGGATGACATGGTGACAAATGGAAAAGCATCAATAAAACACATGGCATTGGTCAAGCACATGAAGAGCAAGCAAGCATTGGATGGCTTGAAGGGTCAATGCAAATGGCAAGAAGATGGACTTGACATGTAGAAAACAAGTATTGAGGAAAATGATTGTTAACACCCAAAAAGTGCTCACTAGCTCATTTACCACATTATATGGCTCAGTTGTCCATTTTCCTACCATATTTCCATTAAAATCCCAAAAAATCCCATTAAAAAGCCTCCAAAAGGCCTAAAATGCCTCCAAAAGGCCACAAAACCATCAAAATAGCCTAAAAAAGGCTAAAAAACCCCCTTTTCCTCCAAAAATAGCAAAAATCCCCTAAAAAGGGAATAAAAAATATAAAATAATGAGGAAAAGGAGGAAAAAACCCTATACAGCTGCCCAAAACCATGTGTTTCCTAAAACCATGGGTCAGCACTCCACCACCAAAAAACTATAAATAGGTGATGGAGATCCCTTATTCCACATCCATAATCACAAGCACCCTTACTCTGCCAAAATCTCTCTCGAAACCCTAGTTCACCTTTGAACTATTTTCACCTTGAGAGCCACCTTTGGCCCATTCCCAACATTGGAGAAGGAGAAGGAGCATATTGAAGCTTGGAGCATCCTCTTGGACACTGCAAAGGGCTTCATCAAACCTTTACATTGAAGGTAACATCAATACAAAAAGTCATTCTTTCAATTTGATGTTTATGTTTCATGCTTGTTTTGGAATTAATTTAATTTTCTGTTTTAGCTTAATTAGTTTAATATACTGAACTGCTACTAAGGAGTCCATTCTCCTTAGTAGGTGCTCATTTGCACAAGCTAGGGGTAAAACCCTAGCTACAGTTTTGGCGACTCCCCTAGATTTCGAATTTCTGGTTTCCGTTTTTAAATTTTTTCCTTTCGGCTGTCCCTTTCGGCCGCCGCATACCGCGTTTTTTCTCTCTGCAGTCGCGTCCCGACCGCGCCTTTCAGGCCTTTACCTACGATCCGACCGCGGCTCTCAGACTGCTTCCGACGCCCTGCCGGCGGATTAAATTCTGTTACCTGCGATCCGACCGTGGCTAATCAGCCTGTTTGCCGCGATCTGACTGCGCCTGTCGGCCTTTTTCCCGCGTCCCGACTGCGGCTTTCTGCCTCTTTCGTGCGTCCCGACTGCGCCTGTTAGCCTCTTTTGCCGCGACCCGACTGTGTCTTTTTCCCTGTTTCCTGCGTCGCGACTGCCTCTGTTGGCCCGATAGCCGCGACCTGACCGCCTCTGTTTCCCTCAAACCCGCGGTCGGCCTGTTCCAAATCGCCACAGACCCGCGGTCTGATTTCTGCTCTTTTCCTGTCTTGAGCCCAGCCCCTTTTGCTGCAATATTTTCTGCATCAGAAAAGCCCTCTGTCCTACCTGCAGCCCACTTTCTGACAGCCTTTCTGCAACCAAATTTCTATTCCCTTTACAGAGTCTTTTTAAAATTTCAGTATTTTTAATTCAGAAAATTTTGCAAGTTAAAAGAAACAATTTCAGCATTATTGATAGATTGGAAGTTGCCCTCCCTTGTGGCACTTCTACTTTTGGGATCATTACCTCACGAGCACACACTCTGTCACATAAAATCAAGTGAGCCTTAAAAAGTACCTAACTAAACCAACATTCTAGCCCCACTTGGGGAACACAAAAGAATCATTGTAGTTAGGTAAGATCAGGGGGATAGGCTTCCAATAACACCCCTTGGTTATTTCACTTGAGACATAGTTGTTGTCCAAATAGGGAACCAAAATCCCCTAGTACTTTTTGGCACGGTCACGACCAATTTATCAGAGGGCCTCTCCCTTAGGAGGGTTGAAGTCGGGAGACTGGTTCCGGAGGCCTGAGTGGAATACTGCACTCCATTCAGTAACCGAAGGGCTACCTTTCGTGGTTCGCGGGATATCCCTGTATAGGGGTATTGCGGTCAACGAACTAAACGGCAGATTCACCTTTCTGGACGTGTCATGAATGGGGTATCTTAGTTGCCATTCTTCTAGGATTGACTACCCGGTATCCCTCCCGGTAGGGGGATATCATAGCCACTTGGCTTTCCTACTCATATTGTCTGACTTGGATTTCATCACCTTGCAGAGGATATGTTTAGTTGAGTCAGAATACTTTTAGTTAGGTGTTTGCATGCTCCTTTACCTCCCTTTGGTCTAGTGAGTCCACCATTTTTTCTTTTGTAGGAAACCTGCTGCTTGTTGGTATTCTGACCATCTTTGTTGTTACTCCACCTATTGTAGCACAGCTGTTGCAGTGGGTGTTTTGAGTTGGTTGTTGGCATGAGTGCCTTGCTTTTTAGCTCTCCTTCTGCACACTCGGTTGCATTAGGATTTTTGAGCTATTTTTATACTCACCTCAACCCACAGAGACTAGACACCATCTGTCACCATTGAGTCCCCGAGACATTCTCGGCGCCTCAGGGGCGAGCCCCCACAGCACGGTTCTCTTGACACCACTCGTCGTAGATTCCGATCATTGTCCGTTGATACCACTCATCACAGATCTAGAGCCTTGTCACTTGACTCCACTCGTCAGCGACGTAGGACTCCGTCACCAGATAGTGACGCCCCTTACTTTACCTCTGATTCTGACGAAGAGTCTGAGAACCCTATTTATACTGCCCCTACTAGCCCCATGGCTGGCACGACTTCCACTCCATTTGTCATAGGGACCATTAGTGGCACATCCACCACTACACCAGTTACTACACCTGTTTTTGGTATGCCCTCCATGGGGCAACCATTTACCATTCCCCTCACGGTACCTATACCCACAGCAGGAATACCCATCCCCACTACATCAGTGGCTCACACTACCCATGGTGGTGCTGGACCATCCTCCACTACCTCAGTTCCCCCACTTGGGGGCACCTCCCTAAATCTTGTCCCTCCACTTGGGGGCACTGGCCCCAACTTGGTCCATAGCACTACTGTGTCGCAGCCTTCTTCCAGTTTGCCATTCATGGCTAGCCTCAACCTACCTGACCTGGCCAGATTGACCAACGATCCTATTCGACACGACCCTACATGGCCTCATATGCCTACCAAGCTCCCCTCGGACATCCCTAAGTTCGAGGGCAAGGCCGGTGAGGACCCACAAAACCATATCATGTCTTTCCACCTATGGTGTTCCTCTAACTCCATAGTAGACGACTCTGTTCGCCTCCGTCTCTTACAGCGCACCTTCACTGGCTCTGCAGCCAAGTGGTATATTGAGCAGCCTCATGGGACCCACGCAACCTTTTCTTCCCTGGCCTCGACCTTCCTGCAGTTCTTCCAGTTGCCTGTCCGCTATGACGCAGGTGTTGAGATCCTTCTATCTTGTAGACAAAACACGGCTACCCATATCACGGACCACATCCATGAGTGGCGTCGACGCCGTAGCTTATGTAAGATCAAACTTGACGACCGTATCATCCTAGATTGGTTCCTCAAATCCCTTCTACCGGTTATCGCTAAGGATGTGGCCTCAGAAAGACCCCAGTCTGAAGAAGAAGCCATCCTTAAGGCACAACAGTTCGACCTCATTTACGCCCAATCGGGTTACCTTTATACCATTATACCTGACGCCCCTCGCGGTGAGTCCTCCCAGCATGATGCGCCGGGGGCATCCCACGCTGCAGATGGTATCATTGGCCGTGTTTCTTCGCATCCCCAACCATTTTCTATAGCACGTCCTACCCCTGGCCCCGACCTGTCGAGGGCTACCTCCCAGTCTGGAGCAACCAACTCATATGCTCCCATGACACATCACCATTCCCATGGACCCTCATGTCCACCTCAGTGCTTCGGGTATGCGACTCCTGCTTATGCTCCTCCAGTCGCCCCTCAGCCTTACTACCATCAGCAGGCTGCCCCCGCTCCTGCGCCTCCACAAGCCCAACCCACTTATTATCCGCCCCAGGCAGCCCCTGCGGCACATCCACAACCTGCTCCGCAGTCCTATCAGCAACCCCCTCAAGTTGCTGCACCTGCTCAGCCTCAACCTGCTTATCATCCTCCGCAGCCTGCTCCGGCACCTACGCAACCTCAGAATCCACCTGCTGCCCAAGGGCAAGTTTACGCCCAACAGAACCCGCAGCAAAACCAGAACAACCAACGTAACCAGGGCCAACAGAACCGCGGCAAGGGCCGTAATCGGGGAAACAACCAACCTGCAGACCAAGCTGGTCAACCGGCTAATCTCCCTGACAACAACAATGCGGCCCCCGCTAATCAAAACCCTGATCGCCCGCCCAAGCAGGCTAAAAACCCCAATTTGCGAACAAACCACCCTTGTTCTATTTGCAGGGTCTATGGACACTATACCCATGCTTGCCCACACTTGGAGCGAGCTCGCCAACTCTGGGTTGACGAGGCCCATCGCCAAGGGCATGCGGCCCCCCAAGCGCCACCCAACCCCCCCCAACCTCAACAACCCCCTTTGGTGCTGCAAAACCCCTTACCGACCCAAGGCGTAGTGAACACTCAGCCGTTGGCTCCCCATCAAGCCAATGCGCCCCAACAACAACAGATCACTTACGCTGCTCCTGATCAACCCATGTTTGACTCAGGTACCCACCACTTACTGATGATGTCATCCGCTGATGTTAACCTCCAGACCCGTCGGAACCAATACGGCTCCACCTCAGAAGCCACTCCCACGGATAAACCTACTAACGCTCATCCCACCGATCAGGCATTACGCATACCTCCGCCGCCCATAGACGGTGCTGCAAAAACTCCTCGTTTCCCACTTCGCCGAATCAACAATAACCCTAATGCGCGCGCTGCGTCAAACTACAACATCGTAGACGACCTAGCCCAATCTCCCGCAGCCATGTCTGCGTTAGAAGTCTTGAAGAACTGCCCTTCCCAGCGCAAGACTTTAATTTCTGCCATTGGGGGAATTGACCCAACTGATTCGCATTTGATGGCATTTGATTTAGACCAGTCTGAACCACGCCTACCTTCCAGCTTAGCCTTCCAAGTTACTGTCTCCGTTAGGAATCTTGTCATCCATCGGTGCATCATCGATGAGGGTGCTTCCACATGCGTCATGTCTACATTTGTATGGCAGAAGCTAGGATCCCCTCCTCTCCAGCAGTCCACCACTGCATTACGCGCCTACGACGGTCGTTCGGCTCAGCCCCAAGGCCTCCTAGCCAATGTCCCCGTCCAGTTGGGTGGTAAAACAGTCCTTATTGACATAGAGGTAATCAACGCCCAATTGGATTACAACCTTTTACTTGGCCGCAGCTACATGTATGCCATGCGGGCGGTTGCCTCTTCTGTCTTTCGCACCATGATGTTCCCCCATGAAGGACGCGTGGTTAAGATTGACCAGCTCACATACTATGATCCCAGTGCTCCGACGGCACCGGAAAATGTTCTCCCCATGGTTGAACAACCTGTTTCTCCTGCCACTACCTCGTTTGTTTCCTCTACGGGGCCTGGAGTCTACTCAGACGCGCCAATGACCTCCACCTTTCAATCCATTCCTCCACCGTCATCTACGCCCGAAATGTCTGATTTATGTACCTTGTCCCACGACAACCTACCACCTAACACTCAACCACCCTTGTTGCCAAAACCACCACTGGTACCTAGCCACATTGGTGTTACACCGATCCATACGATCCCCTTCCTAGTCCCTCCATCGGGAGTAGTAAGCGCCCCGGTCATGGCTACCCTTAGCCTCCCTGGGTTAACCTTGGGATTACCTGTATGGTATCTTTCGCCTCCCGTTCGCCCGCCGACACCAGATGTCGTCCTCCAACCGGTGCAACCCATGGCTACTACCACTCAGCCATCTCCCGGTGTCTCTACCCCTTCGTCCTCCACGACACCTCCTCCTACTCCCAAACCCACTGGGGGCAGAGGTCCACAACCTTACACTGCCGTACCACCTCCAAAGACACTCAAGAACCCTCCAGTGTTTCGTGCTCCTCCTAAATGCTCATTGTGTGACGAGTTGGGCCATGCGACCCACCAATGCCCACAGTTACCCGCATTGCAGAAGCACATGCAAATGCTCGATGATGACCCCAACATCCCAACTATCGAACTAAACCCCACTCCTAAGCCTAAAGATAAGTCCCTACGTACCAACCACTCCTGCGCCATCTGCGGTATTTACGGGCACTATTCACATCATTGTCCCGATCTCCCGGATTACAGAGCGGCTCTCTATGAGATGAACAATCTGGATCTTGAGACGGCACCACCTACCATTGAGGAGATCTACCCCCCAGACTCTTCAACTTCCGGAGAGGTCAATACCATCTATATGATCTCTTCAACCACTGCCCCCTCGTCAACCGATTTGACGACGCAGACTTTCCGTACTGACGAGGAGATTCTTGAGGCCCTAAATGCCCCGGATTATCCCTGGGATGACATGCACCACCGTTCCTATTTCATCCCAGAAGCGTCTTCCTCTAGCTCCGCTACCCAATACGCGGTCGAATCCAAAGACTTCCTCCCCACTAAGGTTGACTGGTTCAAGGACCCTATTCCTGCTCCTGATGCCTTCGAGGAAGGTAACATGGCCAACATCTCACCTGTCATCCAAGTTGATATCGCTGCCCTAGGACGTGCCCTTGAACTCATCACTTTAGGAGCATTTTGCAGTAAGCAAGAGATTGAGGACTACATACACCTTTTCAAAGAATTCCGTGACATCTTTGCCTGGTCCTATACCGAAATGCCTGGTCTTGACCCTGCCATTATAGAGCACCGCATTGACACATGGCCTGATGTAACCCCCGCTCGTCAGAAACAACATCCTCTTCCTCCCTCAAAGTTCCCCGGATATGCCCCTGACCTCATCACTTTAGGAGCCTCCTGCAGCGAGCGGGAGATTGAGGATTATACACGACTCTTCCAAGAGTTCCGTGATGTCTTTGCTTGGCCATCTAACGGAATGCCTGGGTTCAACCCCGCCATTCTCAAATATCACATAGACACACGGCCAGTGGAACTCCATGTTCTTACTGAAACCAACTCTGAAGGCCTCCCTTTACGCAACCCCCATGACGGGTTGCATCCTACGGAACCTCTATCCATAGAATAACTGGCGGCCCCATTTTGGTCCGCATTGTATAGTTTGCTCTCTTTTTGTTTTTCACTTTTTTACCATCATCTTACATTTATCCTTTCTGCATGATTACAGATGGACCACCTTCCACCTCATTACACTGGCTTCGCTGACGGCGCAAGCCGCTGGTCTCCCAACCTGGCTTCTGCAGCATGGGTCTTGTACTCCCCTTCCAACGAGCTGATTCACCTTGACGGAATATTTATAGGCGCTGCTACCAATAACCAGGCGGAGTATGATGCTGTGACCGGTCTCCTGACTGCCGCCCTCCAACTAGGCATAAGTCACCTTCATGTGTTCCTTGAATCCCAGCTACTTGTCTCCCAGCTCAACAACTGCTACCAGGTGCGTGATCCCTGCCTTTTTAGAAAATTCCTGCGCACAAAACAACTCAGTCGACAATTTGGATCCATCACATTCACACATGTCCCCAGAGCCCAAAATAGTGTCGCAGACCAAATGGCCAACAACATCCTAGACTGGCATATCAATCACACCATGTAACGTCATGCATCATCATCCCATAACATCTCATAAAAAATATATAAAAACCCAAAAAGATTGCATCGCATCCACATTTGCATCCATGTACATAAACCACATGCATATCCATAGGGGCATCCACGTGCCTAAACATACATATATCATGTTGCATCACCTAAAATACACAAGGGGCATCCACGTGCCTAACATCCTAACCTACTTGCATCCATGTGCAATGTAAACATATCACAACTCATAAAGCGCATCCACGTGCGTACAAATAACACATCATATAAAAGGTGCATCCACGTGCATATATATATATCAAAAAATATACATGTTCAGTGCTATACATGTCCTGAGTACCCCTGTACTCAGCTATACAAAAAATGGATATACATGCCTAAAGCCTCATCTACATACATGCCGTAGCTACAAAACTCGGGGGGAGTCCCCTGCACTCCCTAATGAGAGTCGTATCCTGCATCACTGCCGACATCGGCTGCCTCTGAGTCCTCCCCTCGCTCCTCCTCCGGCAAGTCCTCCTCTCCTCCGGCCTCCTGTGCCCGAGCCCGGTCCACCAAAATCGCCACCCGGATCGCGATAGACCTGAACTCGCGGGGTGCCCCCATCCAATCCCGCACCACATCAGTATCGACATCTCGCCATCCCTCGTCGGTCACTCCTATCAATAACCGATCTAGTAGCTCCCGTACAGACTCTAGGGTCACCTCTGGATCCCGGCGTCGCACCTCTCCTCGTCCAGGCAACGCTGGAACGGCCACAATACCCCGTCGGGCCACATGCCCTGGAGGTGGCCTCGGGCCCACATCTGCACGATCACCCATATGTCAGTCACAGTATATCTATCTAATATCATATACATAAAATTTGACATACATAACATGCAATAAAAACACATACGTACCGTCGGGACCCCATGCCTGTCCTGGTGCTCGTGGCGCCTCCGGATCTCCCGTGAAGTCCATGTCCCGATACGGGAAGTCGTCCATTGTCAATGGTATCTGGAGCCACTGCAGGTACAACTCCTGCGTAAAATACCTGCCCACATCACCGCCACCACGGCGGCGCATCATCTCACCCCACCGCGTCATCCGCGGCTCTCTCATACCTCCTGCCCTAATCGGCACCCGTGGCCGCAGTGTGGGTATCCTCTCCATAAAAAAAGCACATAGGAAGGACCCAAAGCAAAAGCCCTTGCCATCTTCCTTCGCTGCCGTCAGCTGTCGCTGAACACAGGTCAGGAACATCTGGCCCCAGGCGTAGTACACCCCATCCAAGACACGCTCTACCATCTGCATCTGACCCCCAGACACCTTCTCCGGTGACTGGGAACCCAATACCCGCACCACACACGCCGCCATGGCCCGCACTGCCAGCTCCTGTAGGTCCTTCACCAGGAGTGCATTCCTATGCACAACCGCGTCCGGACCGCAGTACCTCTCTAACATGTCCTCCATGTCAACATCCGCGGCAACCCGCGGCTGTGTATCTGCCACCCTGCCCAGGCAGGGCAACCCCGTCAGAAAGTAAACATCGGTCAGGGTGAGGTCCACCCTCTCACCCTGTACCCGGAACGCCTGTATGTCCGGCTCCCAGAAGCTGATCAGATGGTTCAGCAACAATGTTGCTGTCCGTATCATAGGTATCTGTGCGAACTTCAATAGTCCGCACAATCCCAGCACAGTTCGCACATGGCGATTCCCTCGAATGAAACCCATAGTCTCATCCGGGATCTCCCGCTCTCTCCAGAGAACCTGGGGCAT
This sequence comes from Larix kaempferi, assembly GCA_027924585.1. NCBI lineage: Eukaryota > Viridiplantae > Streptophyta > Pinopsida > Pinales > Pinaceae > Larix > Larix kaempferi. The sequence continues at coordinate 2,033,068 of BSBM01000562.1, forward strand.
CCTGCCAATAACACAAAGTGAACTCATCAGACCCATGTCAACTAAAGTAAAAGTACTTTTCCCTCTACCAAAAGCCCTAAAATCTCGACCCAAAACCGCGGCTTTCGGGCTTCCTGCCACGGTTTCCGACCGCGGCTGTCAGGCATATGGTCGCGGTTCCCAACCGCGCCTGTCTGCCCTAAACCCGCGGTTGGGAACCGCGTGTTCCTCCTAGGAACTCGCAGTACTCGACCGCGGTTCCATCCAGGAATCACGCGGTCTCCAACCGCGTGGTTCGGCCTGAAACTCGCGGTCTTCAATCGCGGTTTCGACCCCCTAACCCGCGGTCCACCCCACGTGGACCGTACAAATCAACCCTGGGACCCACTACCCAACCCCCAACCCGAAAAAATATGCAGGTATGAGTTTAATGAAATACCTGTATCTCGCGGATCTGCAAACAGCCAGACGGATCGTCCAGAAATGCCACCTAAGCTCTGATCCACTCAACTCACAAGTCAAAGTCAACAAGTACAAATGACACATGTCATGTTGAACCCACCACTATTTATAGTCAGTTGACTTTTTCTTGTTTTGGTCATTCTGGCCCCATACGGCGTCCGTTTTCCGAACCGTTTCCACCATTGGAATCAGCACGACGCGACCGTCATAATGGTCAACTCGTTGCATTATTTTTACCCTGTTATTTTTTGCCCATTTTTTCAGACGCCACTAGTCGCCTCGGTTTGCGTGCCACATCGGTCGTTCTCCGTTTCTCACATGTTTTATATCATCGAATTCATTTTTCCGCGCTGGTGATGATGCTTGAGATCATTTCTCGCCATCACCTTCAGATTTTCTGGGCATTTTTCAAAATGCCCCCGTCACCTCGGTTTGCGTGCCACATCGGCCGTTACCTGTTTTTGCCATCCTTTATATCGCCGGATTCATTTTTCCGAGCTCGTGATGATGCTTGAGATCATTTCTCGCTCTCACTTGGTACAATTTCAACATTGTGTCCCAACACCTTGCTGCCTCGGTTTGCGTGCCACATCGGCCGCCATCGGATTGTTCCACATTTTTACATGAGCCATTCACTCCTGTCATACTGCAAATGTTTCGTTATTTTTCCACCATTTCATCTACCCCGCAAGGAGGTCCATCAGTGTTCCCACCTACCCTCGTTCTTGGTCATCATTACTAAACCTTGATTGAACACTTCCTCCTTGCCTGGCCATTCCTTTTGTTCGGTATAATTTTATCCCTTTTTCGGGCCGGACAAGTCCTTTACGAAAAAGGCACTTAGGGAGTTTCCGTTAAGCTCTTTTCTGACTCCTAAAAGAATGAAAAGATCGTCGAGCAATCTTGCTTCCTTTCATGCTCGTTAAAGTACCTGAAAGGGTGTCTATCTGGTATAAGTTTAACCCTTTTCCGGACCTGGTAGACTAATTACGAAAAAGGAATACTCTAGTCACACCGGCTAGAAGAGTTCTTCATTGCATCCTTTTATGCTTCTTTGGGCCTTGGAGACTAAATCTACGAAAAAGCAACCCCCTGGAGTCTTCTTATTTGCTTTTAGACTCTCTAAAATTGAAAGCAACCACGAGCATGCGCTGTCCTGGGCTCGTTAAATCCACACGACAGTACCATTCCATCACTTCAGAGTCTTCTTATCGCTTTCAGACTCCTTAAAATTGAAAGCAACCACGAGCATGAACTGTCCTGGGCTCGTAAAATCCACACGACAGTATCATTTTTACACAAACTTCTTCTAGTTCCTTAAACCCATGAAGAAGTATCCTCCCGTGCCCCATGGCACTATGATCTATCATATCGGCAGCACCCCTAATCAGGTCGCCTTTGTTCAGAGTATTCTGCAGTCTCCTGCCATTGTACACCAGCTTGAGTCTCCCTCAGCCAGTTATCCTCCCAGATCCATTACAGCTATGATCCCTTTCCCCTCAGTCAGTTTCATATGCTGCCAGATCATTCCCATTATCATACTCTGAACAAAGGAAGTTTGAGTCCACCAACTCTACTTGCCCATTTTCCCCCCCACAATTTGTCAGTCCTGCCCTCAGTACTATCACATTTCGGTCTTTCACCTCGCGCTCCTGTCAAGGAAACATCATTGCCTTGATAGTTGCAGGTCTCCCTCTGTCGACGACAGCTCCTCTATTCCAGAGGATAGGCCCAGAGGTCCCTACGCCTTGGACTTATCACCATCTGTGGTAAGTGCCTACGGATCATTCTGAGAGGAGTCATCATTGCCTCTCCGAGTGGTTTTTCCTCACATGCTCGACTTCAGCACCTTGATCGCATCGTTGAGGATCGCGTATGATTATATCCCATCAGTTTTTAGTCGAAGACCCCGGATTTCCCCCGACTCTAGCACATTGGTGAGTCACTTCGGAACACCCAGTTGTATGTTCCCGCGGATGTCCGGGCTGCGTTGGCGATTGTATTCGGAAGCCATCCAGTTACATGCTTCCTTGAGTACCCAGTTTCAATTCCAGATCAGTTCCAGATCAGTTCCAGGTCAGTGTACCATTGAGAGTATGACCCCAGTCACTATGATCCAGCAGCTCATCAGTTCCCTTGGTACCACATTCAGCAGCACTGTTGATTGTTCCAGTGCACCAGTTCTTCAGTTCACACATGATCGGCTCAGCAGTATGTCCCAGATTTTGTGTCCCCTCTGGACTCTTATGATGTACACAGTGGCTATGTATCTTCCAGGCCCCCCTTTTCGGGCCTCACATTTATGTTTATGTATCTTGATACGAGCATGGGTATGCCCGCCTCGTCCATATATTGAGATTATTCCTCAGTCAGTATTTGAGGTCATGTATATTTCAGGTCCCCATTTTTGGACCCCATTGTTATTATGTTATATCCTGATACGAGCATGGGAATGCCCGCCTCGTCCATATGATCAGATGATTCCTCATCCTTTATTGAGGTTATGTACTTTTAGTTCTTGCAGTTGTTCGGGATCGTTGTTCCGGGCTTCAGTTTGTTCTTCTCTTCTCTCCACATCCCAGGAAAACCATTCATGACTTATGATGTCCATCGGCCATACGATGAGCTCCTGCCCTCGCACATCAGGGGGCAATCTGTTAACACCCAAAAAGTGCTCACTAGCTCATTTACCACATTATATGGCTCATTTGTCCATTTTCCTACCATATTTCCATTAAAATCCCAAAAAATCCCATTAAAAAGCCTCCAAAAGGCCACAAAACCATCAAAATAGCCTAAAAAAGGCTAAAAAACCCCCTTTTCCTCCAAAAATAGCAAAAATCCCCTAAAAAGGGAATAAAAAATATAAAATAATGAGGAAAAGGAGGAAAAAAACCCTATACAGCTGCCCAAAACCATGTGTTTCCTAAAACCATGGGTCAGCACTCCACCACCAAAAAACTATAAATAGGTGATGGAGATCCCTTATTCCACATCCACAATCACAAGCACCCTTACTCTGCCAAAATCTCTCTCGAAACCCTAGTTCACCTTTGAACTATTTTCACCTTGAGAGCCACCTTTGGCCCATTCCCAACATTGGAGAAGGAGAAGGAGCATATTGAAGCTTGGAGCATCCTCTTGGACACTGCAAAGGGCTTCATCAAACCTTTACATTGAAGGTAACATCAATACAAAAAGTCATTCTTTCAATTTGATGTTTATGTTTCATGCTTGTTTTGGAATTAATTTAATTTTCTGTTTTAGCTTAATTAGTTTAATATACTGAACTGCTACTAAGGAGTCCATTCTCCTTAGTAGGTGCTCATTTGCACAAGCTAGGGGTAAAACCCTAGCTACAATGACAAGGATGAGCATGGTCATAAAGATCATGGGATGATGAATGGATGGACAACATGGATTGAGAAGACATGCCAAGCAAGCATGAGCTTGTGGGCATGCTTCAGAAGGGATATGTGGGTGTTGGGTGTATTTACTGTCTTAATGAATCACCAAATATTTAATTATCGACTAGGGTTGGTTATCTTAGAGTTGTGGCATAGTATATGCTGAGCTAGAATGGTACCTAATACATCGGCTCAACCGAACTTAGAAATGTTTAATAATGAAAAGATCGAAAGATCTTTCAAAATGAAAAACCGAGTCAAAATTCAGAAATACAACTACTAAACTGATTAGACCTAACTAAACCAATAGATCAAAATAGTATCAATCTATACTACTCTACTCTATGAACAACAACTGAAAAGATAAAAAAAACAATACTATTCTAGGAGACAAGACTTGATCAAAAGAAAAACTACTCTTATGAAAAATGGAAACTACTGATCAATTATTCAAACTCTAATCTAGGAATTAGAAAGATTGATTACCATGCAACTAACTATGGAAACAAGAAACTATATTATCTTAAAGCAAGATTACAAACTACATAATAAACCTAAGAAATTCAACAGTTAAACTATTCATGCATTTAACAAATACTCAAAACTAAGCTAAATTATCTAATTCCATTTTCTTTGAGGATTATGATGAAATGTGTCAAATGTAATAGGAACGAGAGAAAATGTATCAAAATGACTTTCAAATGTGACAAGGAAATAGAACGGAAGTAAATATAGTTTAACTTCTACAAAGAGATGCAAGCTAAAAAGTGACCAATTACAACTAACATTAAACATTGTAATATATTTTTTATCCATAAGAAAATTACTCTAGTTATGCTATTGAAGACTTGATTGGGAATGATATGTTATTAATAATTGATCTATTAACAAGAAACCAAGAACATGTATTTCTAATGACCACTTTGAAATCAAAGGCATGCAAATATCTATGCTATCCTACAAAGGTGAAGCATGAAATATAATTATCAACACAAGTTTAAGGAAATCTAAGCATATCCAAATGACTTGGAAATAAATGTAATCAGAAGCAAGTAGAAAACTTAATAAAGATATTTGCTTGGAAATGAGTTTGATCTAGAAGCAAGTAGAAAACTTAATAAAGATGTTTTATTTCTGAATCAAATCCCATCCTATGAACATCTTCATTAACTATATAAATGAGAGGAGAAAATCCTATGCTTGAGCTAAGAAACTAGAAAAACTAATGTACTTTTGAAAGTGAAATTACCAAGCTTAATCCAAAATCGACCTTAATAAAAATGAAGTAAACTAAACTAGGAATGTAATTAACGAGTTCTAGAACAGTAATAAGTTAAGAAATCAAACATAAAAGTTCAATTACAGAAACATAATCTAAAAAGTAAACTAAAGAAAAATTAAGCAATGAATAAGAACTAAGAATAGTTATAAAGCCTAATTGAAACTCTATGTAATTTGAAACAAGGTTATGATTACATACACAACTACTAGTTAACTACAGGAAATGATACAATTCGAAAACTTGAAAAATTGAACTTTAAACAAGCATAAAAACAAGATAGAAAATATTAAAGTCCATATGGCAGTTCGGATGACATTCTGAAAGAGAGTCTGAATGACAGTCTGGATGACAAAAAATGATATCAACTATGAAAATCAGCAGACTAAATGATTCTAATGCCAGTGGGTTTATGCATATTAATCTACAGTGCAAGCAAAGCAGTAAATAAACTATTTAAAGATGAAATAACAAGAAGCAACTACACTAATCTATATCTAAGAAGATCAATCATTTCCTATTTCATAATAAGGAAAAAATGAAAGATAGATGAAGCTAATCTATAGCTACAGGAGAATTAACAAAACTGAATCTAATTACGAACTGAACTTGAAACACTAAACTAACTAAACTATATATAATTGCAATGGAAAGACTGAAAACAAGCTAAAGGAAACTATGCATGACCGGTCACTTTAAATTCTAAAAATGCAAATTATATTAGAAGCAAGACATAAATTACAGGAAACAGAGAAATGTCATCTATAGGAAAAACCAAATTAAATACATGTACTGAAAATGTAAACTACTTATTTGCATAAATGAAATAACAAAATATACACAATAAAAACCTCTGGTTGTTGAGGGGCCCTTCTCAACAATCAGGGATTGTCTAACTCAAATTAATCACCAACAGAACATTGATTTGATCATCAACAGCTAAAATTAGAGACTTCCATTAACTGAATCAAAGTTACACATCATTCTCTAGCTTTGTGTCTATTCTCTCTACTGGCTAGCTAGCTAACTTCGTTTCTCAACGAGAGACGTCTTTATAAAATTTTACAATGGGGGAGAAGGTCAACCCTTTCAGTGGTTGACCTCTCTAAAAATAGGAGGTCTTAATTATTGAGAAAACGGCTACAGGATGGTTCACGATAGTGCATAGGCCGTATCCCACAATCCACGCATGTTGGTTCTCCTTACGTGAGCAGCTGGTGCATTGATTTTCCTTTGATGTGGGAAGTTGATGCATTGTCAAGCTAGGCGGACAGGAATGCGTATCTTCTAGAATGAAGGCTCACAAACCATGAGGGCCACATTGCCAACAGAACCCATGTCACAGTTTTTGCTTTTAAGTGCCCCGAAATATTCCAACCAATGAATCCGTAGGTGTGAATGAAGGGTTGAACGATGGTACGAATGGGGTTGGGCATCTTCAGCATGAACGTGTGTCTGAATGAGAGTCCGTTTGAATACCATATCCTATAGGATGAAATCTATTTGCCAAACAAGTCGAGAAATGCTAGATTAATGTTAATAAACCAAAAAATAATGATAATTAATCAAGGTTCATGTGATATTCAAATAAGTTCATACCTGGGCTTGATTGGTGGTTTGAATGGAAAGAAGTATGAATTAATACACCAAAAAAGAAAAAAGTAATTCCAACATAGCACATTTAATGAAAAAAAATGATGACAAAATTGGGCATCAACACTCCCCCAAATCGGAGATATGCCAGGTCCCACTGAGCAAAGCAAAGAAGAAGTTAGAAAGAAGGCTGAGTTGCGGCAGTAGCTTCCTTTGACTTAGATTAGGAAGTAGATTTAGGCTTGAAATTCCTGGCTTTGGATATCAAGGTATCGTGCCTTGTCTGGAGAGAGTCATGAGAAGATGTTATGGCGTTGTTCAGGTCTTCGACACACTTCACTTATATACGCAATTCCTTATTCTCTTTGTGAAGCTCAGAGATTATCTCAACGTACTTCTCATTCTGGATTTTTAATTGTGCTATGTCCTGGGTCAATCTATCCACGTTCTAATGGAGTGGAGTAGATGGTTCTGTAAAATACTTGGGATCTTTGTGAGGGCTCGATCCCCTTAAACATGTTTCAGGATCAACAGAGGTGGTTTGTTCTTCAAAAGCCTTGTCTTCAATGTGTGCAGGAGCAAATTCAAAGACAGGATCTTCAAGAAAATGGGAAGAGACATTGGCTAACGCAAGAAGGGGTGTTTCAAGGATAGGGTCGTCTGTCTAGACTTCAAGGTTATCCGACTGCACCAGCTGAATGATGGGCTGAACGATATACTGGATGATGGTCTGATCGGCGAATTGAACATGGTTTCCCCTTCTTGATTTTGTGGGTATTGGTGAAACGAGTGGGGGTTTCGTGGTCATGTCCTCGTGGATAAGCTCAGGAGAGGATGAATGGACAAGGCGCATTTCTCCTGAGGCACCCTCACTAAAATGCATAGACTTAGTATCCCTTTTTTCTTGGGCAGAGGTTTGAGCACGCTCATCGGCACGAGTCTGAAATCGGTGACGCTTGCGAGAGATAGAGGCTTTGATAAGGGGCTTCTTGACCAAATTGGGGTTCAGTACTTCGAACACAAAACTTTCCCATGTTTTCCCCTTTTCCTTCAACTAGTGAATGATCAGGATTTTTATGAGGCAATGGTGGTACAAACTACTAGCGATGTTAACTACATTTTTCCTCAATTGGTTCGACATTTTCTCAAGGCTCTTCAGAAACTAAAATGGGAAATTTAGGGCTTCATTATTAACAAAAATGAGCTAATAATCGGAAGTGGCAAGATTTGAAGATGGTAAACTTACCCTCATAGGTGATCAACCGGATGATAACGGTCAAGGGCTCAAAGTATTATGGCTTAATCCACTCCTAGTGGAATTCTTTTGTGCCTACAACGTGTTGATATTCCGCTTTGAGAGAAAATTGATGACCCGTCCATGGGAGGAAGAGGTGCTTGTGCCAACGAGCACCCTCCCCGGGAAGCTTTGTGGACAACGCAATAGACTCCTCTGTTACATGAAAAGTAAGGTGGCCAACCCTAGCCATTTTTCCATTGAGTCCTTTGGAAAATATCAGTGAGATCTCGTCATCGTTACCCTCAAGGAGACGGAGGAACAGACCCCAACCTACTCGAAGAAAAATTTCACGGCATGCTTTGAATTCATGGATATGGAGAAAATCCTGGTAGCTTCCAAGCTCATAGTGGATCAGCATTTGTGTTGGAGAAAACTCACTATGGATTGGGAGACCACTATAGACAGCTGACTACTAGAAATTAACTCAAATCTCAAAACTATGCTATTATAAATGACAATGCTAAGATAATGGAGAATGTAACCAACCTCGATCCAAACGTTTGATGTAGATCCCCGTTGGAGCTTTCAATCCGTGCACTTGAATCTGCAAATTAGTCTTGACAGCCAACATACAACAAGTACATATAATATATAAACGACATTAACATCATCAATAGCAATAGTCCATGATATTATAAGTAAATGCAACCCAATGTAGAATAAACAACATTCACAACATTAATGGACTAGAATATGAGTATTTCTATTAATAAAAAAGAAGAAGTACAACGTGATACGACCTCTTGCCGACAACCAATCTGAACCAAGATCTGGATCAATCCACTTGTTCCTCCACCACTTTAATCCTCCATGAATGGAAAACTCAAACTATAATAGGAGTTTGGAAGGTGAACATAAAGGGGTTCACAACTACAAGGATCAATGATTGTAGACTCAAGATAGGGCAAAAATCCACTAGAGTTATCTTTCTCTTCTTTCTCCTCCCGTCCATAAGCCATGTGTGCTCAATATATAGTCCTCCCAAAGGTAGGTGAAAGGACACATCGAGGCATTTCTTGGAAAGATGGAGGGTCAAAGGTCACCCAATAACTGCGTTTTGGGAGTAAAAAGTAATTAACTAGTGGTTTTTACCATTTTACATGCTACCCATGGGCTATAGTGATGCAACAAGCGGGTAAGAGGAAAAATGAGGAAATAGTATGTTTGAAGGATATAAAGTGGATCTGAGTAAGTGAAATGGATTATACAGGACAAAGAATGTTGATGCTCACAAGATGGAAGATTACGTTGTAACAAGATTATTAGACAGAGGTATACGGATGCAAGGGATACAAGGGGTTACAGGGAATTTGCAAGAATGTGGTTGGATGGACTCGGAGAGGACAAGAGCAGATAGAATGAAGGTTGTACTTATGCAGGAGTTGGTTTAAAATGTGATCCATTCGAACAGTTGAATGATCGTGAGCAGATATTTAGCACATTTGAATGATCATGCCATCATTCAGAATTCTTGAATCGTGTGCCATCATAAAGATGCATGCGTTAGTGAATTCGTATGGTTATGATATATTCAACCATGGCCAAAGTAAACTTTGGATAGGTTGAATGTAATTTTCGTCATGAGATTATAAGCATAGGTGACATAAAAGAACATGATGACTTTTGATTAATACAATGATGGATCGCATGACGAATTTTACATATAACTTAATGAAGAGTTAAAACCATATGATATCCATATAATGATTTTGAAAATCTCAATAATGCATGATTAATTGATTCATTTGATGAAGTCGAGATTAGTAAAGGAATGAGATTGAGTGCAGAGATGACATTTGATTGATCCCTGGTATGGATAGTAAATTGGATTTTATCAGCAAAATTCAAAAATTAGATGCCTTAACACACTTAATCATGCTATTATAAGCTATGGTTTCATTCAGATAATCATTCGGCACTTAATTTAGATCGTCCTTCATTTGCCTCATTCATCACTTCATTCGGATTGTCATTCAACCCTTCCTTAGATCCTTCATACGGACCTTCTATACAAAATGTGCTTTGCTGGATCTAACTGCTGCTGATTATGCATAGAATGTTTTCGGGGCTGCCAGCACACAAAAGGATGATCATGTAACCTGTTTTTCTGAAACTTCAATCACACTCTTCCTTATTTATAATGGATCAGAACAATCTTCTACTACTGTCATTATTCCTGAAAACACCTATCATTTTGTCAGAGATAAATGAGCTTTTTATAAATAATCAGAAAGTAAAGATAGTTCTGAACCTCCCTCAAACCGAAAATATGGTGTGTCCTCAAGCCATCAAAGAAAAACTGATTGATATTCAAATATTTTCAATTAATAGTTTAGCCAATAGCTCTAAAATGTTGTTATTATCATTTTATTTTTTTGTAAGAAAAAGAAATACTAACTAATAATGGAGATGATTCATATATGCACATTCATTAAAAAATAACAGTGCTTAGGAAGACCATATGAATAATGATAGTAAAATCGATGCGAAAAATGCCATAGGAAAACCAGTCATCCTTGACTCATTTTAAAGATCTCTTTTCGTCCAAAGAATATAGATAAAGTTCACCATGGAGTTCGTTAGATTTCTATGGTTATGGGTCCCACTTCTAGGATAATCATATCCTAGGTATTGTTTCAATTAGATGACAAGGTCCAAGTCCAACTTACAACCATTCTCTAATGACAATATAAATAATTGGCCTAAACATGTATTTGTATACTTAGGTTTTTTTAGATGAGCCATGTGCATAGTAATGCATTAACCATATCTCTTTTACCTGATATTGCCCCGTTGCTAGCAGGCCTGTTCAGTGCCTCGGCGGGTTTATCTTGGTACCATGCAAGCATAGCCCCGCTGCCAGTAAGCTTGTTCAGTACCCCAACGGATTTACTTGCATTTACCGAGCTTCCTTGTTTAAGATTTTACTTAGCATGGACCCACTGCCAGCGAGCCTGTTTAGTACCCCGTCGGGTTTGCTTCATATAATAATTTTAGTATGTGGAAGCTGGTTGGCACTAGAGTGTTTTAAGCCTACTAAACACATAACTCAAATTTTTAGACCGAACCTTATGAGTAACTTTATTTATAATAGCCTCGATTATAGATCATGTCAAAAGAGAATAACATAAAGTTGTTCCTTGAGCTCTCAGTCTATCTTCTTCATAAAAGATCAGTAATATTCCCCACAAGTAGAAATATCACTCACTCTTAGGCTACCATTTTAAAGAATGCTTAAGAGACAAGTTTTGATAATGAGTCTAGGATGAACTAGTAGTAGATAGGTGTAAGATAGAACTTTGAAAAACATGATGGTTAGAGTAGGTCTTAAGCAATTGTTCTAATGATAAATCAGAAATGTGCATGTCTAAATCAAATACCATATACAGAAACATGAAATTAACAAAAAGAATCATAGAAGAAAGTGGTTAGAAATGATATAAAGAACACTTTGACTTTTCACTATACATTTTCAATTTTCAACAATAATTGAAAGAGAAGGAGTTAAGATGCATTATGAGTTTTCCTTTTAGAGAACTTCCCTTTTTCAGATAATATTTCATGAGTTGATTATAGAGATAAGGTTCTTGTAATCAAACTGCAAAACCACTGGTTAGATGATTCAAATTTATTCAAAACAAAAAACATATGTACAAAGAAAAGTCATATGAAATTTATCAAAAATAGGGAAAGGAGAGGAGTCTTCCTGTTTTAATTGACAAAATTCCATAAGCTGATCATAAGAATGAAATTCCTATATAAATGCAATCAGATGTTAGAAATGACTCTTATTTATTTAATGAAACAAAAATATATTTACATATATACAAATGAAGATAACCTAAAATAATTCAAGAACCAGGAGAAGGAGGAATGACTTCCTCTTCAACTAGCTCCATCTCCTTCTGTTGTAAGGCATTCTGCAAAAAATCTTGTTTAGATATTGGTTGATGATAAAGTCTAAGTCTACGTCCATTTACAACAAAGGAAATTTGCGAATCATCAATTGTCTTAATCTCAACAGATCCATTATCAAAAGCTGTAACAATTTCATATGGACCCATCCAACGAGTAGTTAATTTAGCTTTAAAGTTTTTGTACCTTGAATCAAAAAGTAATGCTCAGTCTCCAGTTTTGAATTGTTTTTGTTTAATATATTTATCATGCCACTTTTTGCGTTGGTTTTGTATTAGAATTGTGCATGGAATGGCATCTTGTCTAATCTCATCTAATTCATTTATCTACATGATTCACTGTCTCTCTGCTTCTTCCAGATACATCCCTAATTGTGCAGCCATATGAAAGGTTTTGACTTGAAATTCAATGGGTAGAAGAACTTGTTTACCATAAACAAGTTCATAAGGTGTGTGGCCAGTGGTATTCCTCCAAGTTATCTATAATCCCACAAGGCTCTAGGAATCCTATCTGCCCAGTCTTTGTGGTGAAATTGGATAGTCTTAGTTAGGATGGATTCTAATACTTTGTTGGTAGACTCTACCTGACCATTGAGCTTGCTCAAAGGAGGTTTCCCCCTCGAAGTGGCCCGTGATCAATATAAAAGTGATTCTGAGTTCTATGATTTCTGATATCTCGTGTATTTGCATTAATTAATTATTGCAGGTTCTTCACATATGGTATCAAAGCACTTTCTTGGGCTCGTTGGGTGGAATTTCCGCCAAATTTTTTTTCGCATCTATTGCAAGTTCGGATCTGGGAATAATCCCTATCCGCTTAACTATGGGAAGTACTTGGGCATAAGCCCTAAAATTCGTTGTGAGGAGTACCACAGGAACCCCAAAGTAGCTAGCCCATTGAGAGGACCTATCAGCGAAAAGGGAAATGAACCCTACCTGATTAACTAGTTCCCACCTGTGAGGTAAACCAAGGGATGTCGTTTGTGGCAAAGTGGTTATCAGTTTTACCTGAACCATGGAGTGAGGGGTACTTCCCCAATACGCAAGCCGTCAAACAACATTGGTGGCCGAGTGAATCTCATGAACCGATAGGAAGCCACACATACCTGGGGTCCATATCTATTTTCAACTGAACTGTTGCCGATCACTTCTGCTCCAGATTCGACCATTTCAGATCTATTCTGAAATTCATTGCAGATCCAATTGTCATTTCAGATCCAACCATTTTTTGATCCCTTCCACACAACTGTAGATCCATCTGTTGCAGATCCCTTTCGCGCCGCCGTTTCCGATCCATTTCTATATATATATATATATATATCTCCCTTGTTTCAACTCTGTTTTCCTTGAAACTTCACTGACATCCCTGCAATCCCATTCTGCATATTTCATTCCTGAAGACTCTATCCCAAATTCCACTTCCCAATACCAGAAATCCCACATTTGTCTATTTTTAGGGTTTTCCATAACTCCTTCAATTTTCACCCAAACGCCTTCAAATTTTGCCACCGTGTTCCTTTCCTAATTCTGCTTCTTTGTCCCTCTCTACCAAATTTTCTCATTCTTTCACCCCGCTTCTGAAATCCCCATTTTTTGCCTCCCTGTCCCTCGGAAAGTGTCCAAATCCTAGTCCAACCCCAATTACCAATACGAGTTTTTCCCAAATCCAAATTTTCCTTTACTAAATAAGCTTTTCTTTGTGTTTTTCTATCCATTTCCAAAAAAAAAAAAAAAAAAAAAACTCCTAGTTATGGTTGTCACCCGCGCAGGAGAAAAAAACATGGAGGAAGCACTTGCAGCCATCCAAACCAAACTCCAAGATCTAGATGAAAAATTTCTCGGCCTCCATCTTCAGCATTCAGCCATGAACAATAACCGACAGGCAGAATCTTTTGCAGCCACCGGGTTCTCTTCTTCCAACAATTTTCGTGGGCCGAAGCTTGATTTTCCTCGCTTCAATGGTACTGATCTGACTTGATGGATATACCGAGCAGAACAATATTTCTATCTGCATACTACTGTTGATGTCCAGAAAGTTCCACTTGCATCCTTTCATTTGGAACAAGAATCCCTTCAATGGTACTGTTGGTACATCAAAGCTCATCCCGAGCCAAACTGGACAGATTTTTGCCAACTCATTTTGCCACAATTTGGTCCTAGTGATTTTGACGACTTCACAGGAGCACTCACTAAACTTCACCAAACTGGCACAGTGAGAGAGTATCAGACTGAATTTGAGAAACTAGCCAATCACACAGAAGGATTGTCTGATGAATTCTACAGGAGTTTTTTTATCAGTGGTCTCAAGGATTAAATCTGCTCAGAGGTCAAAATGTTCTGTCCCAACACAATGATGGAAGTTCTAGGGTTGGATAAGCTAGACGAGGACAAGATCGCAACTCAACAACACTCCAAACCCACCTTTGTTCCCTTTAGAAATATGGGTTCCCAACAACCTCCCATCACGCCTGCTCCTCAACCAACTCTTATCAAGAATTTGTCTGAAACAGAGATGCAGGCACGCCGAGAAAAAGGGCTTTGTTATAATTGTGATGAGAAATTCATTCAGGGACATAGATGTGTTCAACAAAATCTCTATCTCTTGGTTTTGGATTCTTCGCCTGCCTCTGAACTTGGGGAAGAAGCTCTAGATATAGTAGATGATCAGGTTGACATTCAACACCCGCCTATTGACACCCCATCTCAGGACGACCCACCCGAGATGTCTCTCCATGCTGTAACCGACGTCACCACCCCACAAATAATGAAGTTCAGGGGATACTTCAATAATCTCCCTCTTACAATACCCATTGATTCTGGTAGCACTCATAACTTCATTGACCCTCGGATTGCCAAACAGGCTGATTGTTTTGTCCATCCTTGCTCCCACTTGTAAGTCATGGTTGCCAATGGGGGAACCTTACCTTGCAAGGGGAAGTGTCACAATGTGTGTATCTCTATGGAATATTATAACCTGCGCTCTGACATGTTTTCTTTGTCCTTAGGCAGATGTGATGTGGTTTGGGCGTTCAATGGTTACACACACTTGGCCCCATCTTATGGGATTTTGTTGAACTTTGGATGCAGTTTTCAGTCAATGGGGTACAACACAAATTTATGGGCTTACAACCAGGGTCTCTCTGCATCATCAGTTCACATAGCCTAGAAAAAATCCTTAAGAAGAATTCACATGGTGTCATCGCTCATCTCCATTCCATTCAGATGCACCCATCAACAGTCTCCACTACTTCCTTGGATAGATATGCAGGTGTCTTTGCTAAACCAATTAGCTTGTTGCCTTCAAGAGACCTTTCCGGTAAGAATTTAGCTGCATCTACCTCTCATCAGGAAATGATGGCTATTTTGCATACAGTACATAAGTGGCATCCATACATATTAGGAAATTATTTCTGCATCAAGACTGATCTCCAGGGTCTAGAAAATTTCCTAGAACAATGGGTATCCTTCCCAACACACCTGAAATGGGTTATCCAACTCATGGGTTATCCCTGTGCGATCACTTACAATAAGGGTAAGGACAATATGGTGGCCGATACTCCTTCTCGGACAATTGATGAACCAATTTCTCTTATAGCTATTTCTATGTTTGTTCCAAATTGGTTGCAATATGTTCAACAAGGCTATCTCTTCTATGAACTCCATGCTTCTTCATCAGCAGGGCACTCTGGGTTGTTCAAAACGTATGAATGAGAACAATGTAACTTCTTTTGGCAGGGAATGAAAATGACAATTCAACATATGGTGGCTGACTATGATACTTTCCAGGTCAACAAGGGTGAAACGACACTCCTTTCAGGACTGCTCAAACCTTTGCCTATTCCTACACAGATTTGGCCAACTATTTCTATGGATTTCTTAGAAGCACTCTGGTGGTACAATACCACATCTACAAGGACACCATATGAAATAGTCTATGGACAGACACCGCCAATTCTTCTTCCATACACCCTTAGCAGTTCCCTAGTTCAGGCAATTGACTCGATTCTTTGAAACCGTGATCAGATTCTTCTCATTCTGCAGGACAATCTTCACATGGCCAGAATTCACCTGCAACAAGCAGCCGATCAGCACCATTCTGAGCTCACTTTTCAAGCAGCTGATATGGTTCTTCTTCGTCTATAGCCTTCCAAGCAATCCTCCATGAAACTCCAAAGGTGTCAGTGGCCTGAAATGAAACCCAAGGATGCTACCGGGGAACCACTCATTCAGATTCTGCATCAATTTCCCCAACCAAAGCTTTGAGGACAAAGCTTGTTATAAGGGAGAGGGTATGTTACGAACCCATGTCAACCCTTCTCTTTACTTTTTTAGTATATTGTTGTTGGACGCATATGCTTTGTAAGTCGTCCCGTAGTATTTGTTGATGCATAGTTTATATTAGCCCATGGTATTGACCCATAGTATTGGATGCATATGCTTTGTAAGTCATCCCATAGTATTATATGTCCCATGGTTTTGACTCATAGTATTGGGAATAGACTTAGTATATAAGTGTGTGTTGAGGTCATTGAAGGCACCGTGAAGTTAATTTTATTGAGCTTGCTCAAAGGAGGTTGCCCCCTCGAAGTGTTCCGTGATCAATATAAAAGTGATTCTAAGTTCTATTATTTCTGATATCTCATGTATTTGCATTAATTAATTATTGCAGGTTCTTCATAGTGATATGGTAAATATTTACAATGTCTAATGCCAAATTTTTCAGTAAGCTCTTTCATTAACTTGGAGATAAACTAAGATCCTTGATTAGTTACAATTTCCCTAGACACACCGAATCGGGTAAATATTTCTTCATATATAAACTCTACCACAGATTTTTCTATGGCTCGGAATAAGGCTTTAGCTTCCACCCACTTGGTGACATAGTCTGTATAAACTAGGATGTACTTCTTCTTGCAATACATAGGGGAAATTTTCCCAACGAAATTCAAAGACCATTTTTCAAAAGTCTCAATCATAACCTGGGGCTGTAAGGGCATCTCATCGGATGGTGTAGGTCTACCCATTCTTTGGAAACTGTCACATCCCTTGACATACTTGGAAGCATCTTTAAAAATGCTTGGCCAATAATATGCAGAGTGCAACATTTTGTATGTTGTTCTCTTATTAGAAAAATTCCCACCAAAAGGTCCACCATGACGTGCATGGAGGATCTCCTCCATCTCATCTTCTCGTACACATCGTCTAATAATAAGATCAGGACCAGTACAAAAAATATCATTGTCCACCCAAGAATAATTAGAACTTTGAACTATGATCCTACGTTTCTCGGGTGCAAATAGATGGTTTGGTAGCTTTCCAGTTGCTAAATAATTGGCTATGTCTACAAACCAAGGTGTTTGAAGAGACACAACGAACAAATGTTCATTCGGAAAGCTATCATCAACGGGACTGGCAGTGTCATCAATTTGAATTCAAAAGAGAAAATCTACTACCACATTCTCTTGACTAGGACAATCAACAACAGTGATGTTAAATTCTTGTAATAAAAGAAGCCACTGAGTCACCCTACCATTGGTGATTGGTTTATTCATTAAAAATATAATGCTGGAGTGGTTTATGTGTACAAAAACTTCATATCCTGTGATATAGTGACGAAACTTGTTGATGGCATAAACTACTTCCAGAAACTCTTTTTCGGTAACAGTGTATTTTGATTCTATAGGAGTCAAATTTTTTCTAGAAAAATAGATGCCATATGATGTTTCTCCTTCCTGTTGACCTAAAAATCCTCCTATAGCCATGTCGGAAGCATCAGTGGGTATATGTAAGGGAAGGACCGATTGGGGCCCCTAAGTATTGGTGCTACTGATAGCTTTGCCTTCAAAGTTTTAAAGGCATGTTGACAAGGTTCAGTCCATTGAAATTCTGTATATTTCATGAGTAATTTGACCATAGGTGTAGCTATCTTAGTGAAGTTTCCAATAAAACGTCTATAATAGCCTGCATGGCCAAGAAAGCTCCTTACCTCCTTCTGTTTTTTTGGAGGAAGATTAACAATTATTTCTATCTTGGCAGGATCCACCTTGATACCTTGAAGAGAGACATGATGTCCCAAAACTATGCTCTTGGTTAGTAACATCTTACATTTTTCATGACTAAGGGCTAAGTTCGTTTCTTGGCACCGAATAAGAACTGTTTCAAGGTTATCAAAGGATTCTTGGAAGGTATTACCACAAATTTTAAAATCATCCATGTAAACTTCTACACAATCATGCATAAGGTCATCAAAAATTCCTAAGACTGCACGCTAAAAAGTGGCAGGTGTATTACACAGGCCAAATGGAAACACTCTATAGGCATATATCCTCCAAGAACAAGTAAAGGTTGTCTTATCTTGATCCTCAAGTGCTATTAATATTTGGTTGTATCCACTATAGCCATTAAGGAAAGAAAAGTATTGTTTTCCTGAGAAGGTATCTAACACATGATCAATGAAAGGTAAAAGAAGTAGTCCTTAAGAGTGGCCTTATTCAATTCTTGAAAGTCAACACAGATACGCCATTTCCCTGTAACTTTCTTTGGAACTACTACCAGAGGAGACACATATTTACTGTTAGAAATTGGGTAGTTGAAACCAACATTAAAGATTTTTTTGTAATTCATCTTTAAATATATCCTTTAGGGATGGATTCATTCTTCTCTAGGGATTCCTGATAGGAGGTATGTTTGAATTTGTGTAAATGTGGTGAATACAAATATCTGGCTGTATACCCTTCATATCGGTGTATTCCCATGCAAATGCTCCAGTTTGACTTTTGAGAACTTTTAGTAATTGTTTTTTCTTACTCTCATCTAAACCTGCATTTATATGTAAAAAACTTTCAGGACTAAGCTCACAAGGTTTGGTATAGGATCCTATATGTTCTTTGATTGTGAAGACACAAGGTGTACTTGTAAATGTCTAGAGGCTCATCTTTTCTTGGAATTCATCTCCAAAGATTTGGTCAAGTTGGGAAAAAGACTAAGGAAAGTCTATACATGTTGTGGAAGAGACAAATTGGTTCAACACATTTTCGGTATTTTGTTCTTGAAGTGCCTAGGAGAAATCACTAACAAGGGAAAGTTCTTCCAAGTTCTCATCCCCAAAAGGACAATCTAACCAAAACAGGTTTTCTGTTATTGGTTTTGTTGGTGGGTATAAAGCGAGTTTTCTTGTAGACAACCCATCAGAGATGATCATCTCTCCATCTCTACATACTATAAATGCATTAGCAATGGATAACCAAGGTATTCCTAGAATGATGGGGTGTACTTTGGAAGCGTTTTTTGATTCTATGACCATAAATTCCACGGGATATTCCCATGAAGCCACTGATACAATGATATCATCTAAGATCCCAGCAGTTTGCACCATAGTGCGATTTGCTAGTTCTAGCATTGTTGGGGTAGGGCAGAGAAACTGTCCTAGATGGAGAGTTTCTAAAACTGTGGTAGTCATTAGGTTAATAGCAGCCCCTAGATCAATAAGTGTGTTTCCTATTGTTAAATTTTCTGAATTTACTTCAATATGATCTAGGATCTTAACTGAGAGAACAACATGTACAGCATATCTACAGCATATCAATCATGGAGACAATAATGCAAGCACACAAGAGACACAAAGATTTACTTGGGGAAAACCATAAAGGTGAAAAACCCCAATAACTTCCTCAGAGATAGATAGAGAAATGATACAACCAACCAAGAGAGATAGCCATAACCTAGAAGCAGATCCTCCCCCTCCATAAGTGCGCCACTCCTCCTTGAGTGCATGTGTGAGAAGTGAGTGAGCAAATAGGGTGCCTCCTGCACTCTATTTATACTTGACTTGACTTGCCTTTTTACCTAACTCATGTAGGCTCGAACTTTACCACATAACATAATGCTGAGTGGGCCGACCCCCAATAGGGTGGTCTAATAACCCTTTGACCCACATGGCCGACCCCCAATAGGGTGGTCTAATAACCCTTTGACCCACATGGTCGACCCCCAATAGGGTGGTCTAATAACCCTTTGACCCACATGACTTATACAGTGCCGACCCCAAATAAGGTGGTCTAATAACCCATTAAGTATAAGTTACGACACTTACAATATAAATGACGACACTTCCTTATAGAGGAATAATACCATCTCTATAGGAATACAATATACATATATGTGAAATACATTCCGAAGTTACATATACATCAACACTCCCTCTTAACTAGGAAGGTATTTCTCAACACAGTTCTTCTAGCACAAGTCATCTTTTCTGGATCATCATCACTAGATAATCGTCATCGAGTCATCATCATCGTCACTGCTGCTGCTATCTCAATCAATCTCTGAATCTACTCGTCATAGGAAGTTCTACAGAGCCAGTCCTTTTTCATACTGGATGTAGGCCCACCACCTGCAGGTCTTCATCATCACTGGCCATACTGTGGAATCCTCAGGACATATTATGTGCATCGCAAAACCTCGAAAGAGCATCCCAGGATGTTACAGGTACACAACTCCGGCCTGTAGGATCTCCCAGGGCGCTATTACATTTGACCCCACCACAAAACCTTGAAAGAGCATCTCAGGATGTTACGGGTACACAACTCTGACCTGAAATATCCCAAGGCACAAATTACATGTGGTCCACCAGAAAACCTAGCAAGAGCATCTCAGGATGTTACGGGTACACAACTCCGACCTAAAATCTCCCAGGGCACAAATTACATGTGGTCATGGCAAAACCTCGAAAGAGCATCTCAGGATGTTACGGGTACACAACTCCAACCTGAAATTTCCCAGGGCCCAAATTACATGCCATAGGACAAAACCTCGCAAGAGCATCTCAGGATGTTACGGGTACACAACTCCGACCTGAGATCTCCTAGGGCACTATTACATGTCCTCCCAGAGCAATGTCTCGAAAGAGCATCCCAGGATGTTACATGTACACAACTCCGACCTAGAGGATCTCCCAAACATGCTCATCTGCACAACCTGATCCATGGCCACAGAGTATCAACCTGATACTCACCATACATCATCCTGATGTACTCATGATCATCCTGATCATCATCACTGCAACGTCCTGCTGCATGTCATCTGGAGCAACATCCTGAAGCTCATCATCCATGATCATCCTGATCATCATCACTGCAACGCCCTGCTGCATGTCATCTGGAGCAACATCCTGAAGCTCATCATCCATGATCATCCTGATCATCACTGCAACATCCTGCTGGATGATCCACCTGATCATCAATGCATCCACCTGATGCATACCAAGTATCTACCTGGTACATATCATCATACATGATCCTCCTGATCATACAATGTATCCACCTGATACATGATACATATCACCATACATGATCCACCTGATCATACAATGTATCCACCTGATACATATACAGATACATGGTCCAAGCATCCAACATGATGCATATACAAAATACATACACATGATGCAACTGATCATATCCAGCATCCAACATGATGCATACATACATAAATGATCCAACTGATCATATCCAGCATCCAACATGATGCATACATACATAAATGATCCAACTGATCATATCCAGCATCCAACATGATGCGTACATACATAAATGATCCAACTGATCATATCCAGCATCCAACATGATGCGTACATACATAAATGATCCAACTGATCATATCCAAGCAGAAACCAGAACATGATCCTGATGCCCATTATCCAGCGCTTACATCCAAGGCCATGTGAAGGATCCTCCTTCCAACATGCTTGGAATGGCTTTAGCAAATGTGTCCATCACTTCTTCCTCAAAGTGTCCTCGATCTGAAGAACGCCAAGCCTCTCTCTGAAGTACTCAAACTTCACTCTGGCTAGTGGCTTCATCAGCACATCTGCAATCTGCTCGTCCGTCGCAACATACAGAAGCTTCACAGCTCCTCTCTGCACCATATCCCTGATATAGTGATATTTGATCTCTATGTGTTTCGACCTGTCATGAAACACTGGGTTCTCGGACAGCTTCACACAACTCTAGTTATCACAAAAGATACTAGTAGCCTCCAATCAGGGGATCAAATAACTCAAACAGTAGCTTCCGTAGCCATACTGCCTCACAACTAGCTGAACAGGCTGCAACATACTCAGCCTCAGCTGTACTCAGTGCTACGTAGGACTGCTTCTTACTAAACCAAGAGATCACACCTGATCCCATACTGAAGTAGCACCCAGATGTGCTCTTCCTGTCTGCAGCACTGCCAGCCCAATCTGAATCAACATAACCCTGCAGGTTAAACTTTTGATTCACCTCATACCTGAGCCCATAATCCACTGTACCCTTCAGGTACCTCAGAATATGCTTTACAGCAACTAGGTGAACACTCCTCGAATCCGTCAAGAACTGGCTCAATGTGTTCACAGCAAATCAAATGTCTGGTCTTGTGTTTGTCAGGTACATCAAGGACCCAATCATCTGGCGATACATAGAGACATCAATCGGCTCAGATGAAGCATCACATAGAAGCTTCAAATTTGATTGCATAGGTGTGGCCATGGCCTTGCAATCCATCGTCCCGAACCTCTTTGGGATCTCTACTGCATACTTCCCTTGTCCAAGGAAGATTCTATCTGCACTCTGCCACACCTTCATGCCAAAAACAAATAGTGCATCATCCCCAAGTTCTTCATCTCGAACTCAGTAGTAAGCTTCCGCTGCATGTCGGCAATCAATCTATCTTCACCATACCAAGTTCTGCACATATATGATTTCCTATCATGTGTCTCAGAACCAAGTGGCTGCTCTACGTACACTTCTTCTTCAACTACACCATTCAAGGAAGCTGTCTTGAATCCATCTGGTGTATCTTCTATTTCATCACTTTTATATTTCTCAATGCTGCCATCTGCAACATGCTTGATCTGATAGTTCCATTTGGAAGTCATAGCAAACTTCCCTTCATGTCTTGGGATTACATCCCAAACATCATTCTTCATGATCGACGGATCATGGCATTTCATTTCTTCATCCCAGATCCTGGGAACTTCAATATCTTCAATATCTTCAATAGATATCTTTGTTGCTGGAACAAATGTTGTAGTTCTTCTTTTGTAGGAGATGGCATACGATCTTTCCTACACAACAAGTTAAATTACATGATTAGAAAACATCTCATAGTTTTCAGAACAAATTCTTACACATAAAGAAATATGCCATACAGTCATGCAATTATCTTAGCCAATGCTTCAATACAACATTTATCCATATTCCGTAACTTTCTAGATGCCTTCCAATCTCTACCAGAACATTGTTAAGAGTGTGCACAACTCCCAACATGTCAGCAAAGAGGTTTCATTCTAGATAAGTAGCAATGGAATGTTGTACAGTGCCATAGGCCACTTACCCATGCATATTAGGAGTATACTGTTCATCAATGCAATTATTCTAATATGCATAATACACAACCTAATTCTAGGAACATCAGTATATACATTATTGAGCAGTATTATTTAAGAAATGACAATTCAAATACTTATCTTTGTTTGTTCGTTGGGTGGACTCCCTTTGAGTCTTTGCTTCCTTGCAGGAGCTGCTGGAGTCCTAATCTGAAGTAGCTTCTTCTACACCTTTCTGTTGTGGGATGTAGAGAGATGGTCAACTCCCTCTGAATATCTGCATCCTTGTAAAAACCACTGGAGTGTACTCCCTCTTGATCTTTGCTTCCTGGATTACCTGTCCTTGAACTTATATACATTCTCGATCCCTATGCATGCTTGTTAGTATCATCATTGTGTTATCCTTGTGATCTCATATAAAATCATACATTCATTAGTATACTATTAAAACACAATAATCTCAAGCATGTATAGTCATGATCATTTCAAACAGAAATAATAAACATTAGCATTCAAGGTTTATGTAGGATTCTTATGGTTAGTCAAATGATAAGAAACATAACATGTCTAAACCTGTAATTACTCAAACCTATGACTCTTCAGGTTAGTTGAATCATCAATCAAGATAAGAGATATAAAATGCATAAAACCTGTGATTATTCAAACCTATACCATCATGATTCTTTTGGTTAGTCATATCATCAATTATGGTAAGAAACATAATATGCATACAATCATGATTATTCAAACCTATGAATTCATGAATAATCATTATCAGCAACAGTATAAGATCCTAACACAAGGTAGGATTCTAGCTTGATATAGGAAAAACATACCTGGATTAGCATGCTAGCTATTTATGTCTAACATACTCACATGATGTCTTCTTGTTCTTCTTCAATGACTTGTGCTAGTAACCTGTATATCTCATAGGTTAACTATTACAAAAACCAAGTTATACATACCTCGTAAATGGATCTTCTATGAGATCCATGACAATGGATGAATCTTTGTCCTCATGATATCATGACCATATGTTCTTGGAACAGAACATGATTTGTCTTTCTTGGTGTACCTCTCATGTTAGTAGACAACATAAACCTCATACAACACCATAATGCATTAGTACAATCATAAGTGTCAACACCCTAATCAATGAATATTTTCTATCGTGCATTCATAGTTTTATTAAGGTGATATGACAAGTCTAAAATCAAGATTGTACTAACCGTAATAACATGAAGACAAACATACCATAAAACTAATCATGAACAAATCTCAAAACATACCTCGATGATTCATACCTGTCGAGATCGCTTGTAATCTTCTTATGTAAGGCCTTAGCCTCATCTCCCTCTGAAACATGAACTTCTTCACTTATGCAGGTGACCAATCCATCTTCTTCTAGGATTAACCCAATCCGCTTGATTTGCAAGAACTGGACCTAGAGTTGGATATCGGTTTGTCAGAGAAACCCCAAAAATTCAAACTTTGAATTTCAAACTTTTGAAAGGATAGAAATATGTGCCCTGATGAGCTGATCAAGTTGGTATATTCAGAATTTGAAAACTTCAAAGTTTCACTCCTCAATTTTGCTTTTGAAACTTCTGGATTCACTGGACGTGACCCTGAACTGGGTTTTGATGAATACCACTCTTCTTCCCAATCAAAATGTTTGATCCAAAGCTCTAATATTCTATTTTTCTGAGGAGCTTCCAGCCGTGGTCACAGATTTCAAAAATTCTCATTTTTACAGAAGCCCTAATTTTCCACTTTTCTGATCAAAGTCCCGAACTAGGGTCTAATCAAGCCCGGCCTTCTGCCCAACCAAAAATACTGATCTTGGTCTCTAAATTTCTATTTTGATGAGTAGCATCCATCCGTGGTCTCAGATTACAAAAATTCCAACTTTCTACGAAGCCCTAAATTTCGGAAGCCATGAATGAAGGTACTCAAAAATAATTCTGTTTTGACAGAAATATGTACCTGATTGTTTCTGGTGTAACTCCAAAATTTTCGATCCACAGGGTCTAAAAACGTTTTTTGAGATATCCTGGCCTGTTATCTTTCCATCCTGATAGGTCTGACCTCAATTGGACTCTCTGAGAGAGTGTTATGCCAAGTGTCGCAACGTGACCTGTTTATGGGATAATACAGGAGAGCGAACTTGTTTGGAGTTCCACGTGTCACTGGTTCAACTTCGGCCTCTGAAAACGTTTTCTAAGATATTAAATACTGTGTACTACCTGTCACTGTTTACGAAATTTCATTTGGAGCTTCCTAGCCCAAGATATGACCTTTTTCCCAAGGTCACCTGATTTTGACTCAGATCTGGAAGAGGTCGAAACCCTATATTGTACAGATCATAAATCACAAAGTACAATGAATTAGAGGTTTTCCTTTGGACACAAGGTACCTGGAGATTTAATATTCGTCCTGTAACAATTTCAGAGCCGAAAACTTCTCCAAAACGAATTTATAGCGAAAGTGCTACGATGACTGGTTTTTTCTATATCAAACCCTAGCATCGTAAGTGCAACAAGTGTCATACATGCCATATCATGCCTTCTTTCAGGCTAGCTCTGATACCATGTTAAATTTTCTGAATTTAATTCAAATTGATCTAGG
Source organism: Larix kaempferi (assembly GCA_027924585.1). Taxonomy (NCBI): domain Eukaryota; kingdom Viridiplantae; phylum Streptophyta; class Pinopsida; order Pinales; family Pinaceae; genus Larix; species Larix kaempferi. The sequence goes on from BSBM01000562.1 coordinate 2,058,995, forward strand.
ATCTTAACTGAGAGAACAACATGTACAGCATATCTACAGCATATCAATCATGGAGACAATAATGCAAGCACACAAGAGACACAAAGATTTACTTGGGGAAAACCATAAAGGTGAAAAACCCCAATAACTTCCTCAGAGATAGATAGAGAAATGATACAACCAACCAAGAGAGATAGCCATAACCTAGAAGCAGATCCTCCTCCTCCATAAGTGCGCCACTCCTCCTTGAGTGCATGTGTGAGAAGTGAGTGAGCAAATAGAGTGCCTCCCGCACTCTATTTATACTTGACTTGACTTGCCTTTTTACCTAACTCATGTAGGCTCGAACTTTACCACATAACATAATGCTGAGTGGGCTGACTCCCAATAGGGTGGTCTAATAACCCTTTGACCCACATGGCCGACCCCCAATAGGGTGGTCTAATAACCCTTTGACCCACATGACTTATACAGGGCCGACCCCAAATAAGGTGGTCTAATAACCCATTAAGTATAAGTTACAACACTTACAATATAAATGACGACACTTCCTTATAGAGGAATAATACCATCTCTATAGGAATACAATATACATATATGTGAAATACATTCCAAAGTTACATATACATCAACACCTATGGCATTGTTATTGATGATAATAGTTACCACAAGAATTCTTAGATTTGTATACTTTGGAATTCTAGGTTGGTTTGCTATGTAATCTAACATTTCACCTATGACATGAATTATTGGAGGGTCTTTTTGCTTTTTACCTAGTCTTTTAATACAGAGTTCCTTTATCACTTTACTATAGATCGGTATATATTTAATGGCTTGTCACGAAGGGATCTTGATACAAATATTTTTCAATTCTTTAATGATAGCACACTCTAGATAAGTTACATGTTTTTCTATTACTAGATGCTCTAGATATGGGGGTGCTTTTTCTCTCAGAATTACTTCTTCATGAGGATGGTTGTGTGTTGAAGCTTTACGAATAACCGCATCTTCAAAAATGGCATCATTCAAAACTTCATTAGGTATGTCTTCTTCTTCATTCTCTTCTCGAATAAGAACTGATGATTTGGGATGATCTTGCAAAACTCTTCCAGACCACAGTTGAATCTCATGCACTGGTGCGGTCGAAATGGCATATGATAGAAGAGGTAGCAACCCAATTTTGTTAATAGATTGAGTTGGCTTGTTGTTAGGATTTGGTATCGGTTGTACAAGTAATATTGTGGGTCTTAGGGGATTCATATTCTGGAAATGGTGAGGCTGATTTGTGATAGGGGGTACAAATCTAGGAAAGAGTTGTTGGATATTAGGTGGGTAAGGATAGTTAGTAATAGGAGGAGGTGGTTGAGCATATGCTTGTTCTCTCCATCCATGTGGCCATTGCTATTGTTGAGCATTCTAAGGAGGGTACTGAGGTGGCCAATTTTTCCAACCTGAAGTGTTCCATTGTTGAGGAGGTTGATAAGGATTGTAATAGGGTAGAAATTGTAATGATGGATCCTGATATGATGGTTGATCTCTAGGTTTCCAAGGCCTCGTAGATGTTTCACCAAAATTACCACTCTTATATACAGCTTGCAACCCAGGAAACGATGAACAGTTATCAGTTGGATGTTCTTTTGTACAAAGGTGACATACTGAAACATTATTCAATGAAAATTCCCATTGGGGATGTTTAGTTCTACACCTAGGATAGAAAACACTCGTTGTTGCACGCTCCTTATCCTGTCTCTTTTTAGCTTGTAATGTTGTTGACCAATGTCACCTCAGTCGACAGGGGTTCACCTCACTGTCAACACATACCACAGTCTCCCTGGCCACTGGCCCAGGAAGGTTTGAGCCCACCCAGCAACACCCACAGAGCAGATGAGGTCTCACCCAAGGCGTCCAGGAAGAGTAGACGGAACCATGTTTTCGCCGAGGGAGGAGGAGAGTTGCGGCTACACAGACTAACTCTATTGCAGTAATTAAACATAAACTTTAAACATTTGGCAAGAAGTTATAACATATTACTTCATCGCAGCATTTATCATCACATTCTATATAGAATATATTACTTAATCACAACATTTATCATCATAGCAGCAGTAAGAAGACATTGCATCAAACAACATTCATACATTGCAACATTGCACAAAGTTCGTACCAAAACATCATTATATTATTGTTTCTATCATATACCAGAAGCAAAACATAGATCTCGCACACCATTGGTCTTCTCTCTCTATCTTCCTCTATGCTTTTCTCCTCTCTAACACTTACAACTCTCATGTATTTGTAGGCTTCTGCCATTACAATATTTTTCCACTTACAACTGGCTTCCTAACCCACACTATGGACAATTGACCCAATATCTAACTGAATCAGTCCAAATGACCCCAAAAACCCACAAACCACAGTACACTGACTCACTATTACATACTATGTGGTCCAAGTGACCCAAAACCCGCCAACTATGGTATTTTTTAACACAAAATACTCCTTTGTGTCCTCATCCGGTGTGTCGTAGCGTCAGGGGTACCACGACATTTCCCCATCAAAACGCCTACCAACAGTCCCGCAACACAATCTTGTGGCTCACCCTCGAGCCACGTCAACTGCTTCACATAGTGCACGTCACGGTCGTTACCTTGAAGTCTGCATATGGTTGTTCGACATTCCGCACCAGCTCCTAAGCATTCATAGATGTTGCCTAACTGCTGATCACATCGTCGGCTGATGGGTGATCGGTAAGCTTGTCCATGACCTGCTATCAATACATCTATATTGCTTGTAGTGCTTCACTAGCCTGCAGCATCAGTTTCCTTCCAGTGTCCCAAAATTCTTCCAACTGGGCCACACATATCCTCTAGCGTTCATCTGCCTTGGAAACCTATTGTTGCAAGTCCTTCAGCTCGCTCAACTTAGCAACTTGCTCCATTGGTTCTCATCGCAACCTTTAATGTGACCACTTGGCCATCCGCTTCCTATCGGATTTTAGTGAGCTGGTCAACTTGCTCATCATGAACGATGCAGCCCCAAAATTGTACTTTTTTGGCGGTGAGCCTTGTTTCCTATGTTTCTAGCTCCTCCATCTAGGTGGCAACTTCCTCAAGTGCCCTTCTTCATTCATCCACCTTGGCCTGAGGGGTACCTAGTTTCAACTGAGCCTTCAATAGGTCGTTCTCCTGTTGCAAATGAACAATAGTAGCCCCCATCCGCTGCACTTGGTGGAGCACATCTACCTCTTCAATGGGCTCCGGGACATGTTGATAAGCCTCTGTAATCACTCAGTCGACCTGAACGTTGTCCTCCCACATGTGAGCCTTTTCCGCAATAAGGAAATCTTGTTCCTTTTTAAGTGCTTCAATGGCGTGACTCTTCTCATCCCGCTCCTGCTTAAGGTCAGCTTCAAGGTCATCCACTACTTTTTGCGTTGTAGTAGCCCAGCTTGTAAGCTCATCAATAGCGGCGTTTGTGGCTACCTCACTTGCATGCAAGTGTTGAAAGCTCTTGCTGATTTCATGCATTCTATCCGCCATTTCCTTGGAGCCGACCTTCTGCATGGTCGTCAGCACCATTACCAACAGTTCATTAACATTGATAGTCACCTGGGCAATCGACTGCAGCACATTTTGCAAAGCCTCGTTGTCGGTCACAACCGCAATCGGGGGAATGTTGATATTCTGGACCCGGGGCATGGTGTGGATTGTGACCGTCTCATGCATGGGTACATTATAGGGTTCCTTTTGTAACACTGCATTGCACAAAGAATCCATACGAGCACCAAGTGTAGAGAATCCCTCCACCGCTTTGACGTACATCTTGTCGGTAGCCGATGTGGTGGCATGGTTAAGGGCTGTGATTAACCGACCCAACTGCAACACCATTGGTAAAGACATCCCACTGATCGTCGCATACTCGTGGTGCCGTTTTGATCAGTTTTCCTCAATAGCGTGGTCGCTATCATCCGTAGTTGGTGTTCTGGTCGACTTGTGATCAGAATCATGATGACTCTGCTGATCCTAGGCCTATACTTGATCTGCAAGACCCACCGACGAACCTCTAGCATCAATTTCTACTGAAATCATGGGTTGTCACCAAGCCTCCGGCCACTCATTCACAATAGCTTCTAAATTTGCCACTGTCACTTTATACCTCATCTGCAACCATTTTTTATTAACATTGCGGTGAGCTTGTATATGTATGACACTTGGTCTTATTGCAAATGCCATGATAGGTGTGAAGCATGCCACAGTATCTTCGGATATTTGTGGGACCTATGTTGCTATGTTACAAAGCATTTCCGAATAAAGCCAGAATTGTAATTGGCACTCCCAGATGCGCTCTGGCTCTCGTACGTAGCATAGATTATGATAGCGTGCCCCTCATCGTTACGCTGCAGCCGAGCAGTCCATACCCTGGTAGGTGTCGGGCTCTTTCCATGCAACTAAAGCGATCAGCAACAATAGCCAACTATATGAGAAAGCACCTCTACCCACATGGACATCGACGATGTCCTCCATTAGCTGATTCAGGAGATATAAGGACCAGTTCATCTAGACTCCTTCCGCACATTGCTCTGCATAAGAAACTATTCCCAAATTACATTGGTTAGGGCGACCTCCCCTAATCACTTTACAGGATAGGATCTTAATGCCCGTGAGTACCGCCTGATTATTGAAGTTACTGGTGCGGTACCCATGCCTATCCGATTCCAATTCATACTTTTGGGCCAACCGACGTGCCTGCTTCTTCTTGTTTTCCTTTCCTTGAATAAACTGCTCCAGATCAACACCATTCTTGGGCAAGCCGATAATGTAAGAAATCAATTCAACAGTGACCAGGACCTCTTTGTCCAACCACAACGAACCCCCGTGGAAGCATGACAAGAGTTGTTTTACACAAGAACCAACTTCCACTAGGAACCCAAAATGCGGCATGTTAATTAACCCTAACAAGCCGGCCTGCCGCAGTCCTCGTTCCCAGTCGTGTATCTCTGGAACCAATGAAGTGCGTTTCTTAGATACATATGGTGCTAATGCAATTTCAGGTTGGGCCACCATGTTTTGGTCCTCGTAGCACAGGTGCATCAGTGTCGACCCAATATCCACTAAGCACGTCATCCCAGCTAGGAGTGCAGGCATCTTCACGCTAAATTTATGTTTCGGATTTATCTTACGCGGGGTGGCATCTGGCCGAACAGGAGGGATGTAACCAAGGATATTATTCGTGGACTATCCCAGCCATTGGGCAGGTGGATGAATGGTGCGAATGTACTTCCCCACCTACTCCAGAGCTTTTCTAGCCACCGCAGACCGAAGCAATATCTTACTCTGCGGAGATTCAGAAGGTTGACCCCCTCGGCGCTTCTTAGCAACACTTGATGCTCCCAACGGAATGTTGTCAACCTCGGCTCGAAGATAAACAGTGTCTGAGGACACACCTTCTCATTCTACAGCAGCCAGAATGAATGGAGACTCCACTTCACTGCTAATGTCCACTGTCTCCAGTTCTCTTGGCATACCTCACCACTCTTCGTTATATACCTAACAGTAACTAGCTCAAATCACTACAGCGCTCCACAACAACACGTCTTGCTAATTCCTCGGTGTCTTCTTCCCAACGCTAAACCATACTTATAGCATCTACCAGAATATACCGTAATCATGACTAAATCATGCATTAACTCAACCAAATCCTGTATTAATGAGGCAAATCCACCGTCCATCCTGTCCGCTGATCGGTCGAATCCACCATTAATGCCCATCATTCGAACGACATCGTAAATTAATTGTCTAACCTTTTGGAGTTTATTACTGATTTGACTGGGTCACAAGGCTGCCATGTGTCTCCGATTGTTCCAAACTTGCAGCACAAACCTCCCTGCTTCCACATACCGTCTTCTGTTGGTGCACCATCTGCCACCAAGCAACCAGCAACACCCACCTTTTTTTTTTCGTGCGACTTAGACATCGCACTACTCCAAGCCTGAGCAATAGGACTTCAACCTGTGACCATTTAACAGCTTGGGGATCATTGCCCCATCCAACCGCTACAACTGAACCACTCCTCCTGAAGTAATACTATTGATGCGATATGGACCCAGCCAATACATCTGTAACTTTCCTGGATGTTTCATAAACTTGTTGTTGTATAATAACACTAAGTCACCTTGCTGAAACTGTTTAGTTTTGATGTGGCGATCATGCCATGCCTTCTGGCGATCCTTCTCCACTCCTTGGTGAAAGCCAATGATAAATCGATCCTCTTCCAGCTCCACCAATTGTGCTAGACGTTTGTCTAATGCTGCAACATCATCCATGCTCGTAATAGCCGCAATTCGTAGACTTGGAACAATGTACTCCATAGGCATAATTGCTTCCTTCCCATATACCAGCTTAAAAGGTGTCTAGCCAGTCAACCTTTTACATGTGGTGTGATAGGCCCACAACACTGCTGGGATTTTAGATCCCAGTCGTTGCGGTTCGCATTGCACACCTTTGTCAATGCATGCTCCAACATCTTGTTAAACACCTCCACAATTCCATTCTCATGTGGGTGATAGGGTGTGTTAAGTTTAAACCAAATAGACTATCAAGATCACTGAAAAAAACATAATCACAAGATAGACACAGAATATACCCTGGGAAACCCTCATGGGGTAGAAAACCCAGCAAAGTGTTCCTCAATAAGATGATCAACCCAAATACAAGATGTGCTCCCTCCTACTTTGTCTCCTTAGCAAATCTCCCAGACAAGTGCGTTATCTTTCACAAGTGAGTGAGTGTGTCAAATGAGGAAAATACCTCCTCTATTTATACACTACATTGACATGTATTTTACACAAGTACATGTAGGCTCATATTTAACCATTAGGTTAAATACCCTATTATAACTGACTGGGCTGACCCCCACATGGTGGGTCTAATAACCCTAGTTACCACAACCAATCTGGAGGAATAAACATCTCCGGATTCATAGTATAATCACATCGGAGGTATGGAACATCTCCGGAATAAATAATATACAAATACAATATTCTTAGAAGTTACAATATTCAACACTCCCCCTTAACAAGAAGGATATTATAACAGCATCCGCAGGAGCAACGAGTCATACATCATACATGATACATCTATATATCATCGGAAGCTTTCTTCAGTTCATCATCATCAGTAACTCAACTAGTTACTGGAACATCGACATCACTCGATCATTAGCATCGTCATCACACGATCAGCATCGTCATCACACGGTCATCAACATCGTCATCACATGATCATCAGCATCGACATCACACGATCAGCATCATCATCACATGATCATCACCATTGATCATCAGCATCGTCATCATACGATCAGATTATAGGATGATCAATCCTACTCTCTTTAGGACATAGGTCCATGGATGATACAATCCAGATCAAGTTCCAGTATGATCAATCCTTATCTCTTTAAGACAAGTCTCATGTCCAGGGACGATCTAATCCCAACCACAGTGCCAGTCCTTTTTCTACTGGATGTGACCTAGATCAGATCTAGGATTTACCGCCACAGAGCCAGTCCTCTTTCATACTGGATGTGTCACATATACAGAGCCAGCCTTGTTTCATGCTGGATGTATCACATCTACAGAGCCAACCCTGTTTCATGCTGGATGTATCACATCTACATAGCCAGCCCTATTTCATGCTGGATGTATCACAACTACAGAGCCAGCCCTGTTTCATGCTAGATGTATCACATCTACAGAGCCAGCCCTGTTTCATGCTGGATGTATCACATCTACAGATCCAGCCCTGTTTCATGCTAGATGTATCACATCTACAGAGCCAGCCCTGTTTCATGCTGGATGTAACCTAGAGCAATTCTAGGATTTGTCACGTACATTTTGAACCGAGGTCCAGGGACGATCCAGTCCTATCATGTGCCTTTTGAACCGAAGTCCAAGGAAGATCCCGTCCTATCGTGTACCTTTTGAACCGAAGTCCAGGGACGATCCAGTCCTATTGTGTACCTTATGAACCGAGGTCCAGGGACGATCCAGTCCTATCTTGTACCTTTTGAACGGAAGTCCAGGGACGATCCAGTCCTATCGTGTACCTTTTGAACTGAGGTCCAAGGACAATCCAGTCCTATCGTGTACCTTTTGAACCAAAGTCCAGGGACGATCCAGTCCTATTGTGTACCTTTTGAACCGAGGTCCAGGGACGATCCAGTCTTATCGTTCAGTTATCGGAGACCTCATGTCTACGGCTCAACTTTAGGACTGAGGTCCAGGGATGATCCAATCCCCTCACATGTTCACCAAGAACTTCATTCTCGAATACATACGTCTACGACTCAACTTTAGGACTGAAGTCCAGGGATGATCCAATCCCCTCACATGTTCACCAAGAACTTCATTCTCGAAGACATACGTCTACGGCTCAACTTTAGGACTGAAGTCCAGGGATGATCCAATCCCCTCACAACATGTATAACAAAACATGTATTCTCATCATCAAAACATGTATCATCATCATCAAACATGTATATCAAGACATGTATCATCATCATCATTAAACATGTATATCAAAACATGTATCATCATCATCATCAAACATGTATATCAAAACATGTATCATCATCATCAAACATGTATATCAAAAGATGTATCATCATCATCATCAAAAAAATATAAGAGTCCTAAGTCTAAATAATTCTAAGTATTTAAGTGCAGTAAAAAAGGTATCCTCATCATTGATGAGACAGACTAGTTATTAGATACTATGCTACTCCCCCTTTCGAGGAGGGTCCCTTTTCAACTACACCAAGCTTGTCTCGGAAGTGTTCAAACTTTACTCAAGACAGAGGTTTGGTCAAGATATCAGCAATTTGATCCTTGGTGCTTATATACTCGAGCTTGATAGCTCCTCTCTGCACCATATCTCGTATATAAAAGTATCGGATCTCTATGTGTTTTGAGTTATCGTGAAACATAGGATTTTCAGTCATCTTGATGCAGCTTTGATTATCACACATAATCACAGTGGGATCCATTTCTAAGTCAAACACTCCAGATAAAAGTTTCCGAAGCCATACTGCTTCACAGTTGGCAGAGCAGGCAGCTATATATTCTACTTCAGCAGTACTGAGAGCCACACTAGATTGTTTCTTGCTGAACTAGAAAATCATGGCAGATCCAAGACCATCACATCCACCTGAAGTACTTTTTCTGTCTGAGACACTACCTGCCCAGTCAGAATCTGAGTAACCATGTAACCTGAGTTCATGACCTCCAGATAATATAGGCCAAAATCTAATGTACCTTTTAGGTACCTCATTACATGCTTTGCAACTATTAAGTGGACCTTTCTAGGTTCTACTAGATACTGACTTAGGGTATTTACAGCAAAGCATATATCAGGCCTGGTATTAGTTAATTACATCAATGATCCAATGATTTGTCTATATAAGGTTATGTCCACTAATTCTGATGAATCATTAACTAACAACTTCAAGTTGGAGTCCATGGGAGTGGCCATGGCTTTACACTCCAACATATCAAATCTTTTGAGAATCTTCACAGTATACTTACCTTGATTTAGAAAGATTCATTTTGGTTCTTGCCATACTTCTAAGCCTAAGAAGTAGTGCATTAATCCGAGATCTTTCATCTCGAATTCTGAAGAAAGCTTCTTCTTGCTTTCAATAATTTGTTTCTCATTTCCAGTTAGAAATAGATCATCTACATATAACAACAATATAACTGGTTCATCATCCATCACCTTGAGATAAAGATTGGGGTCAGCTTTACTTTTGGTAAAGCCCATGCTAGTTAAGAAATTGTCAATCCTTCCGTACCAAGCCCTGGGAGCTTGTTTCAACCCATATAATGCCTTTTTCAGTTTGCATACATGAGTCCTTCCGTCATTAACCTCAAACCCTTGTGGTTGCTCTATGTATACTTCTTCCTCAATTACACCATTTAGAAAAGCTGTCTTAGCATCCATTTGGTGTAATTTCCACTTCATCATGGATGCAGGTGCCATGATAGTTCTAATTGAAGTATACCTAGCAACTGGCGCAAATGTTTCTTCATAGTCAATTCCCTCCTTCTGAGAGAATCCTCTGGCTACAAATCTTGCCTTGTATTTTTCAATGCTACCATCTGCAGCATGTTTTATCTTGAAGATCCATTTGGAAGAAACCACACTTTTATCTTTTGGTTTGGGGACTATATCCCAAACATCATTTTTCATTATTGATTGATAATCTTATGTCATTGCTTCTACCCATTCTTTCTTCTGAGTTGCCTCTTCATAGCTGGTAGGTAGTTGATCCACAAGATCACACATTAAATCCATGTAGTTGGACACTAGCTTTGGTTTCTCTCTTTCTCTAGTGGAGTCTTCAGGAGCTCCATATCTTTCAGCCCCTTGAATAATATCTCTAGCCCATGCTGGCCTTCTTTTCTTAGATAAGTCTGAAATAGGAGGCTCTTGTGGTTCCAACATATCATGATCCTCTGGAGAATCATCTTCAGGAATGGGCACAGCCTCTGTGATTCTGGGAGAAGTATCTTCTTCATAGATTTCTTCAAGTTGGCACTTCCTAGATTTCTTGAGAGCTGCTTCTTCATCAAACGTTACATCTCTACTTATTTCTATGTGATGAAAACCTGGAATGTAGATTCTGAAGGCTTTGGATGATTCACAATAACCAACAAAAATCCCCTTCTTACCAAAAGGGTCCAACTTGGTTCTTTTTTCTTTTGGAATGTGGATGTACACAGGACACCCAAATATTTTAAGATGACTTACCTCAGTATTCTTACCTGTAAACACTTCTTCTGGAGTTTTGAAATCAAGAGCACTATGAGATAATCTATTTTGCACATATATTGTTGTCTTGGATGCTTCATCCCATAGATACATGGGAAGATCTTGGTCATGTATCATGGTCTTTACAGCTTCCATGATTGTTCTATTTTTCCTTTTAGCCACCCCATTTTGTTGGGGATTGTATGGAGTAGTTAGTTCCCTTTTAATTCCAACTTTTTTACAAAAGTCCTCAAATTCCTTTGAGGTAAATTCTCCGCCATTATCTGTTCTGAGAATTTTGATTCTCTTATCTGATAGATTTTCTATTAGAGCCTTGAACTCTTTGAATTTTCCAAAGACTTCATTCTTACCTTTCAGGAAGTATATCCAAGTTTTCCTTGAATGGTCATCAATGAATGAAAGATAGTATTCAAACCCACTTAGAGAAGTGGTGGGCATTGGTCCACATACATCCGAGTGTATTAGCTCTAAAATGTTCTTAGTCTTTGTTTCACTCTTTGGAAAGGGATTCTTGATATTTTTCCCTTTCTTACACCCTTTACATGAGCCATCATGATCATCTTTCAAATCTGGTAATCCTATTACTACCTTGCTTACATAGGGTAAGGCTTTATAGTTGATGTGAGCTAATCTTCTATGCCATAGCTCACTGGGGCTAGAGATCTCATGAGCAAGGGCAGCTTCTGGATGGCCCTTGAGCTTATAGAGACCTCCTTCTTCTTCACCAATAACAATTGCATCTTTAATTGTCTTTCCTTTGGACCACATGAGTACTTGTCCATCTATGAAAGCTACTCTAAAACCTTTCTTATCTAGTGCTGAGATAGAGAGAAGGTTCTTCTTTAAACCTGGTACATATAAGATGTCTTTCATCTTCAAGGGTGTTCCTGAATCTAGCTTATAGCTAGCTTCACCAATTCCTTTTATGGGATATTGGTAGTCATCTCCTAGAGATACCTTTTGTGTAGAAGACTTTTCTTCAATATTTGAGAAGGTCTTCCTTTGACCTATCATGTGCTTAGAAGCACCACTATCAATGAGCCATGTATCTTCTCCAGGAGATACAGATCCAGAGAGTAAAGAGAATAGAACATATTCTTCTGGATCTTCTTTCTTCACCTTATATCTTTTCCTTTTAGGCCTTACCTCTACCTCTTCTTCTTCTTCATCTTCTTCCTCTTCTTCTTCTTCACTATCATTTTCTGCCATATGTGCATGGTGTCTTTTGTGGACAAACTTCTTCTTTTGTGAAGGACAAAATCTGGAGATGTGTCCTAGCTTATCACAGTTGTAGCATTTGACTGTGGAAAGATCTCTTACTGGAAATGGTCCTTTTCTCTTTTTAGGTCTAGAGAAGTGTTGAGATCCTTTATGGTCAACTTTCTTGAGATGACCTATTATTCTTCTTTTGGTATGGGTGGCCAAAGCTTGGTCATCCTCTTTGAGAAGAGCTTCTCTGTTGGCTACCCTAGCTTTTTCTTGAACACAATCCTCCCATACCATATCAAACTTCATGCTCTCTTTCCTGGCACACATGGTTTGTATGAAGGATTCCCAAGGTCTAGTGAGACCATTGAGAGCAGTCATCACAAGCTCATCCTCATCAAGAGTATCACCAATTGCATCTAGTTGTTCCTTGATTTGTGAAACCCTTGAGAAGTAGTCTTGAATGGATTCTCCTTTGTGCATCTTGGTACTCTTCAATTGAGTCCTTAGATTCATCTTCCTATTGATGTTCTTTCCTTCATACATTCTTCCTAGGGCATCATACATTTCCTTTGGAGTCCTCTTGGAGGCCACTTGGGGAATAAAGTGGTCTTTAATAGAATCAGCTATGATTCTCTTTTCCCTAATCAAATCCTTCCTGTGCTTTTCTTTGGCTTCATCTCCTTCTGGTTCTGCAACTTCTTCCTTGATATAATGAGCAAGATCATTCTCTTCAAGAATGAGACCAATTATGTATTTCCATGCTCGGAAATTCTCTATACCTTCTAGCTTGTATTCAAGCTTAGTGTTTGGAGCCATCTTCTCTTGGGGGAGTCCAAGAGACAGAGTAGACTTACCTGGAAATGTTACTTTTCACTTTTCCGGAATCTGGAACAGAATTTTATCGCACTTTTGGTAGAATTAGGGTTTGACTTTCCCGAAGTTCTACCCAACCAAAAAGTTCGATATAGGGCTCAAAAGAATGGTCTTGAGAAGGGCTATCCAGCCATGGAATCAGAATTCAAAAATGCCAACTTTTTTCTGAACCCAAATTCTGACTTATCGCACTTTTGGTATAATTAGGAATTTGATTTCCCGGAGTTCTACCCAACCAAAAAGTTCGCTCTAGGGCTTAAAAGAAAGGTATTGAAGAGGTATATCCAACCATGTAACCAAAATTCAATAATACCAACTTTTTGCTGAAACCCTAACTTTCACCGGAGAGAGAGAGAGAGGTATTCTTACCTTGTGAAAGATGTCCTATTTGTTCGGGTACACAGGGTACTACCAAAGGACCGAACACCAAGAGCAACCACTTCACACAAAAAGATCACAGATCAACACACCGATGTTTTGACGTGGTTTAAACCCTCTTGAGGGAAACACTACACGGCCCCGGCCAAATAGCTTCTACGGGACAATTTATTATGCAAAGAAAGAAAGTTACAAATGAGCTTCTCATAATCGATCAACTAAACAATGACCCTCCATGTTCTTTAAATAGAGATCATGGACCAATCGGGTGTTAAGCCACGGATCAAGGTTAGGTTTAATCTAAGAGAAGTTGAGCCGTCGGATCACTCTATGTCGAAAACATATCGTGACCGTCGGATTAAGTATTTACAAATGCATACTAATGCATACTAAAGAAACACACTATCCCTAACAGATATATTACACAAGTTGATCTTAACTAACTCCTAAGTGTCTAAATATCCTAACATCCCCCCTTAAGAACAACTTGGGATAGGATTGAAGGATTTACAAAAGTGACACTATTAGGAGAAGGAAGGAGGCATTAGAGCCTATCCCCCCTTAATGACAAGTTCCTGAACTCCTAACATAGATCGAAGTTTAGAAAACTTCGCTTCTGTAAGAGACTTGGTGAAGATGTCTGCAACTTGATCATCTGTAGGGCAAAAGAGCACTTCAAGAACACGATCATGAACAAGATTTCTGATGAAGTGCATATGTAGCTCAATGTGTTTGATGCGTTGATGTAGAACTGGATCTTTGGCAAGCTTGATGGCACTTTGATTGTCGCACCAAAGTGGAGTAGGCTGCTGCTGCTCGAATCCAAACTCTGAAAGGATCTGTCGAAGCCATAAAGCTTCCTGACTGGCATTAACTGCTGCTTGATATTTTGCCTCTGCTGAAGAAAGAGCAAGAGCTTGTTGTTTCTTACAAGCCCAAGTAATACATCCAGATCCCAGACTGAAAACATAACCTGCAGTAGACTTTCGATCATCAGGATCGCCGGACCAATATGAATCAGTGAAACCAACCAACAAAGGTTTCCCCCCTGTACTGTAATGAATCCCAAACTGAACTGTACCTCGAATATATCGAAGTATTCTTTTAGTTGCTTTCCAGTGACTTTCATGAGGTGTCTGCATATAACGGGCAACTCGACCAACGACAAAGGAAAGGTCAGGACGGGAATGAGTCAAGTATAAAAGACTACGAACAAGCTGACGATACAAGGTGGCATCTACTTCAGGTGAAGTACAAGTGGCAGAAAGTTTGACTCCAGACTGGAAGGGAGAAGGGGCTGGTGTACAATCTTCCATGTGAAAGCGACGAAGAAGGTCACAAGCATACTTAGACTGAGAAAGAAAGATTCCTTCTTTGGTTTGCAGAACTTGGAGGCCAAGAAAATAATGCAAATGTCCTAAGTCTGACATTTCAAAAGTTTGTTTAAGACTGGATTTCACATGGGTTATAATATTAGGGTCACTACAAGTAAGAATAAGGTCATCAACATATAGAACAAGTATGATGAGATGGTTTCCTACTTTCTTGGTATAGACATTGGGGTCAGAATGGCATCTAGAAAAACCAGTGTCAAGGAGAAAGTTATCCATTTTGGCATACCAAGTTCTAGGAGCTTGCTTAAGGCCATATAAGGATTTCTTAAGGCGGAAGACAAGGCTAGAGTTATTCTGAACATAGCCAGGAGGTTATTCCATGTAAATTTCCTCCTGTAAATCACCATGTAATAAGGCAGACTTGACATCCATTTGATGGACTTCCCAATTGTGTAAGGCTGCAAGGGAAAGAACAAGGCAGATGGAGTTCATTTTGGTGACGAGAGCAAAGGTTTCATTGTAGTCAATCCCTTAAACTTGGGAAAAACCTTTGGCAACTAACCTTGCCTTAAGTCTTTCAACACTTCCATCTGATGCATACTTAGTTTTGTAGACCCATTTACATCTGACAAGTTTTCTTCCTTTTGGAAGAGGTACAAGATCCCAAGTATCGTTCGCCATTAAGGAAAGATATTCTTCATCCATGGATGCATCCCAATCTGGATTCCCTGAAGCTTCTGCAAAAGTTTCTGGATCATGATTCTCGGAAACTTGAGCCAAAAGAGAATAAGCTCGCTGAAACTGAGAACGTGTTCGACGTTGATCTCTAGGATCACCGGCAAGATCACCAGCTGCTTCACATGTTGAACGGACCCATCGAGGAAGCACTTGTGCTGGTGCAACTGGAGGAACATGAGCAGGCGGAGGTGGATTTTCATCCTCACTGTCATCATCAGAAACTGAAGTTGGAAACCTGTCAAGGAAGTTGGAAGAAGAAGAAGAAGAAGGCACAAACGCCGAATCAGGATCGCAGGTGAAAGATGGCACACTCACCGAGTTAGGCTCGCAGGCCAAGATATTTTCATCAAATTTAACATCTCTTCTAATGATTATAGCATGAGAATGTGGTTGAAGAAGTCTATAACCTTTTACATCTTCAGAATATCCAACAAATATGCACTTTTCACTTTTAGGTTGCAATGCTTTCCGTTTTTCATCCGGAATGTGAGCCCATGCTTCACTACCAAACACACGAAAGTGACTTACATCAGGTTTAATTTTACTCCATGCTTCTTCCGGTGTTATACCTTGTAATGCTTTTGTGGGGGTGCGATTAACTATGTAATTTGCACAATTTATGGCTTCAGCCCAAAATTGAAGACTTAGTCCCTTAGATTGGATCATACAATTAGCCATTTCTTTTAAAGTGCGGTTCTTCCGCTCAGCTACACCATTTTGTTGTGGTGTATATGGAACAGTGTGCTGTTGTTGGATGCCTTGTTCAGTGCAGAAAGTAGTGAACTGTTTGTTAACATATTCTCCTCCATTGTCAGATCTTAACTTAATAATTTGATGACCAGATTGTTTTTCAACAAGGGCCTTGTAGGCCAAGAACATGTTAAATACTTCGCTCTTAAGTTTTAGGAAATAAACCCAAGTGCGTCTGGTGTAATCATCAATGAAAGTTAAGAAATACTTGAAACTAGAAAAGGAAGTAGATGGAAGAAGGCCACACAAGTCACTATGCACAAGCTCCAAGGGAACCGAGGCGTGCCAAGATGCACGTTTGTCAAAACTGTCCCAATGATGTTTTCCAAGTACACAACCGGAACAAACACCATCTCTGCAAGATACCATCGGAAGACCTGTCACCATATTTTATTTACATAGTTGTTGCAATGAGTGATAATTTAAGTGACCAAATCGCTCATGCCAAAGTTTGCTCAAGTTATCACTTTGAGCAACAAAAACTGAAGGGAAAGGTGATGACCCAAAGTTGTTAAACTTGTACAACCTGGTAATATCATCAACAATTCTGGTAGCTAGAACCTGTTGAGGATCTTTAAATTCCTTGATTACAACTTGGTGAGGTGTAAAGGTCACAGTTTTACCTTCACCAGAATGAGTGATCTGATAGACTGATAACAAATTGCAGGAAATTCTTGGAACACATAGTACATCACTGAAATGACCATTATCTACGGGAACTGTTCCAACTCCTACAACACTTAGAGATCTATCATCACCAACAAATATTTGTTTGGTGTTACATTCATGCATAGTAGAAAAGATGGCTTGATCCTTAGCCATATGATAAGATGCTCCAGAATAAATGAGCCATTCATTTGAAGTAGAAGAAGAAGATGCATTATAAGAATAACCAGAAGCACAAAGTGCATGTCGATGAGAGGTAGATTCTGATGGCTAATCTAGGTTGATGTGGTGCTTCTTCATTGTTGCTTCCAAGGCTTCCATCTTCTTGAAACACTTTGATTCATCATGATTATCTTTCCCGCAATAGTTGCAATGCCGCTCAGTCTTCTTGCCTTTTGTCTTGGATCCTTTGTCATTTTTTAAAGAAGGAGCTGACTGAGAGGGTTTGGGACCCTTATTTGACTTATTATTGTGAAAATTTTGTTTCTTAGGAGGCTTGGACTTTTCTGTTGGGACAATAAGGCTTTCCCAGATGTATCTGCATTGTTGATTATTCCAAGGTGAATGAGTTTATCTTGTTCTCTAATCAAGGAATCACAAAAGGATTCAAGACTAGGCTCTTGATAGCTAGCTGCATTCAAGGATGCTTTCATGGAGTAAAATGTAGATACAAAAACAGAATATGCAGGTCCAAGTTTGGAAAGAATATGATAAATGCACTGTTTGTCTTCCCTCTCAATCTTACATTCTGCACATAAAAGCTTGAGAGTTTTGTACTTAGATAAATAATCTTGAATGCATGAAAAGTCACTTGGATTTAAAGAAATCAACTCATTTTTGAGTTGGTGACCTCGAATTTCATTGTGTTTACTAAACACAGTTTCCAACTTGTCCCAAGCAGTATTAGGTTCATCAATTCCAGATATGTGGAATCGCAAATCAGTAGAGATTAACATCCCAATCAATCCACGAGCTTCATCACATCTATTTGCCCATTTTATTTTCTTATCATCATCAATGGGTTCTTTTTCTTTCCCTGTGGTAATTCTGAAAAGTCCCCTACTTCGTAGAACATCCTCCATACCAGATTTACATGAGAAATAGTTGGAACTGTTAAGTAGAATATCACAATGGGCGGCCATATTTATAAAGTAATGGCTGTAAAATTAGAAACCAATAGTCTGGATGTGAAGAGCTCGAAAAAATAGGCGGTTTAAAAAAAACGGCACTGAAAACTGACTCTGTATGATGAAGTTATGCTTGAACAAAGAAACTGTTGAAGACGTCCGCAATAGTGACGTGGCAGCTAGAGAATGTCCAGCAAAAAAAGAACCCCCCTCTTCCCAAGATGAACCTTTTGACAATCACTTTAAAAAAGTTGCTTTAAGTGAATCACTTTTGTAAAATAAGTGATTTCACTTTTACAATGATATTACTTTTTAAATAGTGCAACAATAAATAAAAAACTTAAGTGACTCACTTGTATTTTTATTTTTTATTATTTAAGTGAGATGCACTTTTACAATAAAGTAACTTGAAAATAGAAATTGCATGCACTTTTCCTTTTAAAAGTAACTTCCTAAGACTTGAACTCAAGACCTATTAAGGAATAAAGCAACTTTGAACCAAGTGAGCTAGATTAAAAGGTATGTAAAATATGGGAATGAGGAAGGGGGCTTTTTTTTTTTTTTTTTTTACTCTTCTTGCTCGGTTTGTGTGCTTGCCCTTTTTCCTGCAAAACAGACCACAAAACGAAACAAAAAAAACTTTTCCACACTTGTGGAGTTAGATCTTGTTAGCTTGCCCGGAAAGTCTACGTTTTCTCTCTGTTTCTGATTTGTCAAGATCGCGCAAAGGTGCACGGCAAAGAGCATACGCAGCCGAGAAAAACCCTTTCCCTTTCTGTTTCTGATTTGCCGAGATCGCTCAAGGTGCACGGCAAAACTATTAGGTTAAATACCCTATTATAACTGACTGGACCGACCCCCACATGGTGGGTCTAATAACCCTAGTTACCACAACCAATCCGGAGGAATAAACATCTCCGGATTCATAGTATAATCACATCGGAGGTATGGAACATCTCCAGAATAAATAATATACAAATATAAAATTCTTAGAAGTTACAATATTCAACAGGGTGTACTTTTCTTGTGTTGTATCTAAAACTCCTCTGTCAATGTACTGATAGTGCAATTAAGAAAGTGGCTGCCTTGATCACTCAACAATATCTTGGGGCAGCTGAATCGAGTGATAATGTGATCAAACAAAACGCGAGCGGCCGTGGTGGCGGAGAAATCAACTACAGGTGTTGCTTCACCGCATCGGGTCAAGCACTCTATCACTGTGACAATATACCACACACCTGTGCATTTCCATGGTGAATGGATCGGTCCGACAAAATCAACAGCCCATTTTTCAAATGGTTGCAGTGTCACTTGAGGTAGTAGCGGCATCTCATCTCATATGGATGGATTTCCAATTCATTGACAAACATCACAAGACCGCACATAGTCTGTCGCATCATTATGTAAGGTGGGCCACCAAAGTTCTGCACGTAGTACCTTCTAGACAGTCGCCCGACCACCATAATGTCCTCCCGCGACTCCACCATGTGCCTGAGCCAATATCTGCACTTGCTCATGCGGCAAGACACATCTGTGCAATATCTCATCAGCACCCAATTTATACAACTCTCTCGCGATTAGCTAAAAGTCAGCAGCCTTGACAACCAATTGCTTCTTCTGAGAAGTGGTAAAGTCAGTGGGCGTTGTGCCCATCACCAGAAACTGAAGGATGTCATCAAAATATTGATCAGCGATGGCAATGTGGAATAGTTGGGCATCTGGCATCCCATCTTCGATATTAGTCGGTTCCTCCCCTGTGTCAATCTATGACAAATGATCTAGTCGAGCATTCAACCGCCCCTGTTTCACAATGACTTCAAAATTAAACTCTTGAAACAAAAGTAGCCATTGACAAATCTTTCCCCCAACATAGGCTTATTGACCAAGTATTTTAATGTGGAATTATCAGTGAACATTTTAAAGTGGCCACCCAACAAGTAATTCCTAAATTTCTACAGCGCGTAAACCATGGACAAACCTTCTCGTTCTGTGGTAGTGTAATTACGTTCTATAGAGGACAGCTTCCGACTGGCAAAAGAAATGGGATGATCAAGGTCACCGTCGCCAGTTTGATCCAACACAACCCCTAATGCAGTTGATGAAGCATCAACATGGACATGAAATTCCTTAATCCAATCCAGAAAGACCAAGATTGGGGCCGACGCCATCTTCGCTTTGAGCGTTTCGAAACTATCCTGACATTCCGGGCTCCACTGGAATGCCACGTCCTTCTTCAACAATTTTTCCATAGGGACAGTAATCGCAGCATAACCCCTGATGAACTTGCGATAATATCTCGTGTGACCCAAGGTCACATGCAACTACTTAACGGTTGTTGGCAGTTGCAACCCCAAAATGAGCGCAATTTTGGCTGGATTGACCAGCAATCCCTTCTTACACACGAGATGACCCAGCAATATCCCAAACAGTGCACATAAAATACATTTCTTCAAGTTCATCGATATATGGTTCTGTCAGCATCGCTCAAGCATTAACCGTAGATTGGCCAGATGATCACGAATCAATCCACAAATGGTCCAATCATCCATATATACCTGCAAAAACTTTTGAATAAAATCTTTGAAGGTGGAAACAACGACCCAGGAGAATATCGCAGGTGCATTCTTCAAACCAAACGGCATTATTGTGTACTGAAAGCAAGCCCATTCAGTAACAAAAGTTGTTTTATGGCGATCTTCCTTAGCAATGTGAATCTGATGGTATCCATAGAATCCCTCAGTGAAAGAGTACATCTCCTAGCCACCCACTCCTTCAAGTACTTCATCAGTAAACGGGGTCAGAAACGGTTCATGCAAGCAGGCATCATTCAACTTCCGCAAGTCGACGCAAATGTGCACTTCACCTATTTTCTTGTCCTGCACCACCATAGGACTGATCCATTCGAACTCTTCCATAGGTTCAATAATACCAACATCCAACATGAGATCAAGTTCCACCTTGACCTTTTCTTTATGTCACGGATTCAGCCGATAAGGTCACCATTGGACTAGCTTAGCATTTGGTTTCAATGGAATCTTCATCTCTCCTAAATCACCCAAGATTCCCTTCATTTCAGAAAACTTCATGGGAAACACATCTTGAAACTCATGAAGTAACTCAGTAACCTTACTCATCATCTCATTATCTTAATAATCCCCAACATTGGAAAACTTGGGATTAGCCTTGATGCCAATATTCGTCTTACGGAGGAGCAATGGTTGACTGAACGGATTACTTGGTGCAGCAGGTGGGACCACATCGTGACTTCCTTCAGATTTGGGAATGTCAATATTCCGGGGATCATCATCGTCCTCCGGGCCACCACTGATGTTGAAGCACTCCATGAGAGACTGCATCTGACAATGTGTGTGCGGGTCGACAGGGTAAGCCACTGGAACAACCTAAAGTACCACGTCGCAAATGAGCTGCAATGATTTATGGACATCAAGGTTGGCATCCGCAAAAGTGAACGTATGAGTGAAATAGATCATCAACTCCCCCATGTTGTAATGTCTCGACATAACTCGGCTACAATGTACCACGAGCGTGGTATCTCATCCAAAGTATGGAAAAAAGCATGGACCCACTCATCTTTGGTTCGCGCTACCCATAAGCGTTGGAACTCCATCACATGATCACTGGGATCAGTCCAGCCATCATACTTTCCAGTTTGATAAAATTCAGTATCGCTGAACCGAACCATCATCAACCTTTGACATTGTGGCCAACCTTGAATGAATTTCTTATGTGTCTCCCACTAGCGAGCCGGAGCATCCTTCAGTGCTTTGTCCAATGCAAGCAATCGCTGTGGTTTTGAGACACTGCCTTCAAATTCTGCTAAAAAGGTGGTTAGGCCGGGAAACCCCTCATAGACAGGCAATGTGATTGTTTCTGTCGCAACACAACATAAGGATTGCATAATCAAGCCACATTTCCAGAATGGTACTTCATGCATTCGGTTCTGCCAATGTTCCAAGGCATCATCAGATTCAGAACATGAAGAGTTCTCACTGTGCCACTCCAACTCACCGTGGATAGTAGGATGCATATAATCTTCAGAAATATTGAATGCATGGTCCCATCCAGCGGGATCATCATCTCTCACAGGTTCAACGTATCGGCGTCCTTCAGCCGAATCCAATGGGGCTATGACCCTGAAATCGCGATTCTCAAAGGTCATCATGTGCTTCTTGAATTTGATGACAGCTCCACTATCAGTATCCCATCCGATCCCCAAGAGAACTGGATAAGAGCTTCCTCCCTCAACCACTTTAATAACATCAAAGTCAGCATAAGTCTTCATGCCCTCAATATCAATCGTGAGTCGCGGAACTCGCCCAATGGGTGTTACCTTCGCATGGTTAGCCAACCGGAGCTGTAAAGGAGGCCAGCTCAATGGGGGACTCCCCATCTTCTGCCATGCCTGCTTGGTTAAGATGTTAACATCCGAACCAAGGTCAAGAATCATAGAGTTAACATCATATTCGCCAATCTAAATATTCTTTCACATCTCCTTGCCAGCCTTCCGTCACTGTAGGGAGTTTATTGTTGATTCCTACCGTCCTTTCGAAAATTGCTGCAACCATCTCTCAATCTCAACCAGGGCAGCTGGGTCTCGTGCCAATGAAAAATAGCTTTCAAGGAACTCTTGCAATGTACTCGGTGGTGGTGTTTGGCCAGCGTCTGATGTAGTATCAAAGACAGGCGGCATATTGCAAACAACATCCTTACCGCGGTCTTTCTCCAAAGTGTGATGTGCCTCTAGGAATGTCTCTCACTTTGTATCAATGTCAAAGGGTACCATCTTCTGACCAGCCAACCGAATTAGTGGTCGCGAACCATCTTCCCTAGTTGTCTTGCCTCCATGAGTGACAACAACCACTGAAGCATCTTGTGGTCACGTTTCTGCAGAAATGATCGCAATATTTGCACCCTGCGTTTGGTTCTGTTGCAGACTCCTTGGTTGATTGACATTCGACGGTGGTCGCGGGGGATGGTCCTATACTGGTTGCTGGACAGGGTTCTGTACTGGTTGCTATGGTTGGGCTTGATTCTGTAGCTGCGGAGCGTACCCAGCCTGCCATCGTGCAATCAACTGTGGAAAATTCTCAACCATATGATCATTACCAAAACAAAACGTACACTAATTTTGTAGCAGTGGGAAGTCGCACTGATAATGCCCCCATACCGCATAGTGGTAACATTGCATAGGTCCACGACCTCCTCGGCCTCCTCCTCCATGACCAAATCCGCTTCCGTGTCCGCCCCTGTATCCTCCTCGGTAGCCTCCCTGCTGTTGGTACTGAGGTTGGTTAAACTATTGCTGCATTGGTGCTAGTGGTATTCCTTTCCCTTGTGGTGCATACTGTGGTTGTTGTATGTACTGTGGCTGTGGGGGGGTCATCTGCATCGGAGTGTATTATGGCATGAACTATTGCAGTTGTTTTTGTTGTGGTGAAAACTGCATCTGCGGTTGCGGTAATGGCTAGGCTACCTGTGGTTACAGACAAATTGCGGTTGTTGCACCACGCGCTGATCATCCTTGACGTAGAATGCATCACACATCCTTTCCTGTAGCAACCCATATACACGAAAATCCTTCTCATCGTGACCTACTGGCTTGCAAAATGTGCAGTAAAGATTTCGCGGGGTTGTGACCATTTTCTGCATATGTGGGCAATTATCGTGATTGTTCCCAAACACTTGACAAATGCAACACCACGGCATACTACCGCCATTCAACTGGTTTGGTGCACCTGACACCAAATAATTATGGAAATCTGGGCAATTATCCTTAGTATGCCCTTCTCCTCGGCATCGCGTACACCATACTTCATCGCACTGTTCCTTGTTCTTCTTTAAATCTTGCAACTATATAGCCAAGTTGGCGAGCTGCATCTGTATCTACGACATTTTGACTGCATTATCTCCAATCGGTGATGCCTCTAATCGCATTGCATTATCTAGAGCTTCACTAGGCGTCGATATGTTTTGCTGCATCAGCGACAGCCGAATGTGGGGTAACAGTGCTGCAATTAACCATTCTTTATGTTGGACGGTGCTCATATCGAAACTAACCTTTTCCATCAGCGTCTTGAATCATTGGTCGAAATCCCATACCATCTCATTGGGATATTGCTTAATTTCCTTTAATTCAATAATGTATTGGGCCTTCGACTTAGGCCATCTAAATTCAGCAATCAACCCATCGCAAATCTTGTCCACTGACTTCTCTGGGGCCCCCATAGGGACTAAAATAAACTTCATGAACCAATCTAAAGCATGACCTCACAGAGTCATGGCTAACTGTTTCTTAGCATTGGCATCAGTGATTTATATCATGGTCCAGACCGCTTCACACAAAAACCAATACTGTTCTGGGTTGTCTTTCGCACTTCCATGGAACAATGATAACTTACCATCATCACCTTCTATTTTGGGCTTCCCTCCTCCTGTTGTTGTGCTACTACCAATTAACTTCTGCGGAATTGACGAACTTGGCGGTGTCGAAGTAGTATTTCTTTCTGTTTGAGAGTCAGTGAACGGAGGTGTGGGTACGTTGGTGTTGGGGTTTTGTCCTACCTTTATCCTGGGTGTAGCCTGGTCGTCCCTATCAATATTGTGAGGTCGCTTCATCCCGTGTGGTCTTCCTTCACAGTTTTGCGGTTCGATTGTTGCAGGACCTTCTCCCATCCTCTACCTCTTCTCCTGTCGAAACCTTGCTCCTCCTCTTGTATGACCACTTTCTTCCTTGGCTTCGCTCACAGTCTCTTCATGGTCTGCACCCATCTACCCCTTACCATTCCATATACCGCCCCCCAGCAGTCTTGGTACCCACAGCCTCCGCCCACCAGGCTATCTATAGATCAAGCTGCATCTTTAATATACCCTTTTCACAGATTAGCATCTTAATCGACAATTGGAGCGACAGCAGAAACCTTCCCCTCGGTCCTCGGAAGAAGTATCTTTAAGCTTCACTATAGTATTTCATCGTGTCGACCGCAAATTCGGTGATATATCCCTCCAAAATGCTATCAAGCCAAACTTTGACAGCCCGCAATGCCTTATTATCGACTTTTTGCAGCTCCTGAATCAATTCCGGGGTCCAAGCCGTCGGTTCACCACCCTCGAAGTTCCTCTTCTGGAAGGTCAGCTTCAACAACCATTCATACATAATAACCAGGAATTCACAGAAAAACCATTCATGCGGACCGTCGTGAATATATCTTCCCATCCAGTGATCTATTGTCAGTCGCGTGTTCCGGCTTTCTTCTTCAGCAAACTCTTGCAAATTCTAATCGAACCATTTCTTTATCTCCGGCTTCGTCGGGTGCCACAACATGACCTCTTTTCACTCTGCACACAGTCCCAGCAACGGAACCATTTGTTGACCAATGCGACCTTGGTCGACAGGGGTTCGCCTCACTGTCGACACATACCGTAGTCTCCGTGGGCACCGGCCCAGGCAGGTTTGAACCCACCCAGCAACACCCGCACAGCGGATGAGGTCTCACCTGAGGCATCCAGGAAGAGCAGATGGAACCATGTTTCCGCCGAGGGAGGAGGAGAGTTTTGGCTACACAGACTAACTCTATTGTGGCACTTAACAGAAACTTTAAACATTTGGTAAGAAGTTATAACATATTACTTCATCGCAACATTTATCATCACATTCTACATACAACATATTGCTTAATTACAGCATTTATCATCATAGCAACAGTAAGTAGACATTTCATCAAACAACGTTCATACATTGCAACATTGCACAAAGTTCATACCAAAACATCATTATATTACTTTCGCGATCATATACCAGAATCAAAACACAGATCTCGCACACCATTGGTCTTCTCTCTTTATCTTCCTCTATGGTTTTCTCCTCTCTAACACTTACAACTCTCATGTATTTATAGGCTTCTACAATTACAATATTTGTCCACTTACAACTGACTTCCTAACCGACACTATAGACAATTGACCCAATATCTACCTGACTCGGTCCAAATGACCCCCAAAACCCGCAAACCGCGGTACACTGACTCACTATTACATACTATGTGGTCTAAGTGACCCAAAACCCGCCAACTGCGGTATTCTTTAACACAAAATACTCCTTGCGCGCCCTCATCCAGTGTGTCACAGCGTCAACGGTACCGCGACATTTCCCCATCAAACCGCCTGCCAACAAATGCATCTAATTGAGAACCCATGGATCCTAAGATATCTATTTTGAAATTTTCTAATAGGTTTCTCAATTCTACCCTTGTAACTCCACCAGGACTGGATGTATTTCCTTTTAGGTTCCTAGTATAAGATTCTCGAAAGTGTCTTCCAAATTTCCCTCTGCTCTAGAGTAATTCCTACATAGCTCACAAATCTGTGTGAAAGACTTATGAGAGATGTCTCCTACTGCCATGAGATTAACGTTTTCTAAGAATTCTTATGAGATTCCCTTAGGGAAGAGTGTTCTTACTACATCTTCTTGAAGATCACTATATTTGGATTTATGTAACACATAGTTAAATCTTTTGAGGTAGTCTTCTAGGCTCTCATCTTCAAGTTGTTGTACTTTGAAAATATCATTGTGAGAGTCCTTAGGTTTACAGTAATCCTGATATTTCCGTATAAATGTAGTCTTCATGTCTTCCTAAGTTCTAACACTAGATTCTCCTAACCCCATAAACCATCGAAGAGCATAATCTTTTAATGTGGCAGGAAGAAGTTTTAGCTTTTGGCCATCTTGTAGGTAGTTATAGATCCTACAAAAAATGTCAAACTCAAATAAGAATGTATCTGGATCCTCACTACTCTTCCCAAAAAAGGTCAGTAGTGAGGAGGGATGGATGTTCTTCATGGTTACATCTTGTGTAGTGTCTAAGGTAGGGAACCCAAAAGTACCTTCAGTTCTAACCTCTCCCTCTTCATCCTCTTGTCAGACGTGATCTTCATTTTCATTCTCCATAAAAACTTGATTTCCAAAGAGAGAATACCTAGGTTTTTCCTTTATTGGTGAATATGGGATGTCCCAACATTCTGTTTCAGGGATAGTATTCCTCTTTTTAGGAGAGGAATTACTAGCTACGTGGGAGTCCAGTTTTGAAGGTCCTGCGTTTGTTGTCTCAATCTGTGAAACAACTATGTTCACAAAATTTTCAAAAAGAGCATCTACTTGTGTAGGATCAACAAAGTCTACTAGGTTTGTACCACCTACTATTGAAAAGGTAGTGTCTTTGGGTTTTTGAGCTAATGGAGGGTTGAGAGGTTCTGATGTTTTATCCTTTTGAATTTCCTCTTGTCTGATTTCAGTCTCAATATGAGATTGAGGTTCTTCTAATGGTATTTCTTTATGAACAAACTTCTCTGATGTCTCTATGGTTCCCCCTAAATGGTTTCCAGAAAGGATTTCCTTATCTTTCCAAGTAGGACTATCCCCTTTAGGTTTTTTCCGATACCTTTCTGCTGAGTTAGTAGTTGGGGTGGCATGCCCCCTGTACAGGTTAGTAGGGATTTTAGTAGGAAGGTTATTTTTAATGTATCTACCTTTTCAGTCTCTAGACCTATTCATGAAAACAAAGCTAAAACTGAAATAAATTATGATTGCATTACTACTATTGCTAGGTTTTGGGGATGTTTGTTATAACAGATGCACAGGTTCTTACCTCTCGTCTTACCTCTCACCCACCACCATCCTATTTCTAAGTTTCAAAAGGAAAATTCTACCTATCACTAAGGTTTAAAAAGAAAATTCTACCTATCTACAACTCCCCGACAACAACGCCAAAATGTTGGGTGTATTTACTGTCTTAACGAATCACCAAATATTTAATTATCGACCAGGGTTGGTAATCTTAGAGTTGTGGCAAAGTATATGCTGAGGTAGAATGGTACCTAAGACATCGGCTCGGCCGACCTTAGAAATGTTTAATAATGAAAAGATTGAAATATCTTTCAAAATGAAAAACCGATTCAAACTTGAGAAATGCAACTACTAAACTGATTAGACCTAACTAAACCAATAGATCATAATAGTATCAATCTATACTACTCTACTCTATGAACAATAACTAAAAAGATAAAAACAACAATACTATTCTAGGAAACAAGACTTGATCAAAAGCAAAACTACTCTTATGAAAAATGGAAACTACTAATGAATTATTCAAACTCTAATCTAGGAATTAGAAAGATTAATTACCATGCAACTAACTATGGAAACAAGAAACTATATTATCTTAAAGCAAGATTACAAACTACTTAATAAACCTAAGAAATTCAACAATTAAACTATTCATGCCTTTAAAAAATACTCAAGACTAAGCTAAACTATCTAATTCCATTCTCCTTGAGGATTCTGAGGAAATGTGTCAAATGTAATAGGAACGGGAGAAAATGTATCAAAATGACTTTCAAATGTGACAAGGAAACAGAACGGAAGTAAATCTAGTTTAACTTCTACAAAGAGATGCAAGCTAAAAAGTGACCAATTACAACTTACTTTAAACATTGTAATATATTCTTTATCCATAAGCAAATGACTCTAGTTATGCTATTGAAGACTTGATTGGGAATAAGATGTTATTAACAAGAAACCAAGAACATGTATTTCTAATGACTACTTTGAAATCAAAGGCATGCAAATATCTATGCTATCCTACAAAGGTGAAGCATGACATATAATTATCAACACAAGTTTAAGGAAATCTAAGCATATGCAAATGAATTGGAAATAAATGTAATATAGAAGCAAGTAGAAAACTTAATAAAGATATTTTATTTCTGAATCAAATCCCATCCTATGAACATCTTCATTAACTATGTAAATGAGAAGAGCAAATCCTATGCTTGAGCTAAGAAACCATAAAAACTAATGTACTTTTGAAAGTCAAATTACCAAGCTTAATCCAAAATTGACCTTAATAAAAATGAAGTAAACTAAACTAGGAATATAATTAACGAGTTCTACAATAGTAATAAGTTAATAAATCAAACATAAAAGTTCAATTACAGAAACATAATCTGAAAAGTAAACTAAAGAAAAGTTAAGGAATGAATAAGAACTAAGAATAGTTATAAAGCCTAATTGAAACTCTATGTAATTTGAAACAAGGTCCTCATTACATACACAACTACTAGTTAACTGGAGGAAATGATACAATTCGAAAACCTAAAAAATTGAACTTTAAACAAGCATAAAAACAAGACAGAAAATATTAAAGTCCGGATGATAGTCTGAAAGACAGTCCGAATTATAGTCTGGATTGTTGGAATAATTAAGTCTTCCTACCATGTCATTTAATTACATAAGATGCATTAATTAATAATTTTTGGTTAATTCTATGTAAAAGACTAAGAAATTGCCATTGTGTGGACCACAACGCAACATGGGAGGCTCAAATACACCCAAGGTGTGGTGTGGACCACAATGCAACATGGGAGGCTCAAATACATCCAAGGTGTGTAACACAATACACCTAGGCCACTTGAGTGCCTTCCAAAAATATTCTAGATAATATTTAGCTAGGAAAGGTTTATTTTCTGAGTTTTAGTGCTTTTTAATGCTTTTTACTGCCTTTTACCCTATGGGGAAAAGCTAGTCTACCTAGGAAACTTGTTTTTTGCACCCAAGAATTTCCTTAATTATTTTTCCTTCCAAACTTCATATTTGGCATTTTTTTACATCATACTTCACCTTTAGACCACTAATTAGGAAACTAGTGAGCTTTTGGATAGTTTTGAAAAGTCTACTTGCCACCTAGGGGGGATCAGCATTTTTAGCAAGTCTGATGAAGAGAAGATTACTTTGGCATATTTATCCATTTGAATTACTATTGTAAATTTATTTAAAATCATCCTATTACTTTAATAAGGCTGGATGATGTATTTTATCCATGAGAAGTTCATACAAAATTCTACTCTTGTGCATAATTTTTGTGTCTTTGACTAGTTGTGTGATATTTTCTTATGAGAGAGTGTAATTTCTTGAATATATCTTGGATGTGAACTGAATTTCACATGGTATCAGAGCTATCAAGCTATTCCTATCATCTTTGATTGTCTTGCAGGATCCAACAGTCTCAGAAAGGGCGCATTGATCAATTCACCGGGTGAATTCTATTCTCTGCAGGGCACATTTTGGCATCCATAAGTGTTCTAAAATCACTCCATAAGTTTATTTCAGAGCAGCAATGGATCACACACATCATATCATCCTCACTCCATTAAATTATTTTGATTGGAATGAAGTTATGGAGATTCTACTGAGGAGCAAAGGGCTCTACAGGGTGACCATGGCAACTGAAGCTGAGCCAACCTCAGCAATAGAGAAATCAAAATGGCACAATCAAAGGGATGAATCCTATGGGCTGTTATGTCTCACTAATCCAGATATATTTTATTTCATCTTGATGGCCTCACTTCACCCAATGAAGTATGGCTGAAACTTCAAGAATTGTTCGGGAAAACCGATTTATTGAGAGGCCACCAATTGGATAACGAGCTAGTCTCTTTGAGTCCACAAAATTTTGATAATCCACATGATTTCTTCTCCAAATTTAAATCTCTTGTATTGCAGTTGAATCAATGTGGTATTGAAAAAAAATGTGAGCAATTAGTTTTGGACATTCTCTCCAATCTTGGCCTCGACTATTCAATCTTTGACTCGACCTTCCATTCCACCCGGAAAGCAATTAAAAATTGGAAGAGCCCAACACTTTTAGAATTCACAGAGTCTTTGACACAAGAACAAGACAAATTGGTCTTGATGGGAGCCATTAGAAATCCATCCAAAGACCATTGTTTGAATGTTGGAGATTCAAAGGGTTTGAAAGGAAAGAAGAAAGGCAATTTCAAGAAGTCCACTGGTGAGAGGAAAGACAAGCAGAATTTTAATGGAGAGACATCTAACTTCAAGAAGAATCCGAAAAAGAAGAATGAGAGGACAAAGTGCAATTATTGCAGCAAAATATTTCATCCTGAAAGCTCTTGCATGAAGAAAACCATTGACCAATTGACTTCACTCTTGGAGAAAGCCAACATTCCTCTTCCAGAGAGCACAAGGAGGAAGGATGGAGGACAAAATTCCAATGATAAAGAGAGAGTTCATGCACTAATGGCCAGCACATCAAAACCTTCTTCATTCATTATTGATTCCAATGCATCAAGACACATGGTGTCTACAAGTAAGTTTTTCACTTCACTTGACTCTTCCAGTGGTCCAAATATTGTATTGGGAGACAATTCTGAAACTTCTAGCAAAGGAAAAGGTAGCAAAGATCTTGAGTTTGGGTCATTTAATAATGTTTTATATGTCCCTAGAATTGCTGCAAACCTACTATCAGTCTATTAGATGACCCATATGAGGCTTCCCAAGAGAGTAACCTTTACCCCCAATTATGTCGAGATAGCAGAAATTTCAACAGGAAAAATTATTGCATTTGGTACTGCTGATCATTGTTCTATAATTTACAAGTTTTTTCATTTTGTGCCAAATCCCTCACCTTCTGTTATGTTAACCCATGCCAACGAGTCCAGCAAACTATGGCATGAAATATTTGGCCACCTAAATTACAAATACCTTTCCCAACTTCATGAGAAAGAGATGCTTATAGGGCTTCCCAATATCAAGTTTTCCAAAGGTGTCTATCAATCTTGCATCCTAGGAAAACACCCTAAGCATAAGTATGGAAGATACAGATTTGAGAGAACCACTACACCATTAGACCTTATTCATACTGATATATCAGATCCATTCCCTGATGATTCCTTGAATCGTGCAAAATACATCCTCACATTCATAGATGACTTCAACAGATATTGTTGGATTTATGTCATCAAGTTAAAGACAGAATTTTTTGGGTTGTTCAAGCTATTCAAAGCCTTGGTTGAGAACCAGTCTAGTAGGAATATTAAATTTATAAGACCTGATAATGGTGGTGAATATGTGAAATCAGAGTTTCATCATTTTGTGCATCTTCAGTCATTCAGATGCAACACATAGTTCCATATACACCTCAGCATAATGGGGTTGCTGAGAGGAAAAATAGATCTCTAAAGGAGATGGCCACTTGTATGCTTGAGGCAAAGGCATTGTCTCCCAAGATATGGTATGAGGAAATAAATTGTTCCACTTTCATTCAAAATAGAGTGCCACACAAAGATCTCAAAGGTATCACTCCTTTCGAGGCTTGGACAGGTCACAAACTTGATATCTCTCATTTCAGGATTTTTGGCTCAAAGGCTTGGGCTAGGATTCCACTTGAGAAGAGGAGGGCATTGCAGCCCCAAATCCAACCATGTTTATTTTTTGGATATTCATAGGAATCGAAAGGTTATAAATTTCTGAACACGACCACTCATAAAGTATTCATCGAAATACGTGTGCAGTTTGAGGAAGAGCCCTCTCAGAGCGTTGAAATTGGAGAACCATATTCACCACCACCTGAAGAAGAAGTAAGTGATGTTCTTGATGTTTTTGACTCTGATATATCTGATCATGAGTATCATTTTATTGCAGATGATAACTCACATACAAGGCCTAAATGGGATGCGAAAACCTTGGAAGCAGCAAGTGAACTAGTTGGCAATCCTCATGACCAAAGGAGGACTAGATCACAATTTGAATGATCCTTATCTTTCTGAGATGTGTTTTGTGATGATAGATTCTGATCCTAAAACATATTAGGAAGCCTCACATGATCAAATATGGAATATTTCTATGGATGAGGAGTTTGAGTCATTGCAAAAGAATGAAACTTGGGAGCTAGTCAAGCTCCCCGCAGGCAAAAAGTTGGTAAGATGCAAGTGGATTTATAAGACCAAATGTGCATCGGATGGTACAGTGGTAAAGTAAAAGTCGAGGTTGGTAGAAAAGGGATTTTCTCAGGTCTAAGGACTTGATTATAATGAAACATTTTCACCGGTAACACAGAAAGACTCCATTAGACTAGTTTTGGCAGTGGCAGCTTCCAAGCGATGGGAAGTACATCACATGGATGTGAAAACTGCTTTCCTCCATGGGGAGCTTGAAGAAGAAATTAATATGAAGTAGCCACAAGGGTACACATCAGATCCAAATCTTGTTTGCAGGTTGAAAAAATATTTGTATGGACTCAAGCAAGCCCCCAGGGCTTGGTATGCAAAGATGGATAGTTTTCTTCTGTCACAAGCTTATGTTCGGTGTAAATATGACCCAAATGTCTATATGAAGCATCTTGATGGTTTTATAATGATAATATTGCTGTATGTTGATGATTTTATGATTACAGGTAGTAGCAATGACCAAATAGCATCATTAAAGGCATCCATGCACCAAGCATTCTCCATGAGTGACTTGGGAATTCTTAAGAAATTTTTGGGGCTTGAGATTTCTCAAACAAAAGATGAAACCAAGGTATGTCAGTCAAAGTATGCTTCTGATATGTTGAAGAAGCTTAAGATGGATGATTGCAAGCCTTCTAAGACTCCATTCCTTTTTGGAGTTAGACTAGAAGATGCAGAATCTACACCATTGTTTGACAGTACTTTATATATATAGTTGATTTGAAGCTTGCTCTACTTGACACACACTCGACCAGATATTGCTTATGCTGTGAGTGTGGAATCAAGATACATGGAGAAGGCACATCAGCTACATTGGAGGGATGCAAAAAGAATCCATCATTATGTGCGGGGCACAAAGAGTGATGGGATTCACTATGCTACAGATTCGAGCCTAGATCTCTTGGGCTTCACAGATTCAGATTGGGTTGGTGATAGCCTTAACAGGTGGCCCTTTTTTCTGGTCCAGCAAGAAACAGAATGCCATAGCACTATCTTCAGTGGAGGCATAGTATAGAGGAGCAATGAATGCTGCTACACAGTGTGTTTGGTTGCAGGGAATTTTGTCGGAGTTTGAGATTTCTTTGAGTACTCCTACTGTCATTTTTTGTTACAACCAGAGTTCCATCAGAGTTTCATGTGATCCAGTACAGAGGAAGAGGACCAAGCACATACAGATTCTTATGCACTACATCATAGGCCTAGTGCATGACCAGATCATAGATTTGCAGTATTGCCCCACAGGTGAGCAAACTGCAAATATCTTCACCAAGGCTTTCACAGAGAAGATATTCAACTATCTTATATCACTTCTTGGGATGGCTGAACATGTGGTGGAGTGAAGGGTTGATCAACAACCTTTCAATTTTTATATGTCCATGTTTTGAGGGGAGGTTTTTCCCATGATGTTTTCCTTCTATCTTGTTTTTGTCGACTGAGAGTATTGTACTGGGTGACCAAGTCTTGTTACTAGGCCCTTAGTATTTCATTTTCTGATATTTAGATCATTTAAGTCAAACTTATGAGGGGGTGTTGGAATAATTAAGTCTTCCTACCATGTCATTTAATTACATAAGATGCATTAGTTAATCATTTTTTGTTAATTCTATGTAAAAGACTAGGAAATTGCCATTATGTGGACCACAAGGAAACATTGGAGGTTTCAAATACATCCAAGGTGTGGACCACAAGCCACCTAGGAAACTTGGGCACCTTCCTAAAAGATTCTAGATATGATTTAGCTAGTAAAGGCACATTTTCTGAGTTTTAGTGCCTTTTAGTGCTTTTTACTATTAGGAACCTATGTCAACCCTTCTCTTTACTATGTTAGTGTATTGTTGTTGGATGCATATGCTTTGTAAGTCGTCTCGTAGTATTTGTTGATCCATAGTTTATATTAGCCCATAGTATTGGACGCATATGCTTTGTAAGTCGTCCTATAGTATTATATGTCCCATGGTTTTGACTCATAGTATTGGGCATAGACTTAGTATATAAGTGTGTGTTGAGGTCATTGAAGGCACCGTGAAGTTAATTGTATTGAGCTTGCTCAAAGGAGGTTGCCCCCTCGAAGTGGCCCATGATCAATATAAAAGTGATTATGTTCTATTATTTCTGATATCTCGTGTATTTGCGTTAACTAATTATTGCAGGTTCATCACATCTGGTATCAGAGCGCTTTCTTGGGCTCGTTGGGTGGAATTTCTGCCAAATTGTTTTTTCGCATCTGTTGCAGCTTCGGATTTGGGAATAATCCCTATCCGCTTAACTGTGGGAATTACTTGGGCATAAGCCCTAAAACTCATTGTGAGGAGTACCATAGGAACCCCAAAGTAGCTGGCCCATTGAGAGGACCTGCCAGCGAAAAGGGCAATGACGCCTACCTGATTGACTAGTTCCCACCCGTGAGGTAAACCAAGAGTTGTCGTTTGTGGCAAAGCAGTTATCAGTTTTACCTGAGCCGTGGAGTGAGGGGTACCACCCCAATACGCAAGCCGTCAGACAGCATTGGTGGCCGAGTGAAACACCTGAACTGTTAGGAAGCCGCACATACCTGGGGTCCATATCTATTTTCAGTTGAACTATTGCCGATCACTTCCGCTCCAGATCCAACCGATTCAGATCTATTCTGAAAGTCGTTCGAGATCTAGTCGCCGTTTCATATCCAACCATTTTCAATCCCTTCCGCTACGTTGCAGATCCATCTGTTGCGGACCCCTTCCACGTCGTTGTTGCTGATCCATTTCTGGAAATAAAAAAAATCAGTTTTTTCCCCATATCTCCCTTGTTTTCACTCTGTTTCCCTTGAAATTTTCGGGGAACCCCTGTCATCCCATTCTGCATCTTTCATTCTTGAGGACCCTCTCCCCAATTCCCCTTCCCAAAGCCCGAAATCCCACATTTGTCTATTTTTAGGGTTTGCCATAACTTCCTCAAATTTCACCCAATCACCTTCAAATTTTACCACAGAGTTCCTTTCTGACTTCTGCTTCCTTGTCCCTCTCTACCCAATTTTCTCATTCTATCACCCCACTTCTGAAATCCCCCTTTTTTTCCTTCTTTTCCTTTCGACAGTGTCCAAAATCTAGTCAAACCCCAATTACCCATCTGATTGTTTCCCCAATCCAAATTTCCCTTTACTAAATCAGCTTATGTTTGTGTTTTTCTACCCATTCCACCAAAAAAAAAAAAACCGGGTTATGGTTGTCACCCGTGCAGGAGCACACACCATGGAGGAAGCACTTGCAGCCATCCAAACCAAGCTCCAAGATCTGGATGAAAAATTTCTCAGCCTCCATCTTCAGCATTCAGCCAGGAACAATACCAGACAGCCATAATATTTTGCAGCCACCGGTTTCTCTGCTTCTAGCAATTTTCGTGGGCCGAAGCTTGATTTTCCTCGCTTCAATGGTACTGATCCGACTGGATGGATATACCGAGTAGAACAATATTTCAGTCTGCATAATACTTTTGATGTTTAGAAAGTTCCACTTGCATCCTTTCATTTGGAACAAGAAGCCCTTCAATGGTACCGTTGGTACATCAAAGCTCATCCCGAGCCAAACTGGACAGATTTTTTCCAACTCATTTTGCCACGATTTGGTCCTAGTGCTTTTGACAACTTCACAGGAGCACTCACTAAACTTCACCAAACTGGCACAGTGAGAGAGTATCAGATGGAATTTGAGAAACTAGCCAATCACACAGAAGGATTGTTTGATGAATTCTACAGGAGTTGTTTTATCAGTGGTCTCAAGGATGAAATCCACTCAGAGGTCAAAATGTTTTGTCCCAACACAATGATGGAAGTCCTAGGGTTGGCTAAGTTGGCCGAGGACAAGATCGCAGCTCAACAACGCTCCAAACCCACCTTTGTTCCCTTCAGAAATATGGGTTCCCAACGCTCTCCCATCACGCCTGCTCCTCAACCAACTCCTATCAAGCATTTGTCTGAAATAGAAATGCAGGCATGCCGAGAAAAAGGGCTTTGCTATAATTGTGATGAGAAATTCACTCGAGGACATAGATGTGTTCAACAAAAGCTCTATCTCTTGGATGTGGATTCTCCGCCTAGCTTAGAACTTGGTGAAGAAGCTATAGATACAGTAGATCATCCGATCGACATGCAACACCTGCCTGTTGACACCCCATCTCAGGACGACCCACCCGAGATCTCTCTCCATGCTGTAACCGGCGTCACCACCCCACTAACAATGCGGTTCGGGGGATACTTCAAGAAGCTCCCTCTTACCATACTCATTGATTCTGGTAGCACTCATAACTTCATTGACCCTCGAATTGCCAAACAGGCTGATTTTTTTGTCCATCCTTGCTCCAACTTTGAAGTCATGGTTTCCAATGGGGGCACCTTACCTTGCAAGGGGAAGTGTCACAATGTGCGTATCTCTATGGAAGATTATAACCTACGCTCCGACATGTTTGCCTTGTCCTTAGGCGGATGTGATGTGGTTTTGGGTGTTCAATGGTTACACACACTTGGCCCCATCTTATGGGATTTTGTTGAACTTTGGATGCAGTTTAAAGTCAATGGGGCACCACACAAATTTAGGGGCTTACAACCAGGGTCTCTCTGCATCAGCAGTTCACATTGCCTAGA
Source organism: Larix kaempferi (assembly GCA_027924585.1). NCBI lineage: Eukaryota > Viridiplantae > Streptophyta > Pinopsida > Pinales > Pinaceae > Larix > Larix kaempferi. The sequence continues at coordinate 2,096,310 of BSBM01000562.1, forward strand.
AAAAATCCTTAAGAAGAATTCACATGGTGTCATCGCTCAGCTCAATTCCATTCAGATGCACCCATCAACAGTCTCCACTACTTCCTTGGATAGATATGCAGTTATCTTTGTTGAACCAATGAGCTTGCTGCCTTCAAGAGACCTTTCCGGTAAGAATGTAGCTACATCTACCTCTCAACAGCAAATGATGCCTATTTTGCATGCAGTACATAAGTGGCAGCCATACCTATTAGGCAATTATTTCTACATCAAGACTGATCTCCCGAGTCTGGAAAATTTTCTTGAACAATGGGTTTCCTCCCAAACACACCTGCAATGGGTTATCCCTATGTGATCACTTACAAGAAGGGTAAGGACAATATGGTGGACGATGCTCCTTCTCACACAATTGATGACCCAGATTCTCTTACAGCTCTTTCTATTCTTGTTCCAAATTGGTTGCAATATGTTCAACAGGGCTATCTCTTCTATGAACTCCATGCTTCTTCATCAATAGGGCACTCTGGGTTCTGCAAAATGTATGACCAGGAACAATGTAACTTCTTTTGGCCGGGACTAAAAATGACAATTCAACAGATGGTGGCTAACGATGATACTTTCCAAATCAACAAGGGGGAACCGACACTCCTTTCGGGATTGATCAAACCCTTGCCCATCCCTACACATCTTTGGCCAACTATTTCTATGGATTTCCTAACGGCACTCTGGTGGTACAATACCACATCTCAAAGGACACCATATGAAGCAGTCTATGGACAAACACCGCCAGTTCTTCTTCCATACACCCTTAGCAGCTCCCCAGTTCAGAAAATTGACTCGATTCTTCGAAACCGCGATCACATTCTTCTCATTCTGCAGGACAATCTTCACATGGCCAGAATTCGTCGGAAACAACAAGCCGATCAGCACCGTTCTGAGCGCATTTTCCACGCAGTTGATAGGGTTCTTCTTCATCTACAGCCTTCCAAGCAATCCTCCTTGACACTACAAAGGCGTCAGTGGCCCGAAATGCAAACCAAGGATGCTACTGGGGAACCACTCCTTCAGATTCTACAGCAATTTCTCCAACCAAAGCTTTGAGGATAAAGCTTTTTCTAAGGGAGAGGGGATGTTAGGAACCTATGTCAACCCTTCTCTTTACTATGTTAGTATATTGTTGTTGGATGCATATGCTTTGTAAGTCATCCCGTAGTATTTGTTGATCCGTAGTTTATATCAGCCCATAGTATTGACCCATAGTATTGGACGCATATGCTTTGTAAGTCGTCCTGTAGTATTATATGTCCCATGGTTTTGACTCATAGTATTGGGCATAGACTTAGTATATAAGTGTGTGTTGAGGTCATTGAATGCACCGTGAATTTAATTGTATTGAGCTTGCTCAAAGGAGGTTGCCCCCTCGAAGTGGCTCGTGATCAATATAAAAGTGATTCTGTTCTATTATTTCTGATATCTCGTGTATTTGCATTAACTAATTATTGCAGGTTCATCACATTTACCCTATGGGGAAAAGCTAGTCTACCTAGGAAACTTGCTTTTTGCTCCCAAGACTTTCCTTAATAATTTTTCCTTCCAAACTTTGTATTTGGCATTACTTTCCATCATACTTCACGTTCATATCACTAATTGGGAAATTCGTGAGCTTTTGGACAGTTTTGGAAAGTCTACTTGCCACCTAGGGGGGATGAACATTTTTAACATGTCTGATAAAGAGAAGATTCCTTTGGCATCTTTAGCCATTCGATTTACTATTTTAAATTTATATAATAGCATCCTATTACTGTAATAAGGTTGGCTGATGTATTTTATCCATGAGAAGTTAATACAGAATTCTACTCTTGGGCATAATTTTTGTGTCTTTGTCTAGTTGTGTGAGATTTTCTTATGAAAGAGTGTAATTTCTTGAATAGATCTTGGATGTGAACTGAATTTCACATTGATGACAGAAAATGATATAAACTATGAAAATGAGTAGACTAAATGATTCTAACCCCAGCTGGTGTATGCATATTAATCTACAGTGCAAGCAAAGCAGTAAATAAACTATTTACAAATGAAATAACAAGAAGCAACTACACTAATCTATATCTAAGGATAGAAATCATTTCCTATTGCATAATAAAGAAAAACTGAAAGATAAATGAAGCTAATTTATAGCTACAGGAGAATTAATAGAACTGAATCTAATTACGAAATGAACTTGAAACACTAAACTAACTAAATTCCATATAATTGCAATGGAAAGACTGAAAGCAAGCTAAAGGAAACTATGCATGAGTGGTCACTTTAAATTCTGAAAATGCAAATTATATTAGCATCAAGACATAAATTACAGGAAACAGAGAAACGACATCTACAGGAAAAACCAAATTAAATACATGTACTGAAAATGTAAACTACTTATCTGCAGAAAGGAAATAAAAAAATATACACAATAAAAACCTCTAGTTATTGAGGGGCCCTTCTCAGCAATCAGGGATTTTCTAAATCAAATTAATCACCAACAGAACATGGATTTGATCACCAACAACTAAAATTAGAGACTTCCATTAACTGAATCAAAAGTTACACAACGTTCTCTAGCTCTACATCTATTCTCTCTACTGGATAGCTAGCTAAATTCATTTCTCAACGAGAGACGTCTTTATATAATTTTACAATGGGGGAGAAGGTCGACCCTTTCAGTGGTCAACCTATCTAAAAATAGGAGGTCTTAATTACTGAGAAAACGGCTACAGGACAGTTCACGACAACACATAAGTCGTCTCCCACAATCCGCACGCGTTGGTTCTCCTTACGTGAGCAGTTGGTGCGTTGATTTTCCTTTCACGTGGGCAGCTGATATGTTGTCAAGGTGGGAAGATAGGAACGCGGATCTTATAGAACAAAGGCTCACGAACCATGAGGGCCACGTTGCCAACAGAACCCATGTCACAGTTTTTGCTTTAAGTGCCCCGAAATATTCCAACCAAGGAATCTGTAGGTGTGAATGAAGGGCTAAACGATGGTCTGATTGCGGCTGGGTGTCTTCAACGTGAACATGCATCTGAATGAGAGTCTATTTGAATACCATGTCCTACAGAACAAAATCTATTTGACAAACAAGTCGAGAAATGCTATATTAATGTTAATAAACCACAAAATAATGATAATTAATCAAGGTTTATGTGATATTTAAATAAGTTCGTACCTGGGTTTGATTGCTGGTCTGAATGGCAAGAAGTATGAATTAATACACCAAAAATGAAAAAAGTAATGCCAATAGAGCACGTTTAATGACCAAAAATGATGACAAATTTGGGCATCAACAACAAGCATCTTGGAAGCTAGTGTGGGCAACAGGACATGGAGAAGTTTGCAAGCCCTTGCAGGCATCCCTCTCTGCACATATGTGGGCTTGATGATAAGAGTTGAGGACAAGTGCAGGCATCTAGAAAGGGTGGTGCGGGTGTTGGCACTCCATAAAAGTTTGTGCTTAAATGTCTTATGACGGCATTAATCATCTTCCGGCAACATTGGCAGTGCAAAATAGAACATTTTTCATGGCGGGGGGTCTCAAACTTGGTCTAGAAAGAGAATTTGTCCTCAAGTGTGGGCATCAAAGTTGCAAAAGAAAAATGGTTGAAAGAAGTTTTCAAAATTCAACAAAATCTCAGTCTTTCAAACCTATTTTTGACCTTGTGAGCAAAGGTTTTTAATTTTCATATAAAAAAGGTTTAGCTCGAGTTGGGAAGCGTTATGAAGAAAAACTTTTATAAATATAGCAAAGACCAAAATAAATAAATAAAATTGGGAAAAGATTTTTTAAATTTTATATATTAATGCCAAAATATGGAAGCTTTGATTTTTTATGAAGAAAGGGCATTAATTTTTATGTTGACCTAAGTGGAGGAGGATTGTATTTGTCTGAAATGACAAAGCAAAATTGAGTAAAAGATATGTTTATTCCCAACACCGAGGGCTCACCACAGGACCAAGTGCCAAGCTGAGAAGAGCACATGTATCCTCCATCACTCTAGCGCCGAGGCTTAAAGCCTCCCATTCCTTTGTTGCTTGGCATAGAGTGAAGGCATTGGGGTATATAAAGAATAAAAAGAAACTTTCTGCTATGCATGTGGGAGAAATACCCAAGATAAAAAAAAAAAATGAAACATTACGATTCTATGATAAGCACCAAATCGCATAGTGAAAGACCCCACGAAAGGTATGATAGTTCTTATATCATCGATATATAATGAAATTGTTGATGAATATAAACAATTGTAACATTCAACAATTGGCGCATGTGAGACAATTTCCTGAGGAAAAAGAAAAAGTGCCAACGAATATGCTCAAAACCATAATGGCAGGTGTCTTGATGATTTCTCGGGTATAAATGAAAGAGTTTTAGGAAGTATGAAAGAGATCAAGATGTGACCATCGTTCCTGCAGACTCAGGGCGAGGTTGTGGAAAATTTATATATGCAGGTTTGAGATTTTTCATGCGCCAGGTGTAATGGAGTTCTGATGGGCCATCGAAGAATATTGTTGATACCTTTGTATCTCAATTAAAGGAGAATAAATTTGTAGAGTTACCCCCATAGCTTTGTTGTATTAAACTGAAGGTTCTCAGGTTGCTGCGAGCAAGGTTTCGGGAGCAACAACTACAAAAAAATCATGGAGGGATTTTCTTTTGAAAGAAATAATACAGTGGCAGATGCAGATTCTATGAGTGTAAAGTGTACTGGTTACATTTGAAGACAATTGCAGGTGTAGTCAAGGCTTTGATCGGAGCATACTTAATAGACAGTAACTTTGGAGCTTATAAAGTCTATCCAGATATGAAGATCGGATACCTGACGATCATGAAATAAAATGACTGTCATAAATGAGTCTTTTTCTTGTGTAGCTGTGCGCCATATCCTCTATATGTATCTTATACAGAAAAGTCGGATAGTTTTTCTTCTACAGTCACAAAATATGTAAATTTCATAAAAATGTCATTCATCACTGAGCACTATTACATATGACCAACCTGAACCAAATTTTTTTAAGGTTCTCGGGGATATAGTAGAGCCATTTGTTGGAGTTTTGATTGGAAGATACAGGCTTTGATTTAGACTGTGTTTGGAAGCCGATGCTCGATATTCTGAAAACACTGACAGTATTAAAGAAATCAGTAGTTGAAGGCCTTCAAAAAATTGATGATAATTCTACATATTCAAAATATTTTTGGATAATATAGCGGCATGGAGGTCGTGATATGTTTTAACAAAATGTAGAAGATGGGGAGTAAATGGATTTTTTTCCATTCCGCAATATCAATATACGAAGATAATTAATAAAATCAAGTAATCGCGGAACACAAACCACTATCACACGCGTCATTTTCTGGGTTCACCGCATATGGAAAAGCAGTATTATAAACCACTTAGAAAGCTATGCCGAAACAACCTTACGTAGCATCCCAAAAGCATTTGCTATTTATTGGTGAAACTCGTCATTTTATTTGTTTCGAGAAAGTGATCGGAGGAAATAAAAAACATAAGAAGCTAAGGCATAAAACCCTAGCTCGTGGTGGAAAATATCATTGGTAAGATGAGGTGGAATTTGCATGATGTAAACCCTAGTGCATGAAACCGTTCATGTGGATCACTCTTTGCAATTGGAGGAGGCGTCTATTGCAGTAGTATGCTCTCATACAGGTAGCAGAAAAGTGGAGCACCAGCCCGATCGTAATCTTACTCTACAGGTGGCAAAGCATCCAACGATAAATGGCAACCGACAATTTAAGAAAATGACAGAGTTAGTTTTGCATATTTTGGGATAAAGATTCCTTTTGTGAAAATTAGGGTTAATGCATCAAACGAAAGCTTTTTCGAGAATTGAAAAATTCTTGCAGCCGGTTTCAATTCTCATGACAAGAGTTTTTATTTATTTATTATTATTGTAAGACTTTGTTTAAAGATTAGTTTCAAGTTTTAAAGGATTTATTTAAAAGAAATTTATCTTTGAAACAATACAGTTAGGGTTTTGCTAATGGAGCAAATTTTTTGTATAAAATATGCATTTGGCAATGTAAACAGGGTTGGATTTTCAGTAAGAAGAAACCCATTTCGGGTGTTTTGAAGGGCTTTCAGAAATTAATAAAGATCTCAGAACTGAGCAGATTTTTCATCAAAGATTCATGTGTTGTTTAAAAATTGCAGTATGTACCCTTTCCCTTTCTCTACATGTGCAAGTTTACTTTCTTCGTTATGCCTTTCATTATGTCATTTTCTTCTATGCTTAGATGAACGTTCATATAGATTGAGATTCATGTTCTATGCATCGATTTATCTGCATCTGAGTATCCATTTATTTCTCCAAAATTAACAGTGGATTCATCTGAAAATTGATGCTCGTTGTTAATGGATTGTCTTTATTTATTTCCCTATCACCTGCAAAAATCTTATTGACTGTAATAAGACAGCTATCTTTCCTTTGTATGAAACATTTGTTTGAATGATGGTCCATATTTTTCTGTTTTCTCGACTCCATTGCACAATGGTATCCTATTTTTGTTGATCTAGCCATCTCATTTAAAGTTTACAAAGTTTTCGTTATTATAATTTCACAAATTGGCCCTTGAGTTTCATTGTCAAACTGTTGTCGTAGTGACATTGGATGGCAGATTTGTTGAGAGAACCATCTCTAGCTGAAGGAGGCCAACTTTCAGTCTAATGATTGGTTTGAAATAGGTTACCTTGGGGTTTCTTTGATACAGCCCAAGGAAAATCCGAGTGCTAACAGTGGGCATCTTTTGGGCTTCACTAAGAAAGCAACAGTGGTAGATTAATGACAGCATGACCATGGAAAAATGAAGATATGTTGGGGGATAGAATGAGGACATGTTATCAAATAGAATGATTATGATCAACTTATGGACAGATTGCTAATGGACAGAATGATGACAATGTCACCTACAGCAATGATGATGGAAATTTCTCTCATCATTGGTCAAGTAAGAATGACAGATTTTGGAAATTTCTCTCCCATTTCTATAATCATTAAAGGTTTAGGATGCCTAAAGTGAACATGAACAGATGTTTCTAGTTTTCTTAGGTTTTCATGTTTTATAAGGTTTCATTTTTGTTTGGTTGGATTTTATGAATTTAAAGCTCTCAAATAATTTAGACAATATGATAAACACAACTATAAAATGCGATGATAATATGGTAATTACTCAGTGCTAATTAATTTCTAATTACTAAACACAAATTACTCGTAACAGGATCTAATTATTCAAAGTAAAGAATTTACTTTTGTGTATGGTGCCGCAATCTCCTCTGTTGCTGCCATGGCTCAGTCTAGGTCAAAGGAACCTATGTCCTCCCACCTAGAGGATGGAGACTCGGCCCTGAATAATTGTACATTAAAACAAATAAATTCAACAACGTGTAATTCAAAGTTAAATATATTAAACAATACGATATCAAATAAAATACAACAAATACTTGAACATTACATAAAACAATAGCTAACCTACTCCATGTAGCTCTCTGTGGCATGCTCCTGCGTAGGACCATGGAAAGAATGACCACAGTGAGAACAACAATGTGTCTTTGTTCCAGTAGAATTAGAAGGCCCCACCTAGGTTCCACCTGTAGTCGACATGTCCCGGCCACCACCCATAGACCGTGCAGCTTTGTCTATCTTATTGATGTCCTCTCGACTCTGTGAAGACATAGCCACAAATGTGGTATGTCAATGAAAATGATGTGTGGCACGTCTAACTGAGTCATCAATCTCATCTAGGATGCTACCAAACTTGGGTGGCTGAGGAGGGGTTTTTGGCTCTCTCCTGGGTGCAGGAGGTCCTCTAAGTGGGTTGTGGTAGGCCTAAGGTCGATCTTGGGTAGAGCCAAGAATGACACCCTGAAACTCAGTGATGTCAAAATAATTGACATGGTAGCCTAGCTCAAACTCAGCCCACAATTTCCAAAGGAAATACCATGGGACCTCCAAATTATTGCATGGGGGCCTGTCAAACACCATAAACCATCTCTTTCTCCAGTTATCTCTCCATGGTTGGTAAATACACTAGTCCATGCAAACCTGTCTCTTCCTCACATCTGGAGGTTGTCTTGTCGAGGGAACTATGAATTTGTTGTACAACTGGGCTTTGGTGATGTTGAGGTCTTTAATCTGTTCTTTGAACTTCCCAGTGGAGTAGTGTTCCCTCATTTGAGCCCTATATTGGCTCATATTTGTGATCTCACTATGGGAAATGTTGATGGATTCAATGATGTTTTGCAATGATGAAGACAAGGAAACCCAAGAGGGTTCCTTGGTTCTCTTCAATTCATCACTTAATACCCTTAATTCATTTAAATCTTGGTGTAATTGATTTTCAGGGTTTTCATTCAGTTCATTTTCCGTTCTAATGTTGTCTTCTGATGGTGTGGTTTCATTGGTTTCATCTGATGGTTCAGGTGTGTTTGTCATCTTGTTAGGTGTAGTTAATCTGCAATGAAATGTTTTTGGTTTTTTAATGGATTGTATTTTTTTTTTAAATTAAAATTGAAATGGAAAACGAAAAAAAAAAAAAAACAAGAAATAAACGGTTCATTGACCACCTAATTGGAGGCAATGTTGGCGTTGAGGAGGTCGTTTGGTGCTCCACAGTGCGCTCATGGGGTGCTTGATGGCCGCTCTGTGCTCGTGGGTTTGTCAAAAATGACAAACCCGTACTCTATTTTTTATAAAAAAGGGGCGTGCACGCGTCATTAACACATGTGCGCACTTTTGTGCGTACACGTTAATAACGCGTGTGCGCACCTTTTTTCACGTGGACATTTAGCATTGCCGAATCCCAGACATGTGTGCGCGTTTGGAAGTGTGTGCGCATCACTTTTGTTTTCCGCTTGTGCGCTGTTATTGCGGCCCTTTTGGGTACCAGCTTCGTGCGGGTACCATATCTAAGACATATTTTCATGAAGGCTTTGTTTTCTCAATAGAGAATATTTATGGTCCATTAAAACATGACTACTTTTCATACAATCCTTTCATTGCATAGACAATAGGTCATGAAAAGGTCTTAGAATCATGATTTACCAATAATATCATCATTTTAGCTGTTAACATATTAAATGCAATGAAATATGGCGTAAGATGCATTCATAAAATTCATTTAAACATATTTTCCAACATATATGTGTGCATAGAGAAGGAACACTATCCCTTCCTCACAACCACTCCATTTGAAAGAGGGGGAGAAGGAGAATGGTCTCTTTCTATGAATTTTCTAATTTGAGTGAATAGGAGAAGGCACAATTTCCATTTTTCTCGAACACTAGTCATTTTTTGGTGGAAGAGAAGGAGCACTGACCCTTTCTCACACTTCTTCCATTCAAGAAAGTTGATGGAGCATGGCCTCTTTCTCACACTTTTACGATATGAGTGAGGGGGGAAGGAGGAGTGGCCTTTTCTCAAACTTCTACTAGTTGAATGAAGTGATGGATCACTAGCCATTTTGTTGGTCACTATAATTTCCTATTAATTTAATTTAATAAACAGAGTGCTCAATATAAATTGACAACCCAGGGAAGTTTGATTATTTCAAAGGTAATCAAGAAAATTATATGCATAAACATTTCAGTAACTAATCAATCAATTAGAAGTCACCCAATATACCTAATTGCTAAGTTTACTCTTTGCTTACTGCTCAATCCAACTCCAATTACTAATTTGATTGTCCAAGATTAAGAGGGTTCACAATCCTTCTATGATATCAGTTCTAGAATTAACTGCTTCAAGAATAAATTAGCTAGATTCTTTTTGCAAGAATTTAAATCCTAAATCATCATCATAAAAGAGATTCAATCCACAATTGCAATATTTAGTGATAACGGAAATCAGTCTTCCTTCTACTCTGTAAATTATATGTCATCTACCAATTCAACAATTCATGAAAGGAATGAAGTAATAAATGATATGCAGTAGCAGAGCATAGTTGTAACATCAATAATCATTCATTACAATGTTTAAAATAACCCGTGAAGAGATTTCAATATTATACTAGATAACTAATTCAAGAGTACCCATGCATATAATCATTCATTGCAATGTTTAAAATATTCCATGAAGAGATTTCAATATTATATAGATAACTATTTCAACAGCTATCAACTATCAATATCTCAAATGCAATGAAATACATTCTCTATATTGGTGTCCTAGAGAACAATACGGATATCATAATGCACTCACATTGTATATGCAATTAAAAAAATGTGGAAATACTCATGGTTAATAATCACATTTTTCAACATATTCATATTTTAGGATTCATTATTGGTTTATTTATTTTACCAACTCTTACCACTCTTTTCACTTTTAATTCTATTGGTAGTAGTCCTTATCTTCTTTATGGCTTACTTTCACTGCTATATCTAAGACATGTTTTCATGAAGGCTTTTTTTTCTCAATAGAGAATATTTATGGTCCATTAAAACATGACTACTTTTCATGCAATTCTTTCATTGCATACACAATAGGTCATGAAAAGGTCTTAGAATCATGATTTATCAATAATATCATCATTTCAGTTGTTAACATATTAAATGCAATGAAATATGGCATAAGAATGAATTCATAAAATTCCTTTAAACATATATGTCGACATATATGTGTAGAAAGAGAAGGAACAGTAGCCCTTTCTTACAACCACTCCATTTGAAAGAGGGGAGAAGGAGAAAGGTCCCTTTCTATGAATTTTCTAATTTGAGTGAATAAGAGAAGGTGCAATTGCCATTTTTATTGAACACTAGTCATTTTTGGGTGGAAGAGAAGGATCAATGGCCCTTTCTCACACTTCTTCCATTCAAGAAAGGTGATGGAACATGGGCCCTTTCTCACACTTATACGATTTGAGTGAGGGGGGAAGGAGGACTGGACCTTTCTCACACTTCTACTAGTTGAATGAAGTAATGGAGCAATATCCCTTTCTCACATAGTTTGTACAATTTGAGTGAAAGAGAGAAGGAGCATTGGTCCTTTCTAACACTTCTACTATTCAAGCAAGGGAGGGGATGGAGTAGTGGCCCTTTCTCACAATTTTACTATTTGAGTGAGGGGAAGAAGGAGAATTGGCCCTTTCTCACATTTGGTAATATTTATTATTTGGGAAGAACAAATGCAAAATGGACCCTTTATCACATCTTTGAAATTAGAGTTATGACTAGGATAAGTGGCTTCATTTTCTCATGAGTCAGTCATTTTAGGAGAGAGGAGGATCCTTCCTCACACTTCGTCCATTCGTAATAAGAGGAGGAGAAGGAGCATTTGACCTTTATGACACTTGTGTAATTTGAGTGAGATAAAGAAGGTTCCATCTCTCTCTTTAGTAATTTTTGGGAGGAAGAGAAGGACCACTAGCCCTTCCTCACACTCACACTAGTTATGGGTTTTTTCAAAATGTCGAGACCGATATTATAATTCCAACAGAGCCATTATATAGGACGAGCTTGACCATGTGAATTCACAAGGCCCGAGATTAAAAGAGAAGTTGATATAAAGGAAATCGATTGCGATAAAAAATAAAAATTTGTGAGAATCACGTCAAATCCAAAGAAAATATCAAAAAAACTTCTTTGATCCAAATTTTTCTTCTTCTAGTCCATATTTATTTGAAATTTTAGTAGGGTGACCCATTAGAGTTTTTTCTTGAAGGGAAAAATCCAATGGAAATTATTATGGCCAGTACAAAAATATAAGAGAAGTTTGATATTAAATGTATCCTAGATTCAAAATTCAATGGGATGTTACAAATTTCAAACATGGATAGGAATTCTAAATCTTTCCATGGGTAGGATGCTTCACATTTCAAACACCGGTATGAATTGCAATCTTTTCCTTTGAAGAGATTTTTTTTATTTTCAAACATGGGGAATGATTTTTTCCCTCAAAATCTTATCAACATTTATAATTACTACTTTTCACACTCATATTTAGGGTGGATAAGTTCATTTTGTTACTTAAAAATATGCATCAATAAAAAATATTGTTAATGTATAAGTATACCATTTAAAGTATTTATTAATAAAAGCGAATTGCTTGAATTGAAAATTGTCAATAATGTCTACACCACTAGATAACTAATTGAACATTGCCCATGCATATAATCATTCATTGCAATGTTTAAAATAATCCATGAAGAGATTTCAATATTATATAGATAACTAATTCAACAGCTATCAACTATCAATATCTCAAATGCAATGAAATACATTCTCTATATTGGTGTCCTAGAGAACAATACAGATATCATAATGCACTCATATTGTATATGCAATTAAAAAAATGTGGAAATACTCATGGTTAATAATCATATTTTTCAACATATTCATATTTTATGATTCATTATTGGTTTATTTATTTTACCAACTCGTACCACTCTTTTCACTTTTAATTATATAGGTAGTAGTCCTTATCTTCTTTATGGATAACTTGCAATGCTATATCTAAGACATAATTTCATGAAGCCTTTGTTTTCTCAATAGAGAATATTTATGGTCCATTAAAACATGACTACTTTCCATGCAATCCTTTCATTGCATACACAATAGGTCATGAAAAGGTCTTAGAATGATGATTTATCAATAATATCATCATTTCAGCTATTAACATATTAAATGCAATGAAATATGGCATAAGAATGCATTCATAAAATTCATTTAAACATATATGTCGACATATATGTGTGCACAGAGAAGGAACACTAGTCTTTCCTCACAATCACTCCATTTGAAAGAGGGGGAGAAGGAGAATGGGACCTTTCTATGAATTTTCTAATTTGAGTGAATAGGAGAAGGCACAATTGCCATTTTTCTCGAACACTAGTCATTTTTGGGTGGAAGAGAAGGAGCACTGGCCCTTTCTCACACTTATTCCATTGAAGAAAGGTGATGGAACATGGGCCCTTTCTCACACTTATACGATTTCAGTGAGGGGGGAAGGAGGAGTGGCCCTTTCTCACACTTATACTAGTTGAATGAAGTGATGGAGCACTGGCCCTTTCTCACATAGTTTGTACAATTTGAATGACAGAGAGAAGGAGCATTGGTCCTTTCTCACACTTCTACTATTTGAATAAGGGAGGGGATGGAGTATTGGCCCTTTCTCACAATTTTACTATTTGAGTGAGGGGTGTGAAAATCCTCACAACAGATCTAAGAGCTGATGTATACCTCACAATGAAATAATTTAGGAATAAGATTAAGAGTGGTCAATGCAGTAAAATGAGCAATAGAATAATAATACAGTAGAACTAAGATAGAAGCAAAATAAGTTCACACACACTAATTAATTAATCACATATGGACAAATAAATAATACAATGCATGAGGATTCGAATGCCAAGGTGGCAATTCGAATTAGCCTTCATGGAGTGATCAAAAGATTAATGGAGTGTCATCGGAGCACAACTAGAAGTCTCCATCATCATCAGTGGAGTAATCAATGCTCAAGTAACTATCAACCATCGGTCAAACTGAGTCTAAATGAGTGTGGTAGGTGTAGCTGAGTGTAACTGGAACTAACTGAATGAAGGAGGCTCATTGGAGGGCGCATGAGGAGCTAACTGAAGTCAGAATGGGCAGTCTAGTCTCAGTGGAGGTCCATCGGAGTGATACAGTAAGTTGAGAGTCAATCTTTCCTTAAATCAAGGAAAGAACGAAAGATAACTGAAGTACAATTGAGTGGTAGGTGAGAGAGGATGAGTGGCTTCCTTAAATCAAGGAGGAAGGGTGCACTAAGCTCTAGGAGGGATGAAAAGAATCTGAGAGAAGCTCCTGGGGGCTAGATAACTGAGACTAGGTGCTGGGACTGATGACTTGGATGCATGCATGCAAGACTGAAAATGCAAATAATGAAAATGTTGGTAGGACTAGGATGGAGTATAGGAATATCCTAACACCCCCCCTTAATCCATCTTGGGCCCTGGTAACTGAGACCAAAGGTCATCCAATACAATGAATAATAACAGTCAATAAATCGAGGAAAAGGGGAAAACCTCATGGGAAAAATACCCCCCTCAAAATAGACTGTAAGGCACACACAAAAATAAATGCTCCAAACTCAAGCAGGTGTGATGCTTGGTCATATGTCTGGAGGTATCTTCTTCTTGGGAAGAAGTAGTTCATGCTCAGAAATCATATGCTTGTACTTGCTCTTCAGATCGAACGTGATGAGAACAAATCCAAAAGTATGAGGATGATCCTTGAACCTATGATTCGAATCAGTTGAGGTAGGATCAAATCTATGAATGTGGAGATACTCTTTTGTCTTCTCCTTCGAACCATCATGGGTGAGATTATGTTCAAAAGAACCATCAAATATCAATGATTGCTTGGAATCCAAATCAGATTCAAGACTTGCATCATGGTTGTTTAATATCTCCTTTGAACCATTTGAGGTGAGATCTAAACCAGTAAATGCATGAGAAATTATCTCAAGCGAATGGCAATGTCCATCATCTTCAATAACCTTCTGAGAGCATGAAATAATGATCTTACAATAGTAAATCAGAGGTGATTGATCAAGGAGAGAGAATGCATTACCTCCAATGGCTAATTTAACCTCTAAAACATTCATGATATCATGATGCAAACCAACAGACTATGGTGCAAGAGAGGATTTAGGAACCTCTGCAATATCTAGAGTGTGAGCTAGCATAGAATTCGAAATAGAAGGAATTTGGTGCATGAGTGTAGAATCTGCAAGTTCTTCTTCTTTGTGGCTAAATTCAATATGATATATGTTTGATACTGATTCATGATCAATGAGATCATCAAGGAGGGAGAATGCATCACTTTTCTTACTCTCGAAAGGGTTTGGACCATATCCTTCATTATGTTTGCCAAATATTACATCCAGTTGGGCCCATAGCTCTATTGGAGATTCAGCATAATCAATGAAGTGGTTCATCATGCAACGAGGCATAGCAAACATCATTGTTGCATAGACACTGTCACCTTTATTCAACCAGTCATTCTCTTCTTCAGAGGATTCGAACTCTCTTTTAAAACAATAATCAAAGAGATCATGGATCTTCAACTATGCTATCATTTTTGGTTTTCATTCATCATAGTTGAATGGAGAAAGAGGATGAATTTATTATGAATACATGGAAGCTGTAGAAGACCTGCAAAAAAAATAGAAAAGTCTGCAATAGCTTCTGCTACAAAAGTGCAGAAACTGCTGCAACTGCTGCACTTGAAATCTTGATAATAACCTACAAAAAACTCTCAGGAATGGAGATAGAAAAAACTCTCAACATGCTTTGATACCATGTGAAAATCCTCACGGCATATCTAAGAGCTGATGTATACCTCACAATGAAAGAATTTGGGAATAAGATTAAGAGTGGTTAATGTAGTAAAATGAGCAACATAATAATAATATAGTAGAACTCGGATAGAAGCAAAATAAATTCACACACACTAATTCATTAATCTTAAATGGACAAATAAATAATACAATGCATGAGGATTCCAATGCCAAGGTGGAAATTCGAATTATCCTTCATGGAGTGATCAAAATATCACTGGAGTGTCATTGGAGCACAACTAGAAGTCATCATCATCATCAGTGGAGTCATCAATGCTCAAGTAACTGTCAACCATCAGTGAAACTGAGTCTAACTGAGTGTGGTAGGTGTAACTGAGTGTAACTAGAACTAAATGAATGAAGGAGGCTCAATGGAGGGCACATGAGGAGCTAACTAGAGTTAGAATGGGTAGTCTAGTCTTAGTGGAGTTCCATCGGAGTGATACAGTGAGTTGAGAGTCAGTCTTTCCTTAAATCAAGCAAAGAACTAAAGATAACTGAAGTGAAACTAAGTGGTAGGTGAGAGAGGATGAGTGGCTTCCTTAAATCAAGGAGGAAGGGTGAACTAAGCTCTAGGAGGGATAAAATTGATCCGAGAGAAGCTCCCGGGGGATAGCTAACTGAGGCTAGGTGTTGGGACTGATGACTAGGATGCATGCATGCATGCAGAATGCATGCAAGACTGAAAATGCAAATAATGAAAATGTTGGTAAGACTAGGATGGAGTATAGGAATATCCTAACAAGGGGAAGAAGGAGCATTGGCCCTTTCTCACACTTCGTAATATTTCTTATTTGGGAAGAACAAATGCAAAATGGACCCTTTATCACATATTTGAAATTAGAGTTATGACTAGGATAAGTGGCTTCATTTTCTCATGAGTCAATAATTTTAGGATAAAGGAGGATCCTTCCTCACACTTCATCCATTCGGAATAAGATGAGGAGAAGGAGCATTTGACCTTTATGACATTTGTGCAATTTGAGTGAGATAGAGAAGGTTTCCCTCTCTCTCTTTAGCAATTTTTGGGAGGAAGAGAAGGACCACTAGCCCTTCCTCACACTCACTCTAGTTATGGATTTTTTCAAAATGTCGAGACCGATATTATAATTCCAACAAATCCATTGTCTAGGCCAAGCTTTACCATGTGAATTCACAAGGCCCGAGATTAAAAGAGAAGTTGATGAAAAGGAAATCGATTGCGATAACAAATAAAATTTTTTGAGAATCACGTCAAATCCAAAGAAAATATCACAAAAACTTCTTTGATCCAAAGGTTTCTTCTTCTGGTCCATATTTATTTCAAATTTTAGTAGGGAGACCCATTAGAGTTTTTTCTTGAAGGGAAAAATCCAATGGAAATTGTTATGGCCAATACAAAAGTATAAGAGAAGTTTGATATTAAATGTATCCTAGATTCAAAATTCAATGTGATGTTACGAATTTCAAACATGGGTAGGAAATCTAAATCTTTCCATGGGTAGGATGCTTCACATTTAAAACACTGGTATGAATTGTAAGCTTTTCCATTGACGAGAGTTTTTTATTTTCAAACACGGGAAATAATGTTTTCCCTCAAAATCTTATCAATATTTATAATTACTAATTTTCACACTCATATTTAGGGTGTGTTGATGTATATGTAACTTCGGAATGTATTTCACATATATGTATATTGTATTCCTATAGAGATGTTATTATTCCTTTATACGGAAGTGGTTGTATTCCTATAGAGATGTTATTATTCCTCTATACAGAAGTGTCATCATTTATATTGTAAGTGTCGTAACATATACTTGATGGTATTAGACCACCTTGTTGGGGTCGGCCCTGTATAAGTCATGTGGGTCAAAAGGTTATTAGACCACCCTATTGGGGGTTGGCCATGTGGGTCAAAGGGTTATTAAACCACCCTAATGGGGGTCGGCCTAGTCAGCATTATGTTAAGTGGTTAAGTTGAGACCGACCTAGTTGAGTAAAGGTCAAGTCAAGTTAGTGTATAAATAGAGAGTGTGTCTCTCTCATTTTACACATTCTATTCTCTCACTCACACTTGGGAGAGTGTCGCACTTGTGGAGGAGAAGGATCTGCTACTAGGAGAAGACTATCTCTTGTATTCTAGTTGTATCATTGCTCTATCTATCTCTGAGGAAGTTATTGGGGTTTTTCACCTTGATGGTTTTCCCCAAGTAAACTCTGTGTCTCTTGTGTGCTTGCATTATTGTGTCCATGATTGATATGTTGTAGATTTGTTGTACATGTTTTTCTCTCAGTTAAGATCCTAGATCAGATTGAAGTAAATTCTGAAAATTTAACAGGGTGGATCACTTCATTTTGTTACTTAAAAATATGCATCAATAAAAAATATTGTTAATGTATAAATATACCATTTAAAGTATTTATTAATAAGATTGAATTGTTTGAATTGCAAATTGTCAATCATGTGTACAACACTTGTGGATGGAGAAGACATAGACTTATTTTATAGAAATTAAAAGGTTGCATAAGGCAAAGTCTAGCCAAGTAGGAAGGTGTTACATTTTAATAAAATCAAATCCAACTGCTTTGTTGTCAAAGTTAAAAAAAAATTAAATGGGGAGTTTCCATTATACCATCCTAATAAATAACTAAAGACATTGGAAGAAACTTGTTGTGGAATGTCCTTTGTTTCTTGGTTGAATGTACAATTTTTTAAGCATGGTGAATTCTTAGTAACTCAAATAGATCATAGTTTTATGGGTGATTCAATGGTTAATAATTCAAAAAATGAGAGATTCAAATCATAATAGTGCATCAAATGATAAAACAACTTCAGGGGAAGCTTTTGCATCAGAATGTGAATATAATGAGGAGCATGATGAGTCTATGAACATTTGTACCAAAGAAAGGAACAAATTTTTTGCACACCATGTCCTACTTAAGCATATATGAGCAAATAAAGAGGAATTCATAGCCTTTGGTTTTAACTAAAATGTGCTTGAGGCCCACATTATTCGAGACATATTTGGATTATGTAATTTTGGTATAATGGTGGATAAGGTTTTATCACCTTGCAAAAAGTGCTCCCTCATACTGAAACCATACAAGATAATATATTGGCCAATAGATAAAATTAGACAAAAATATAGGAAATTTATTGTTGGTTCGAGGTCTTCACCAATCAAAACGATCATCCTCCTCCCACATTGAAGATCACAACTTTAAATTTAAAGGAATATCGGTGAATCTAAATCATCTATGCTCTTCTAAGAATAAGTATGTTACTAAGGGGACTATTACTAATATGATTGAAGGAGAGTTGGTACAACTATATAGGTTATATGGTGTAATTTCCCTTTTTAATAAATTTATTAAAATGACAATTTTTTCACTTTTTTCCCTAATTCGACCTTTGACTAGTTTTGATGTCTAGGTCTCCAAATTGCTCCAAATGCCTCCAAATATTCGGGGGAAGTGTATGACTGATATTAGTACTTTATTATTATATTCAGGGATGATTTAGGACCATCAAAACACTTCTTAAATCTTTTTTAAAATTCTGTCCAAGATAGGAGTTTTCTCTAGCAATTTGGGGTTCAAATCCCCTAGGGTAAATGATGAATATGGCTCTCCAAATGCTCCCAAACCCACTCAAATTTCTGAACAAAGATAGAGGATGTCTAAGGGAAAATATTAAGGTATCATTTGCATCATTATTTAGTTTATTAAGTCTCTTATAACCCTCTCCCAAAAACCTACAAAATCACTAGTTCAACCTTGGGGGAAATGGCATTAAATCTTCTCCAAATGCAATAAAACTGAGCAAGATGGATACAAATGCTTAAGTACTGAACATGAAAATTGTTATACTCATTAATGATAGTCCATTCAACATAAATACATAATATAAACACTCCTCCATTCGAATTCATCAACATTGCATTGGTATACATCAATATAGTGGGGAAATGGTCACTGTTTGCTCATTAATAATCAATTTTACATACAATCACTTGGAATCTCGACCTGGTAAAGTTATGAACATTAAGAACAGATTATATTCATCTCAATACAAAAAAAATGGGGCATTATAATCTCCCCCAAAGAGTACAATAGCTCACCAAAAGCGCAATCCCTCAAGGAGCAAGAATATGCAATGAAAACTGGAAATGGTTGAAGGAGTGAGCTGCACTAGAAGAAACCATGAGTTTCCTTGTAGATTACACCTGCAAATAAAGACTCCATTAAATATCCATGAAATTTTTGAATGGACTTTCCACACACCAACTTGGATGGGAATCTTTCACCCTCGAAATTGGCTAAGACAAGAAGACTAGTATTCCACTAGCTCTCTCTCTTCACAAATGCAAATTCTCAAAATGATCAAAAGCCCTTCTCATGCTTGATTCATGTATTTTATAACCAACCTTGGCCTTCTATGGTTAAAATTCCTCCCATTAGCTTCTAGATATTTCCAATTAGGAAAGATTCCACATTATGCCACTTGTCTCCCAAGTTCCCAACCTTCCACCTTCTCCCAATTCGAGTAGGAGTCTCTTTGGCTTCTTCAACTCCCATGAGCGCCACCTTGGAGCCTATTTTTGGGCCTGACATCTCATATTGGTCAGAAGTCAGCAATCAGGTCTGAAATTTGTCATAGGTGTCATAGATTCTTCATCATTGCTGTCATAGGAGCTAGGGAATCTAGCCCAAGTGTCCACAAACTTCTAGTTTGACTCTTCCTCTTCCATGGAGGTTACCATTCGATACAAATTCGACCTATGATGCTAAATTCCATGTGTATGAGCCTGCCAAATCATACAAGAATTTTTTCCTTATCATGGATTCGAAATGGCAAGAGAGAGATGCCATGTCGCATTGAAAAATCAATCTAGTGTGGGTCCCACATCCTCCATATGTCTTCAATACCAATTTCCAACTAGAAATTCTCTTGAATTTCTTTATTCAACCTCTTTATTAAATACTTGAACTATTCTAATGTCTAAACATAATTTATTAGCTCCCTTATTACAATTCCAAATGTATCCATCCAACCTAAGGAACTAGTAGGATTGATGGTATTGTCTTGCTATGCAATTATTTGAATGGGGACATTACAGTCCTCCCCATCCAATATTGCTTTTCCTCGAGAAATTTCAGATTTGGATGCTGCAAAATATTCTCCTCTTCCCATGTGTCATCTTCACTTGGTAGATCCTTCCATTGCGCTAAGTGTTCTTTGATAGTTATGCTCCTCAGTCTCCTTTCCCTTGTCTCCAAAATATTTTTTGGAACAAGTATGAGCTGACCTTCATCATCCAAGGGAGGAAGTATTTCTGAAGTGACAATTTTCTGACTAAGAGATTTCTTGAGACAAGAAACATGAAATACATTGTGGATTTTTTTTCCTTCCGGAAGTTCTAATTCATATGCTACCTACCCAATATTCTGAACTACCTTGTATGCGCCATAGTATCTTGGCTTTAGCTTTTCTACTCCATTATTTTTTAGGGATGTTTGTTTATATGGCCGCATCCTCAAATATACTAAATCATTAACCTGAAAGGTCCTTTCTTCTCTATGCCTATCTGCATATTTTTTTTGTTGATTTTGGGCAACCTGCAAATTGTCTTTGAAAATATTTAAAATTTCTTGGCTCTCTTCCACCAAATATTTAATTTTTCGGGCTCTACTATCACCAAATACAATTTCAACAAAGGTAAGTGCATCATAAACATATAATTCTTTGAAAGGAGACATCCCTATTGACATATGAAAAGTGGTATTGTAGCAAAACTCACCCAAGTGTAGCCATTTTTCCCATGCTTTTTGCTGCTCTCCCACATAGTTTATTAGATACCCTTCCAACCATTGATTCACCCTCTCTATTTTTCCATCAGTTTTTGGATGATAGCTTGTACTTGGAGTCAACTGAGTTCCCACCAATCTAAAAATTTCTTGCCAAAAAGCACCCATGAATCTACTATCTCTATCACTTACAATGCTCTTGGGGAGCCCATGAAATCTAAATATTTCTTTGAAAAATATATCAGCCATTTGTGTAGCACTAAAATATGATGTAACAACAAAAAAATGAGCACATTTTTTCAACCTATCCACTACCACATATATGAAATCCTTACCCAAATATTTGGGCAAACGGGTGATGAAGTCCATTGAGATACTATCCCATTTTTGCTCTGGAATGGGCAATGGTTGCAATAAGCCAGCTGGGCATGTAAGTTCTGATTTGTTTTGCTGACATACCTTACATTCATTCACATATTTTTGAACATCTTCCTTCATACCCTTCCAAAAAAATATTTTCCTTAATTTCCCATAAGTTTTGAAGATCCCCGGATGGCCAACTAGTGGGGAATCATATGCTTCTTGCAAAATTTTGTACTTGAGTTTTGAATCTTGAACCAAATAAATTCTACCATTATAATATATCATCCCATTCAAAATATTTTAGTTATCATCCCCTTTGATTCCATCTAATACATCACAAGCAAATTTATCTTTGGCATATTCAACTAGTAACATGTTTTTCCAATCCTTGGCAATGTCCATGAGAGAAAAATAAGGTCTTCGAGATAATGCATCTTCTATAATGTTATTATTTCCTTTCACATATTCAATATCAAAATCATAAGCTTGAATATTTCTTACCCACTTTTTTTTCCTTTCATTTAGACCCTTTTGGGTGAGGAAGCTCCTTAGACTATTGTGGTTAGTTTTCACCACAAACTTGTTTCCTACCATGTATTGTCGAAACTTGGCCAATGCATGCATGATGACCAACATTTCTTTGTCATAGATGGAGTAAATCTTTTCATGAGGCTGCAAATTTCTTCTCTCAAAAGCTATAGGGTGTTGGACTTTCTTTAAGACAACCCTTATTCCTCCACCTAAAGCATCACATTCAACAACAAAAGGCTTAGAAAAATCAGGTAATGCAAGTATGGGACAACTACTCATTACCTCTTTCATTTTTTGGAATGACTTTTCAGCCTCTTCATCCCACTTGAAAGCATCCTTCTTAGTCAAATCAGTGAGTGGAGAATTCAACTTGGAGAATCATTTCACAAACTTTCTATAATAGGTGCATATTCCAATGAAGCCTCTTAATTCTGTGATGTTTTTTGGTGATGGTCATTCTAAGATAGCCCTGATTTTTTCCATGTGTACTTTCACTCCTTCTTTCCCAATAACGTGCCCAAGATACAATAGTTCGTTCATTCCAAATCCACATTTAGACATCTTAGAAAACAAGGATTGTTCTTGCAAAGTTTTCAACACAATCTCTAGATGTTGCAAATGTTCTTCCCAAGTTTTACTGTAAATGAGAATGTCATCAAAGAAGACCAAAAAAAACCTTCTAAGTTGCTTGCAAAAGATCCTATTCATGCATGCTTGAAGTGTGGCTGGAGCGTTAGTTAATCCAAATGACATAACAAGAAACTCAAAGTGGCCATAATGACATCTAAAAGCAGTCTTTTGCACATCTTCTTCCTTCATTCGAATTTGATGATAACCTGATCTAAGGTCAATTTTGGAAAAATATTTGGTCCCAAATAGCTCATCCATGAGTTCATCAATCCTAGGAATAGGATACCTATTCTTGATTGTCTTCTTGTTAAAGGCTCTAAAGTCTATGCACATCCTCAAGGTTCCATCTTTTTTCTTTACCAGCACTATTGAAGAAGCATAAGGGCTAGAGCTTGGTCTAATGAGTCCCAAATCTAGGAGTTCTTGGATATAAATTTCATGTTTTAATTTTTTTGGATTTCTATAGGGTGGTATTTGAATGGGTGAACCCTCCTCCAGAACAATGTTGTGCTCAACCCCCCTATCAGGTGGTCTACCATGTGGAAGATCTCTAAAAACTTTTTCATACTTTTGCAATAGTTTCTCTATCTCCTTCGGGTGTTCAACAACCTTTATGTTTGTCTTGGGAGATGTGATATTACATTAAGCAGCCCATTCTTTGTCGCCATGCCTCAATAGAGATCTCATACTCTTGCAAGTCACTACTTGATTTGGGTAAGTGTGATGCCCTCTCACAACTCTTAGTACACCTTTTGAATCTTCAAATTTCATCTCAAGAATTTGATAGTTTGCTGTATGCTCCCCTATAGAGTACAACCATTGCAGTCCCAAAACAACATTAGTATCAGCAACATCAACCATATAAAAAATATCAACAAAATTATAGTTACCTACGGTGACTTGCAGCTTTGGAAGCCATGTTTTACACTGCATTGTGTTGTGACCTGGAATGATAACTGTGAAGCCATCGAATGGTTCAATAGGTATCTTCCTTATCTCCACCATGTATGCATCAATGAATTTATGTGTGGCTCCTCCATCTACCAAAACATAAGCTCTTTGTCCTAGTACCACACCCTTGCATCGAATAGTGTGATAACGAGGCATTGCTGAAATTACTGCCTTTCTTGCTTTGTCCAGTGAAGGTTGATTTTCTTCCTGACTTTCTTCTTCTGTTGTCTCATATGCCTTCTCTTGATCTGAAATATGTCCCTATTCATCCATATCCTCTTCATACTCATCATTATCATAAAATACTTCTATGTATTGATATTTTCCCTTAGTACATTTATGCCCCGGTGCCCATGGTTGAAAGCATGTGTAGCACAATTTTTTTCATTGAAGTTCTTCCTTGTTTAGTCCTTCTTTATTATTCTTTTCAAATGAATCTCTTTTCCAAGGCTTCTTATTAGATGCATCTCTTTTCCAAGGTTATTCTTTTCAAACAAATCTCTTTTCAAATATGAAGTTAGGCTTGGGAGGAAATCTTGTTTTAGGAAATACATTTTGGAGATCTTTAGTCAAGCTCATAACATCTCTTAATGTGGTTGGTTTGTGGGATTTAACTAAACCTTTTAAGGGTTCAAACAAAGCTCAATGAACAACAATACTAACATTCCCATAGATATATCGGCCACCTTGACTGATAATTTTTGAAAGTCCATCATATAATCAACAGGGGTTCCCACTTGCTTCAATTGAGCTAGTTCTTTGAAAGGTAATTCTAGGTCTTTTTGCTCGAAGCTTTCTAATAACCTGTCAAAACATTCTCCATATGTATTAACCTGATCATGTCCCAAATTGTTTATACCATGGAACCACCATTCATTGGCATCTCCTTCTAAATGCAAAATGGCCATTTTTAATGCATCATCTTCCACCATGGGATTCAGCTAAAAATACAAATCTAATTTTTGCACCCAAGTGTTAGCAGAACATTGAGAGGAACCATCAAAAGTAGGGAGTGACATTTTACCAATATAACAACTAAATTCTTTATTTTGAAACATATTTTTATTCTCTTCCTTCTTTTCGAGTTTGTTTGAGACAGTAAAATATTGGTCAAATGGTGGAGACCCTCTACAATCTTCACTCAATTTTTCCCATTCTTTCACCACTTCACCCATTTCCAATTGGATTCTATTTTCCTCTTTGGGCACAATAAATTTAGGTGTAGTAGGCCTTGACATGCTCTTAAATTCATTAGGTCTACTATGAGGTCCTATGCTTGAGAAAATGTGTCCACCCATTGTCTTATTTTCCTCTACATGTGAACTATTGTTGTCTCCTTTACTTCCTAGATGGACGGCCAAAAATTTGAATCCCTTCATTATATGTTTGGTCATGTTTTCAATTAGTGGTTTAATTAGATTGGTGAATTCCTCCTTGTCCTCTAAATTTATTTCCTTCTCATTACCCATAGTGTCCTCAAAATGCACTTTTTTTCCTATTTCTTCCTCTTCAACAACAATATCTTCAATTTCAGTTTCTAAGGATGGTGGCTTATTTATTTGGCTCCTTGTCATAACCATCAGACCAAATTAGGTTCCAAGTTCATCCTCTAATACCACTTGGATTGTCCCTTTTTAATAAATTTATTAAAATGACAAATTTTTCACTTTTTTCCCTAATTTGACCTTTGACTAGTTTTGATGTCTAGGTCTCCAAATTGCTCCAAATGCCTCCAAATATTTAGGGGAAGTGTATGAATGATATTATTAATTGATTATGATGTTCAGGTATTATTTAGGAACATCAAAACACTTCTGCAAACGTCTTTAAACTTCTGGCCAAGGTAGGAGTTTTCACTAGCAATTTGGGATTCAAATCCCCCCAAGGTAAATGTTGAATATGGCTCTCCAAATTCTCCCAAACCCACTCGAATTTATGACCAGAGAAAGATTATGTCTAATGGGAATGAATCATTATTCATTTTATTAATTCATTTATAATCCTCTCCCAAACAACTACAAAATCACTAGTTCGACCTTGGGGGAAATGCCATTAAATCTTCTCCAAATGCAATAAAACTGAGTAAGATGGATCCAAATGCTTAATTACTTAACATGAAAATTTTTCTACTCATTAGTGACATTCCATGCAACATAAATTCATTAGAGAAACACTCGCCCATTCGAATTCATCAACATTGCATTGGTATACATCAATATAGTGGGGAAATGGTCATTGTTTGCTCATTAATAATCAATTTTACATACAATCACTTGGAACATCGACCTGGTAAATTTCTGACCATGAATAACAGAGTATATTCATCTCAATACAAAATAAATGGGGCATTAGAATCTCCCCCAAAGAGTACAATAGCTCACCAAAAGCCCAATCCCTCAAGGAGCAAGAATATGTAATGAAAACTGGAAATGGTTGAAGGAGTGAGCTGCACTAGAAGAAACCATGAGCTTCTCTGTAGCTTACAACTACAAATAAAGACTCCATGAAAGGTCTGAATGGAATTTCCACACACCAACTTGGATGGGAATCTTTCACCCTCGAAATTGGCTAAGGCAAGAAGACTAGTATTCCACTAGCTCTCTCTCTTCACAAATGCAAATCCTCAAAATGATCAAAATCCCTTATCATGCTTGATTCATGTATTTTATAACCAACTTTTTCCTCCTATGGTTCGAATTCCTCCCATTAGATTCTATAGATTTCCAATTAGGAAAGATTCCACATTATCCCACTTGTCTCCCAAGTTCCCAACCTTCCACCTTCTCCCAATTCGAGTAGGAGTCTCTTTGGCTTCTTCAACTCCCATGAGCGCCACCCTTGGATCCTATTTTTGGGCCTGAAATTTCATATTGGTCAGATGTCAGCAATCAGGTCTAAAATTTGTCATAGGTGTCATAGATTCTTCAGCATTGTTGTCATAGGAGCTAGGGAATCTTGCCCAAGTGTCCACAAACTTCTAGTTTGACTCTTCCTCTTCCATGGAGGTTACCATTCCATCCAAATTCGACCTATGATGCTAAATTCCATGTGTATGATCCTACCAACTCATCCAAGAATGTTTTCCTTCTCATGGATTCGAACTTGCAAGAGAGAGATGCCATGTGGCATTGAAAAATCAAGCTAGTGTGGGTCCCACATCCTTCATATGTCTTCAAAACCAATTTCCACCTAGAATTTCTCTTGAATTTATTTATTCAACCTATTTATTAAATAATTGAACTATTCTAATGTATAAACATCATTTATTAGTTCCCTTATTACAATTCCAAATGTATCCATCCAACCTAGGGAACTAGTAGGATTGATGGGATTGTTTTGCTATGCAATTATTTGA
Organism: Larix kaempferi; assembly: GCA_027924585.1. NCBI lineage: Eukaryota > Viridiplantae > Streptophyta > Pinopsida > Pinales > Pinaceae > Larix > Larix kaempferi. The sequence continues at coordinate 2,123,275 of BSBM01000562.1, forward strand.
AAGGGGACATTACAGATGGTATTCATATCTAGAAAATATTCACACAGAATTGTAACCACTCCATTCTATTAGAGGGTTCTTTTGACAATGTGGCCCATTAACTAGTTGGTGCACCATAGTGGTGCTCGATTAGATGTGAAGTTGAAAGAAATTTTATGAGAGGTATAAGTGAATATATGGAGTGTAGTAGAAGATCCATCCATAATTGGGTTATCCCTCATTCATCTCATAGATGTGTAATCAAGATAGGTTCCAGTGAATATGAGGATGAACATCACTTCCTCAAACTATTAAGAAACAAAAGATATTATAAAAATGAATGTCTTTATAAAATACCCAATGGTTTATTAGCTAATGGTTGGCACTTGATTAAAGCCAAGGGTGAGAATGAAAGAAGTGAATTTGTGCTCAATTTATTGGAATCATATAGAGTTATAAATAGGAGTGACAACACAAAGAAAAGGATCCTTCTTAACATGAAATTTGATGGCATTGAGTTTTTTCAAAATGCATGGTATATAACATTTTGTATACCCAGATCCACCTTCTTTAATTATATGAGGACATTTCTAAATGGTGACACAAGCTCAGTAAATGGAAATTGCAGGTCAACAAAACCAAGGTGTAATACTTTAAATGTATATTGCAGATTTCTAACAACATGACTATTGGCCTCTGAACTTCTAACTACATTTATTCCTAAAATTCTCCTAACATGAGCTAGACAATGTGATTTTAGGAAATCTAGTAACAATTGAGATTTTGATGCATCGCTTTTGGATACAAAAATTCTTTGATGATCTTGCTACAATAGAAATCAATAGTGTGTTTAGGAAACTTACCTTCAAGTCCTAATAAGGAAATTTCATCCACATGGATATGTCTAGGAGTTATTCGTCATCCACTTGATAGTTGAGGAAAGGGAGTTGGATAGGAAGTATGAATCTCATCACCGGTTTGTTGTGGCACTTCATTCACAATTTGGTCCTGAAAGGGAGTGTGTTCGACATGTGTGTGCTCTTCTTAGGAAGGTTTCCAATTAATAACTCGTTCAAGATCTATCCCTGCATACTCAGCATCAATCAAGATTTGATTGAATTGAGCTAGTTCATCATTGCTTGTTGATGGATTATTCGTTGGATGACCACTTGATGTTCAATTTTGAGTGGGATACATTACCCGCATCCATTTCACTTCTCCTTATGAACCCGAGGTCATTGTGGCATGCATTGCGCTAGGATCTAAGGCACTGACATTTTGATGTCTACGTTTTTCCATGGAAATACTGGCCTTTTCTCTTATCTCATGGGCCTTTTCAGGGGGAAGCTCCTTCCTTCTAGACTTTCTTATATTATTATGTATGTTTCCCATATTCAATATGTTTTGGAACAAAACAAGAATATCACCCCTGCAAAATAAATAACAAATTTAAGATATTATTTTTCAAATATGAAGTGAGGAAAACAAACATTTACCATGAATAAGATAGAAGGGACACACGATTTAGACAACATTTATGCATTGAGTGGTAATGTGACTTGTATAATGTGCAAGATTTTTAAAACTTGATGTAGCAATTGATTGGGTACTGTGCAAACCTATTTGTGTTATCTTCCTAAGTGTACAATGGAAACTATGGTTATGGAACTATGTTTCATTTTCTTGACATTGGACATATAGAGAAAACTAATATGGTAGCAAGAATTAAGGTGGCATGAGGCCATTGCAACTATTACAAAAAATGATCAAAATGGTGCAACAAAGATCTATTTTTCTCTCAACATCCCATTAGTGTGTACATGCATAGAGCTTGTGTTACTGGTATAGCTAGAAACAATTGTTGAAACTCATTGTATGGCTATCTCTTGCGTGGCTATCGTCCCTTACCTTGTTGAGATAACTTACATGTAATGTGCGTGGCATTTTTTTTGCTTTCAACAATTGGTTAATATGTACACACATAGAGGTTTGGGTATGATGGTGACCTCATATAGGGTGATGATATATGGGAACTAGCTCATGAGATTATACAACTACATCCCTATTTATTTAAGATAGTGATGCCAAGGATGCCATTGTCCTTATGTAGTGAGGGATGTATTGAGATGTATTTCCCTTATGTGTCATCTTTCATTTTAGAAAATACATTTGGTTTATTTATAGCATTGTTGATGAGTTGGACATGTTGTGATTTCACGCAAATTGTATATTAATATGGACATTATTATTTTATGGAAAATTAATATGGTATCGATCATACACTTAGTCAATCCAATATTGATGTGCTATTTAATAATGTTTCAATAATGCACTACCCAACCTAGGTTGGCACCAAGGTCCTCCTATCCATATTGGGGACATAGGCTTGTAGTGTGGTGAATTCTCTCATTTTGTGTGCAACCTCACTTTTGTCTAAATTCCAGATTCATTTTCAACCAAGGATTTAAATATTTGAAATTTAGAAAAAGTGTCACTTGTATGTTTCAAAAAATAAACCCATGATTTTCTACTAAATTCATTAATAAAGATAAGAAAATAGACTGCATGTGATATAGAAGGAACTTCAAGAGGACCACGAATGTCACTATGAATTAATTGCAAAGGTTCTTTAGCACGCCAGGATTTACCTTTATCAAAAATTTCTCTTTGATATTTACCAAGAACACAACCTTCACAAACATCGTTAGTAGACAAAATATTAGGAAAGCCAAGTACCATTTTAGTTAACATTTGCATTTTACCATAATTCAAATGACCTAATCTTTCATGCCATAATTTACTTAGTTCATCAGCAGGAGCAACATAGGAATAAAAAGGTTGTCTTTTAGTTGAACTAAAACCAGCAAATTTATATTATAACCAACAATATGATCAACAGGACCAGAAGAAACTACTTTGAAATTTTGATTGATATATTTAAGAACATATTAATCAGGCAAAGCTTCAAACTTAAATCCTTTTTGACATGCACAATAAATAGAAAGCAAATTGATAGGAATATTTTCAACATGAAAAACATCTTCCAATTGACCATTAGCAACATTAACATTACCATAACCAATTACGGAAATTTGTTTACCATCAGCTATAGATACTTTCTGAGATGTGTGTTTATTATTCTCATAATATGTAAATAAATAAGCATTGCTAGTCATATGTTTAGAAGCACCAGAATCCATTATCCATTCCACATTAGAAGAAGAATTACTAGAAGAAACAACAAATGCACATAAAGCTACTTGGGATTCATTAGAACCATTCTTTTTAGCCTTAGACTTTAAACGTTTCAATTTAAAGCAATTCTTTTCAGAATGATTAGTTTTACCACAATGCTTACAAGGATCATACACTTTCTTCGTCTTACTAGATTCATGATGTGCATTAGAAGCATTACCAGAATTATTAGTAGGTTTCGAAGTGTGTGAACAAGAACCTTTACCATTATTAAAACTTCTCTTAGGATTCTTATTGTGTGCCATTAGAGCTTTATTAGCTAAGATTTGTCCTGAAACATCTAACCTCTCTTGCTCATTTATGAACCCTTTACAAAAATCATCAAAAGTAGGTTTAGTGGTATTTGAAGACAATTCAAGAGCTCTATTCCTAGTTTGGATGAACATATCAAAACAAGATGACAATTTTTGTTCTACAATAATTATAAGAGCAGTTTCTGTTTTCTTGTAATCTTTACCACAATTATTTAATTTTTCATTTAAGGTTTTCACTTCGGCAAAATATAATTCTACTCTTTCAAAGTTAGTAGGATCTAGCTCAAAAATCTTTTTTTCAAGGTAATAAGAAGAAACATCATCATATTTTTCAAATAAAGAAGCAAGAATTTTCCATACCTCAACGGGGATATCTTCTGCCTCTATACTTACCTAAAGACTATCCGAAATTATTTGACAAATGAGCCCTCTTGCTTGATCACATTTATCTTCCCATATAGCCAAATCTTGATCATCAATAGGTTTCGTGCGTTCACCATTAAAAATACTCCATAGATTCTTACTCCTGAGAACATCAATCATTTTTCTCTTTCATGCAAGGTATTTAGGACCAACAATTTTAGGAACAAAAGCTACTTCTGAACTCATAATGGTAAAAATAATAAAACCCAAATGCTAGAAATGACAAGAGAAAAAAGTGAATAAGATAAAACTAATACACTTTACTGTACTGATCTGAATCTGCAGAAACATAGTGAGAAAAACAGTAAAGGAAAAGAACTTTTACTCACAGACCTTTTGAAAAAAGTGCCAAGAAAATCCACTCGCGGGTGTTCTAACATGAAACTAGCAAATAAAAATTGATACTCATGGGTTCTTCATGGAAAAGGTCACGGTTACTCGCGGGATTATTGTAGAGTTAGCCGCGGGTTTGCAAGTCTAAAAAGCAGAATGTGCCGGTTCTGATAAGGGTGTTTGCGGGTATCTGTGCAGTAAAGCCGCGGCTATGCTGAAGCACTCATGGGTCTCTGCACAGGGGGGTAGCGAGTAGACTGAAGTAAACGCGAGTGAGTGGTGAGAACGGTCGCGAGTATGCTACAGCATACGCGGATATTCTCACTGGAAGCAGTAGGTATACAGCATACTCATAGTTTCGCAGTAGACACAATCTCGGTTAACCGCGGGTTCTGCAAAGAAAAGTCGCGAGTGTCCATTTTAAGGCCGAAAATAGTGTCAAATATGCCAAAGATGGAAACCTACACAAAGTCTACCAAACTTGGACGAAAAATGTCATTTTAATAACCAGAAGTTAGATCTCCTTGAGGAGAATCAGAAAATCATATAGATCTACAAAAGAAAATCAATAAACCCTTGAAACATTTCTGCAAAAATCTACACAATAGGGTTAGGGTTAGAAAAAACAACTGCAGAAACATGCTCAAATCTGAAGAGAATTCTAATGGCTACTAGATAGAAAGAAAATCTACAAAAAATAAACAATGCTCAAATGATGAAATATTGTTTTGAAAGAAATAGAAGGTGCTAGATCATAGCAACTACCTCTTATACCATGTCAGATATATCGATCTAACTAAACTAGCTTACCTATCTATGCAAAACAATAATATATCAACAATAAGTATGAAAAGAGAACAAGAGAAAAGAGTACACTAGATCTACGTGGTTCACCCAATTGGGCTATGTACACGGGAAGGTAGTCTTCTATTATCTTAAGAATATCTCCCCCAAGCTTACAAGAGAGCAATTTCAATAACCCCAATACAATATAGCAATACTTGTGTGAATAACTTGTTGAAATATTGTAACTTCAAAGAATATTATATTTGTACTTTATTATTCCGGAGATGTTTCATTCCTCCGTAAAGATCTTATTGTATATCCAGCGATGTTTATTCCTCCGTCGGAATGTGGTAACTTGGGTTATTAGACTTCCCTAGTGGGGGTCGGCCCTGTATGTGTTATGTGGGTCAAAGGGTAGTTAGACCACCCTAGTGGGGTCGGCCCAGTCAGTTATAATAGGGTATTTAACCTAATGGTTAAATACGAGCCTACATGTACTTGTGTAAAAGATATGTCAGAGTAGTGTATAAATAGAGGAGGTGTGTTCCTCATTTGACACACTCACTCACTTGAGGATAGCGCATTTGTGGAGGAGAGGTCTGCTATTGTGGAGGAGGAGATCATGTCTCAGGGTTTCATCTTTGTATATTGCTGGTCATCTATATTGAGGAAGCTTTACTGGGTTTTCTACCCCATGAGGGTTTCGCAAGATAAATCTGTGTCTCTTGTGTTTATGCTATGCTTGTTGTTTCTTCAATGATCCTATATATGCTATTATTGTGAAATGGAATGTAATGCTTCTATTTTCTCTCTTAGCATATTAAATATTAACATGGAATCAGAGCTAACCTAAAGGAAGACAAGGTATGGCACTTACGACACTTGCTTTACTTACGACAATTTGAAGGTTAGGGTTTTATATAGAAAACACCAGTCATCGTGGAACTTTCACTATAAATCCATTTTGGAGAAGTTTTAGGATCTGAAACCTTTACAGGTAGTAGATAACATCTCCAGGTATCTTGTGTCCAAAGGGAACCCTCAGATTCGTTGTACTTTGTAATTTATGATCAGTACAAGTTAGGGTTTCTGCCTCTACGAGATCTCAATCAAAATCAGGTGACCTACGAAAAAAGGTCATAACTTGGGATAGGAAGTTCCAAATGAAATTTTTTAAAAAGTGACAGGTAATAAACAGACGGTACTATCTCAAAAAATGTTTTTAGAGGCCGAAGATGAACCAATGACACGTGGCATGCCGTACAAGTTCGCTCTCCTGTTTTATCCCATAAACAGGTCACGTTGCGACACTTGGCATAACTCTCTCTCAGAGAGTCCAATTGAGGTCAAAACTATCAGGATAGAAAGAGAACAAGGCGAGCTATCTCAGGAAACGTTTTCAAAGGCCGAAATTCAAACAGTGACACGTGGCAAGCCGTACAAGTTCGCTCTCTTGTATTATCCCAAAACCGGTCACGTTGCGACATTTGGCATAACTCTCTCTCAGAAAATCCAATTGAGGTCAGACCTGTCAGGATGGAAAGATGACAGGTCAGGATACTGCAGAAATTGTTTTCAGACCCTGTGGAGCAAAAATTTCAGAGTTATAGAAGAAACAATCAGATACATATTTCTGTCAAAACAGAATTATTTTTGGAGCACCTTTATTCATGGCTTCCGGAATTTAGGGTTTCGGAGAAAGTTAGAGTTTTGGAATCAGAATCCACGACTGAATGCTACTCAGGAAAATCAAAATTTAGAGACCAAGATCGAATTTCTTGGTTGGGTAGAAGACCGGGCTTGATCAAACCCCGGTTCGGGATTTTGATCGGAAAGATCGAAAATTAGGGCTTCAGTAAAAGTTGGAATTTTTGAAGTCTGTAACCATGGCTGGAAGCTCCTCAAAAAAATAAGAGTTTAGAGCCTTGGATCAAACCGTTTTATTGAGCAGAAGGGTGGGCTTCATCAAACCCTAGTTCGGGATTCTGTCCAGAAGATCCAGAAGTTTCAAAGGCAATTTTGAGGGGTCAAATTTTGGAGATTTCAAAATTGAAGTATGCTAGTTTGATCAGCTCAGCAAGACACATCCTTCCATTCATTCGGAAGTGTGAAAGTCAAAGATTGAATTCTTAGGGTTTCTCTAGCAAACCCTAATCAAGCTCCAAATCAAGTTTCAGGGGGAGTTGAGGCTAAGGCCTTACATAAGAAGACTACAAGAAGTCTCGACAGGTATGACTTAAGGAGGTTCAGGTATGTCTTGAAATCTGATTCTTGATTAAGTTCATGATGTGTTTGTCTTCATATTATTTATTAGTACAATCTTGATTAATGTTAGAATTGTCTTATCACCCTAGTAACAGTATGAATGCATGTGAATGATCGAAGACATTCATTGATTAGGGCTATATGATTGTACTAATGCATTATGGTTTTATGTGAGGTTGATGTTGTCTGCTAACAAGATACAGGTACATCACAAAAGACAAATCAAGTTCCATGACCATGACAACATGAAGACAAAGACTCATCCATAATATTTGTTCTACTTACGAGGTATGTATGACTTTGTTATATTATGTTTAACCTATGAGACATGCAGGTTCTAGCTCAGGATCTCTAAATCACTGAAGAGATTGTTTAGGTATGTTGTACATAACTAAGCAGGTATACTAATCCAGGTATGTTTTCCTATGTCATGTTAGAATCTTACCTTGTGTTAGGATCCCTTTCATAAGTATACTTGGTATGATTGGTTATGCTTATTCATAAAGTTAGTAATCAAGGGTTTATGCATATTATGTCTCTTATATTGGTTGATGATTTAACTATCTAGATCAACTAAGAATATGAATGAGTAAAAGAAGACTTCCTTGAAATCCTGAATACTAATGATCATGACTATACATATTCAAGATTATTTAGAATTAGAATGTTTTGATAATATTGAGAATATACTAATGAATGTATGTTTGTGTATGAGATCATGAGGATGACACTAGTGCACACTTGAGCATGCACAGTGGTACAGAATGAATAGAAGTTCAGAAAACATACAAAAGATCAAGCAGGAGGCAACCACACAAACATAAAAGATAAGTATTTGAGTTGTTATTAGAAATAGTAAATGATATTGCTTGTATGCATATTTGTATTCCTAGAATATATCATGCTACTAATATGCATATGATTGGTAAGTTGGACAAACATTCCATTGTTGCTTGTCTAGAATGAAACCTCTTTGCTGACATGCTGAGAGCTGTGCACACTCTCGATAGTATGTTCTGGTAGAGATGGAAGGCATCTAGATAGCCACTGTATGCATACAGGATATGGGAAAGTGTTGTGCCAAATTATTGGTCAAAATAGTTGCATAACTATGTAAGTGATATCTATATGCATAATAGGTTATCATGTCAATATGATTTGATGATTATGAAGTATTACTAATCCTGTACTTAATTTTGATTTGTAGGAAAGATCATGATGAATGATGAACACTGAACAAGCGATGGATGTTCAAAAAAAGATTTACAAATCAAACACACTATAGAAGGCTTGTGGCTAGAAGATTCTCTTAGAAAGAGGAATAGAATCATGATGAGATGTTTTGCTCCAAGTGGCTAGATAAGACCATTCTCTTAATGGTGTAATTAAAGAATAAGTGTGAATCGGGTTCTATATGGGTTCCCAGGATCGATAATCAATTGATGAGCTTAATGATCACCATGGGTGATGTGGATCTCAACCTTTGCTACAAGGTTGAATATGGTTTCTATACATAGATGACATGGATACAAGAAGGAACTCACCTCAGAGTTCGAATGATGTTGAGGTTCATATCAGTAGACCCATCTAACGAGAGATGGCACAGATAGATGGCTGCATAAAAGAAAATGAAAGATCTTAGATTAATGTATTACTTCCTAGGTCTGGAAGTATGGAAAGGCTCAGAAGGAATCTTTCTCAACCAGGGAAAGTATGCCGAGAAATATTAAAAGGACTTGATATGTTGGAATGTCCACTCTCATGGATTCCAACTTGAAGCTGTTAGTGAATGAATCATCAAAGTTAGTGTATATAACTCTGTACAAACAAATTATTGGGTCATTGATGTATCTATTAAATACTAGGTTAGATATATGCTTCGCTGTGAATACCTTAAGTTAGTATCTAGTGGGAACTAGATGTGTTCACCTATTAGTTGCAAAGCATGTGACCAGGTACCTAAAGGATACGATAGACTTTGATCTATGCTATTTTGGAGATCATGACTTCAGATGGCTACACAGATATTGATTGAGCAGAAAGTGTATCAGATAGGAAGAGCACATCGAGAAGATGTTATTGTCTGGGCTCAGCCATGATCTTGTGGTTTAGCAGGAAGCAGTCTAGCACAAGCGGAATATATGGCTGCTTGCTCTGCTAATTGTGAAACGACATGGCTTCAGAATTGTTTGACTTAGAGATGGACCCAACTGTGATCCTATGTGACAAACAGATTTGTACTAAAATGGAAAAGAATCCAGTGTTCCATGATAAGTCAAAAGCACATAGAGATCTGGCATTTCTATATACGAGATATGGTGCAGATAGGAATTAAAGTTCAAATTTGTAACAAGTTACCAATGTAATAACCAAACCTCTACCGATCTGATGTACTAACCAAACCTCTACCTCAAGTAAATTTTTTCGAGACAAACTTAATATAGTCCAGAAGGACCCTCCTCAAAAGGGGGAGTGATGTGATCACTTATGATGAGATTGCTTGCATCGACAGTGAGGTTGATGATGTGAATACCTATATTGGTGATGCCGACAGAGAGGTTGGTGGATGGTTCTTAGACAGGGTATAAGGTGACAAGGGGATTGCATCATCCTTGAACACATGTTCTAAAAGGATCCGTAGACATATTTCTTCAAAAATGAAGTCCTTGGTGGACATATAGGATTGCATCATCCTCAAGAGAGTCGTAGACGTATGTCTTCGAAAATGAAGTCCTTGGTGGACATATAGGATTGCATCATCCTCAAGAGAGCCGTAGACGTATGTCTTCGAAAATGAAGTCCTTGATGGAAATATAGGGGATTGGATCATCCCTGGACTTCAGTCCTAAAGAGAGCCGTAGACGTATGTCTTTGAAAATGAAGTCCTTGGTGGACTTGAGGGGATTGGATCATCCCTGGACTTCAGTCCTAAAGAGAACCGTAGACATATGTCTTCGAGAATGAAGTCCTTGGTGGACTTGAGGGGATTGGATCATCCCTGGAATTCAGTCCTAAAGAGAGCCATAGACGTATGTCTTCGAGAATGAATTCCTTGTTGGACTTGAGGGGATTGGATCATCCCTGGAATTCAGTCCTAAATAGAGCCGTAGACATGATGTCTCCGAGAACAAAATCCTGAATGAACAGGTAAGGGGATTGGATCGTCCTCGGACTTTAGTCCTTTGAATTGAGCCGTAGACATGATGTTTCCGAGAACAAAATCCTGAATGAACAGGTAAGGGGATTGGATCGTCCTCAGACTTTAGTCCTTTGAATTGAGCCGTAGACATGATGTCTCCGAGAAAAAAATCCTGAATGAACAGGTAAGGGGATTGGATCGTCCTCGGACTTTAGTCCTTTGAATTAAGCCGTAGACATGATGTCTCTGAGAAAAAAATCCTGAATGAACAGGTAAGGGGATTGGATCGTCCTCGGAATTTAGTCCTTTGAATTGAGTCATAGACATGATGTCTCCGAGAACAAAATCCTGAATGAACAGGTAAGGGGATTGGATCGTCCTCGGACTTTAGTCCTTTCAATTGAGCCGTAGACATGATGTCTCCGAGAACAAAATCCTGAATGAACAGGTAAGGGGATTGGATCGTCCTCGGACATTAGTCCTTTGAATTGAGCCGTAGACATGATGTCTCCGAGAACAAAATCCTGAATCAACAGGTAAGGGGATTGGATCGTCCTCGGACTTTAGTCCTGTGAATTGAATCGTAGACATGAAGTCTCTGAGAATTGAATGATAGGACTGGATCGTCCCTCAGCTTCGGTTCAAAAGGTACATGATAGGACTAGATCGTCCCTGAGCTTTGGTTCAAAAGGTACATGATAGGACTGGATCGTCCCTGAGATTTGGTTCAAAAGGTACATTATAGGACTGGATCGTCCCTGATCTTTGGTTCAAAAGGTACATGATAGGACTGGATCGTCCCTGAGCTTCGGTTCAAAAGGTACATGATAGGACTGGATCATCCCTGGACTTTGGTTCAAAAGGTACATGATAGGACTGGATCGTCCCTGGACCTCGGTTCAAAAGGTATATGATAGGACTGGATCGTCCCTGGACTTCGGTTCAAAAGGTACATGACAGGACTGGATTGTCCCTGGACCTCGGTTCAAAAGGTACATGGTAGGACTAGATCGTCCTTGGACCTCGGTTCAAAAGGTACATGACAGGATTGCATCATCCATGGACCTATGTCCTAAAGAGAACAGGATTGATCATCCTGTAATATGATTGTGTCTGTTGATGTGGTTACTTGTATCGGTATGGATACTCGTATTGATGATGTGGTTACTTGTATCGGTAGGATACTTGTGTTGATGATGTGGTTACTTGTATCAGTAGGATACTTGTATTGATGATGTGGTTACTTGTATCAGTAGGATACTTGTATTGATGATGTGGTTACTTGTATCGGTATGGATACTCGTATTGTTGATGTGGTTACTTGAATCGGTAGGATACTTGTATTGATGATGTGATTACTTGTATCGGTAGGATACTTGTATTGATGATACTTGTATTGGTATGGATACTTGTATGATGACGATGCTGATGATCGTGTGATGACGATACTGATGATCGTGTGATGACGATGCTGATGATCGTGTGATGATGATGTTAACGATGCTGATGATCGTGTGATGACGATGCTGATGATTGTGTGATGACGATGCTGATGATCGTGTGATGACGATGCTGATGATCGTGTGATGACGATGCTGATGATCGTGTGATGACGATGTTGATGATCGTGTAATGACGATGTTGGTGATCGTGTGATGACGATGCTAATGATCGTGAGATGACGATACTGATGATCGTGAGGATCTAGATGTTGATGTTGTTGTAGCTGTTTGAGTGCTGCAGAAGATAAAGACTCAGTACTGAAGATGTTGATGTTCCAGTATTGAAGATGTTCCAGTAACTGCTTGAGTTACTGATGATGTTGAGAAATATTCCAATGATTTATAGATGTATCATGTATGATGTTGATGACTCCTTGCTCATGCAGATACTGTTATAATATCCTTCTCGTTAAGGGGGAGTGTTGAAATATTGTAACTTCAAAGAATATTATATTTGTACTTTATTATTTTGGAGATGTTTCATTCCTCCGTAAAGATCTTATTGTATATCCGGAGATGTTTATTCCTCCGTCGGAATGTGGTAACTTGGGTTATTAGACTTCCCTAGTGGGGGTTGGCCCTGTATGTGTTATGTGGGTCAAAGGGTTGTTAGACCACCCTAGTGGGGTCGACCCAGTCAGTTATAATAGGGTATTTAACCTAATGGTTAAATACGAGCCTACATGTACTTGTGTAAAAGATATGTCAGAGTAGTGTATAAATAGAGGAGGTGTGTTCCTCATTTGACACACTCACTCACTTGAGGATAGCGCATTTGTGGAGGAGAGGTCTGCTATTGTGGAGGAGGAGATCATGCCTCAGGGTTTCATCTTTGTATATTGCTGGTCATCTATATTGAGGAAGCTTTACTGGGTTTTCTACCCCATGAGGGTTTCCCAGGATAAATCTGTGTCTCTTGTGTTTATGCTATGCTTGTTGTTTCTTCATTGATCCTATATATGCTATTATTGTGAAATGGAATGTAATGCTGCTATTTTCTGTCTTAGCATATTAAATCTTAACATAACTATGATCATGTGTGGTGATCCACAATGGGTGAATGTGAAAGACTCCCTTGACTCTATTATATACCAAGAGATGAGCAGGAATTACTCTCACATATTACATGTGGGATAATATAATTCTCCATAATAACATCTCTTTATATTAATGAATATTAAGAGTATATTTTACCATGATGAATATGGGATATAATGTATTACTCTTTTACATAATATTGTGGATATCTTCTGCATAATACAAAGACATTATTAACTTCCAAGGAATATAAAATATTCCAACAGTTACCTCTTTATTTCTAGAATTTATCAATCTCTACAAACTAGGAAGAAAATTGCACTGAACATGACACTTTTATGCTAGTTAACTTTCACTATCATATATTTATCTTGTGGCGTAAGACAAAATGCATGATATGGAATAAAAAAGAGTTATAAATAATGTTACCAAGAAAACACAAATAAGTAATAAGAAACCACCATGGATAAGTTTAACAAGAACAAGTCATGTAACTCTATAAAATGGTCAATGACACAACAAACTATGGCAAATTTGATAATCGAGGAAAAAGACACATTCAAAAAATATATTTGAATGGTAAAAACAAAAGGTTGAGTGGAACAAAGATGAAACATAACTAAGAAGGTGAAGTAAGGTGGTTCATATATCGGTGCATGGAAAGGAGTTGTTCAAGACACTAGAGCCACAATTGGAAAATCCCAACACTTTGCTTATTTTTTAGAAGGTGAGAAGAGTATGATAAAATTTTGAGACTAACACCAGGTATAAATTCGGGACTAAAAAAAACTATAAACAAGTAAATAATGAGATCTCATTGGAATAGTTCTAGGGTAGCAAACAAAGAGCATAGAGCATGTTGAACCTAGTGGTGCAGAGACACACTAACATAAGCAAATAGAAGCAACTAGAGTGAATAGCTATGGAGTGAACAACTACATGTAGGGTGATTCCATGAATAGGGGTGTCTATTTTGGGGGTTCTTATGGGAAAATAAATCTGATTTTTTCATGTTTTTCAACTTTGGGCAAACAAAAGTGATATTTTTGTTTAGAATTTCACTTTTCAGTAAAATAAAAACTTTTAGAGAATTATGTTATCTTTCTATTCATAATTTTTCAATTTTTTTTATTGAGATTTGATATGTCGATTTGGCAAATGTTTGACAGTGTGTTCTTATAAAATGAAAGGACTAAAAAATAGTCATGTTTTGTTGCGCCCCTAAAATCATTGTTAAACTTGTTTTTTGCACAAACAAATTATGCTACGACAATTTACACACAATATACTACGGCATGACTATAATTTTGTAACCAATGGATCTATATACTAATTATTATTATTTTTTAATTCGATCAATGGGGAAACCTTGTGAATTTTCAACATGTTTTTTGTTGCGCCACTTTTCTCTCAATTAACTATAATACTAAAAAATCTACGAATACCCTTTTGAATTAGACACTCCAATTAATTGCACCATATTTTTTCAATGTTTTTGGTGGTGTATTTTTAAAGTAATGGATTTTTCATTTCACCACATTTAGAAAGAGATGAAACCGAACTCGACACATGTTAAGAAAAAAAAAATTAAAAATATCAGATCTCACCTATACACAACAAAATCTATACCTATAGAAAGTAGATTCAATGATGAAACTAATGGTATCAAGTCCGACAGTCGATTTGTAGTGTAAGAGATTGTTTTAACCTTCCAAAAATGGAGAAACCTAAAAACTGTGCAGAACCGTGAAGTTTTTAGGTCTCAGAGATTATTCGACGGAATAATAATTTTCTGTTACAGAACCGTTATCTATAACAAAGGTTGTTCAACCGAAAAACCAAAAGCAAACAAAATTTCGTCAGCTGGAAAAAAAAAAATTACATTATCTATATTTGTATAAATTAAAGTAATAAAATTTTCATTTCACCGTATTTTGAAAGAGATGAAACCAAACTCGACACATGGTAAGAAAAAAAATAATTAAAAATATCAGATCTCACCTATACACAATAAAATCTATACCTACAGAAAGTAGATTCAATGATCAAACTAATGGTATCAAGTCCGACAACCGATTTGTAGTGTAAGAGATTGTTTTAACCTTTCGAAAATGGAGAAACCTAAAAACTATGCAAAACTGTAAAGTTTACAAGTCTTAGAGATTATTCGCCCGAATAATTATTTGGCCGAATAATAATTTTTCATTACAGAACTGTTATCTATAACAAAGGTTGTTCGACTGAAAAGCCAAAAGCAAAATCTTTTTTGTCGACTGGAAAAAAAAAATTACATTATCTATATTTGTATAAATAAAACTAAATAGATTCATTATTTTCGCACATTTTGTTTTCGCATGTCTGGTCAAAATATTTTTGAAGGGGATTTCAAAGGAGATTTTGTAGTGCCCCTAGAATTTTGTAGACATTGAGGGCACCTGCTGACTGACCCGATCGATTGAAACATTAATTAATAACCTCTTGGCCTTATTTTTGAGTATGTGTATCTGAACTGTTAATGTAAATGAATAATTGCATATGTTAAACGATTAGATATGACTGTGGAAAATTATGTTGATGGATAATGCTTAACGACTAGCTGTATGGTGATTATGTATTTGTCGATGAAATGTATATTTGATTAGAAGTTTGAATAAATCATAAATGTTTAACAATACTAGATTTAGAAATCAGATGATGATTATTGAGGACAGTGCTACTAATAAATTGTTGTGAGAAGTGTGTGTAGAAACAAGTGAGACGATTCACCAATGGACACACAAAGGAACATGAAGGGTCGTAGAGTACGGGTAAATCACACACAGGGGGAGCGACGATGATGTCAACTTCCAACAAGAATACCATGCATGAGCAGATAAGCATTGATCCACTTTCTCAAGAGGATTGCGTGAGGGCATACGAGGTGGGCCACGATGGAGCTGGTCACGTACGAGTTGAGGGGCGCGTAGTGAGAATGGACTCACTCCTCAGCGCCATTAGTCCCTAGATAGCATGTAGACGGAGGATGGATGGTAACGATTCCTAAAATCCCTACAAGAGTTCCCGCAAGTCAAAACGGAAAGATGGTGGTAGAAGGGCCTGACGATGCGGTACCCTGTCGAAAATGGAAAGAATGGACGCAAGGACCCAATGATGCGGTACCATGCCAAGGAATGGAAACCATGGATGACTAGACCCGACGGAGTGGTTCCATGTCAGGGAATTAAAATTAAGGAACTAGGAGCCCAACGATGTGGCACCGTGATCCTAGTGAGTTTGATTGTTAAATTTAAACTGCATAAAAACTTATGAGAATAACTCTAGATTATTACTTAGCAAATGCATAAAAATAATTTAGGAATTTGCACATGAATAGTTATTTTTGTTGAGTATTTAAAATAATAGAAATCATTATTTAGGAGCAAAATAGAATCCTAAGATTAGACACCTAGTCAACTAAAAGCTAGGAGTTAATGAAAATATCTGGGGGACAAACTGGAGCAAACTTAGGGGTGTTGGTGCACTTCCCAGAGAAACTGACACTTGGATGGGTGGGTGTTTTAATTAAATAATTAATTAAAAATATTTAATTATGCATGAAGCGACATGTGTCGCATGAGATTTTCCTTTATAAGGAAGGCTTGGGGAATGGGTAAAGGTCCCATAATTTGGATGATTGTCTTAATTTTTGAATGCCTCAAAGACTTGCTGCTATCTAAGGGTTTGGATAAGAAATCCTGGTGGGAAAGGAATCCCAAGCTGAATTTCTGAAATACTTGTGTGAACTCTACGGCCCGATTAGCTCGGGGGTCTGGAAGGAAGAAGAGTACTTCCAGAGTAGTTGGGTGGTTAACCGAGGTGTCCATCTGTGATCGTGGTGATTGGTGACAAGTTTGGAGCTGTGGCAAACGAGGAGGTTCACCTTCCGATTGGAGCTGCCATCATTTTAGGTTCTATTTGCTTAATAATTTTATTTGTAATATTCTGCATGCTTTAAGTTTATGGATCTACGAATTCTGTAAAGTCTCATATATGTTTAGATTACACGGAGATCTAAATCTATTATTCCTATTGGCGAAATGAATCGACTTCTGATTTATATTTTGTACAAAATGATTTTATATTGAAATCTAAACTTAGTATTTCATTGTGGGCGAATGATTTGAATTATGGGTTATGTTCTGCACATAGTTATTCTGCATTGAAATGCAAATTTTATTATTCCTGTTGTACAAATGTTTAGAAATTATGGATCTGGATATTACTTCGTTTTAAGTATACTTCTGCAGATTTGTTTTATTTGGTTGAAATTTTAGATCTGGAGGTCGTTTCGTTTTAAGTTATACTTCTGCAAATAAATTGTTATTGAGTCGAAAGTCTAGATCTGGAGATCCCTTAGTTAAAGATTACACTTATGCAAATTCATTTTTTGGGGGGGTCGAAATTCTGGATCTGGATATTGCTTCGCTTTAAATATACTTCTGCAGATTAAAATGTTTAGATTACACTGAGATCTATGTTTTAAATAGTTTTGAATTTCACTCCTGGTCATTTTCTACCGTGATGATGTGCATACCCTGCTCAAATTCGACCTTTACCCTTATTCTTTCAGGATACCGAGGTAATTTTGTAACCACCTGATCGGATCAATCCCTACGCCATAAGGTTAGTTCCTGTGTGGCACTAATTTATTTCTGTTAGCCATTAAAGAAAAAGAGATATTTATGAAGCCCGATCTATGTATCGTAAGGAAATTCCTGGGTTGCCTTATAGCTTTTTGTTTTTCTATTTGAGGGACAGAGTCCTTGATCTCTGTAATCAAGCTAGCCTAACGGTGTCATTGTAATGATGTTGATGAGATCCTTGAAATCGGATGGATCTTTGTAAACCCGTCGACTTAAGGTTCAACTCTGTCGATTTATCACTTTACCCTGCTTAGATCTTGGTGAGTGATTTGCTTATTTAAGTGCGGCTGGATTAATTGAACTCTGCTCTGTCTATTATTTTAATGACAACCGAGACTTATCAAAATTAACGCACTGTTCACAACTTGTTGTCTCACTTACCCTATCTCATTATTTTTTTCGGTGAGCTGGAAGCACAACCATTATTTCGTCTGCTTGTTGGGTGCGGCTTTAGAAATTGTGATTTCGTCTAGCCATCATTGGTACAAATTCGATTGTGCCCAATTCTCCAGCTATAAATCGATTCTTCTTGTGACTATTTCACGGTTGAATTTGATTTCGGATTTTAGTATTGATAGCATTATAAATATGGCGTATGTGCATAATTTTTTCCAGTATCCCAATCGATAGCAATCCCCAATGATAAACGTTGGTAGATCTGGCGATTGTGCTCAATTCTCCAGCTAGAAATCGATTCTTTTTGTGACTATTTCACCGTTGAATTTGATTTCGGATCTTAGATTTGATAGCATTGTAAATCTTGCGTAGGTGCATAATTTTTCCAGTATCCCAATCGATAGCAATCACCAGTGATAAAAGTTTGCAGAACTTTGATTGTGCCCAATTCTCCAGCCTTATGGAAAATTGCATTTGACCTTAATTAATTCTGTAACCGATTAAGAGGATAGGCATCCTCACTGTTTGCAGAAGTTTGTAATTGATTAGCAAATAAATTGCATCAGTTATGAAGTTTGGCGTTCTTCCCAGCATAGAAGATATTTGTATTAAATGATTTGCATCAGTTATGAAGTTTGGCGTTCTTCCCAACATAGAATATATTTGTATTAAATGATTTCTATCAGTCATAGAGTTTGGCGTTCTTCCCAGCATACAAGATATTTGTATTAAATGCTTTGTATCAATCATAGAGTTTGGCGTTCTTCCCAGCATAGGAGATATTTGTATTAAATGATTTGTATCAGTCATAGAGTTTGGCGTTCTTCCCAGCATAGGAGATATTTGTATTAAATGATTTGCATCAGTTATGAAGTTTGGTGTTCTTCCCAACATAGAAGATATTTGTATTAAATGATTTCTATCAGTCATAGAGTTTGGCGTTATTCCCAGCATACAAGATATTTGTAATAAATGCTTTGTATCAGTCATAGAGTTTGGCGTTCTTCCCAACATAGGAGATATTTGTATTAAATGATTTGTATCAGTCATAAAGTTTGGAGTTCTTCCCAGCATAGAAGATATTTGTTTCAAATGATTTGTATCAGTCATCAAGTTTGGCATTTTTCGAGCATCGATAATATTTGTACTTTGACATTAAAAAAAAAAATTGTATCATTTATAAGTTTGGTGTTTTTCCCAGTATCAAAGATATTTGTATTTTGGAATTAAATAAATTGTATCGGTTATTGTAATTTTGCATTTCAATAGGAATTGAAATGAAATATAAAATATTATGTAAATTTTGTATTTTAATAAGAATTGAAATGTAGTTGTCTTTTATTATTTAATTCAATTTTATATTTCAAGAAATTGAAGGGAAAGGCTGTACTTATGCAAATTTGCTCGTGTATCAAAGGGATTGAAATGATACATTTTATTTAGGTGAAGTATGTTATGTGTGAAAATTTGTATTTCCGTAATAACTGAACAAAATATTTTATTATTATTGAAAAGTATTTTATAATGTCAATTTGATATTCCAATGGATAGAAAAAGAAATACTCTTTTTTTTTTTTTTCTGTCAATTATACATTTAATGGAGTTGAAAAGAATTATTCATTCATATTACATTATTAAAAGGGAACCATAAAAGTGAAATATAGTTTTGGGTATTTAGGTCATTTTACATTTATAGAAGTGAAATGAATGATAGGTTAGAAGTGTAATGATGAAGTTAAGTCAAGTAGCATTTCGTGAAATGGAAATAATGGAAAAACAATGTTTATACTGAACCTTCTTATGGTAAGAGTCTCAATATATCGGATCTAGAATTCCAAAAGTACTTTGTTTTTATAAATATTATGAGTTGTTCTCTGTTGAATATTGTAACTTCTAAGAATATTATATTTATACATTATTTATTCCGGAGATGTTCCATCCCTCCGAGGTGATTTTATTATGTATCCGGAGATGTTTATTCCTCCGAGAAGTTGTGGTAACTAGGGTTATTATACCCACCATGTGGGGGTCGGCCCAGTCAGTTATAATAGGGTATTTAACCTAATGGTTAAATACGAGCCTACATGTACTTGTGTAAAATATATGTCAGAGTAGTGTATAAATAGAGGAGGTGTGTTCCTCATTTGATACACTCACTCACTTATGAAAAGAGGCACACTTGTCTGGGAGATTTGCTAAGGAGGATTAGAAGGAGGGAGCACATCTTGTATTTTGGTTTATCATCTATTTTGAGGAAGCTTTGCTAGGTTTTTTACCCCATGAGGGTTTCCCGGGATAAATCTGTGTCTCTTGTGTTTATGCTATGCTTGTTGTTTCTTCAGTGATCCTGTATATGCTATTATTGTGAAATGGAATGTAATGCTGCTATTTTCTGTCTTAGCATATTGAATTTTAACATGGTATCAGA
Organism: Larix kaempferi; assembly: GCA_027924585.1. Taxonomy (NCBI): domain Eukaryota; kingdom Viridiplantae; phylum Streptophyta; class Pinopsida; order Pinales; family Pinaceae; genus Larix; species Larix kaempferi. The sequence goes on from BSBM01000562.1 coordinate 2,143,755, forward strand.
GCGAACCTGAAGGAAGGCAATGTATGGCACTTACGACACTTGCTTCTCTTGCGACAATTTGAAGGTTAGGGTTTTATATAGCAAAAACCAGTCATCGTGGAACTTTCGCTATAAATCCATTTATGCAAAGTTTCAAGATCGAAAACATTTACAGGTCGTAGATAACACCCCCAGGTACTTTGTGTCCAAAGGGAACCCTTCGATTCGCTGTACTTTGTGAGTTATGATCAGTACAAGTTAGGGTTTTTGCCTCTTCCAGATCTCTATCAAAATCAGGTCACCTAGGAAAAAAGGTCATAACTTGGGCTAGGAAGCTCCAAATGCAATTTCGTAAAAAGTGACAGGTACTACATAGACTGTACTATCGCAGGAAACTTTTACAGTGGACGAAACTAAACCAGTGACACGTGGCACGCCATACAAGTTCGCTCTCCTATTTTATCCCATAAACAGGTCACGTTGCGACACTTGGCATAACTTTCTCTCAGAGAGTCCAATTGCGGTCAGACCTGTCAGGATGGAAAGATAACAGGGCGATATTTCTCAGGAAATTTTTTTAGAGGCTGAAGTTCAAACAGCGACACGTGGCACATCGTACAAGTTTGTTCTCCTGTTTTATCCCATAAACAGGTCACGTTGCGACACTTGGCATAACTCTCTCTCAGAGAGTCCAATTGAGGTTAGACCTGTCAATATGGAAATATAACAGGCCAAGCTATCTCAGGAAACGTTTTCAGACCCTGTGGATCAAAACATTCAGAGTTACAGCAGAAATAATCAGGTACATATTTCTGTCAAAACAGAATTATTTTTGAGCACATTCATTCATGGCTTCCGGAATTTAGGGTTTCGGAGAAAGTTGGAATTTTTTAAGTTTGTAACCACGGCTGGAAGCTCCTCAAAAAAATAAGAGTTTAGAGCCTTGGATTGAACCTTTTGATTGGACAGGAGGGTGGGCTTCATCAAGCCCTAGTTCGGGTTCCTGTCCAGAAGATCCAAAAATTTTGAAGGCAATTTTGAGGGGTCAAATTTTTGAAATTTCAAAATTCAAGTATGCTAGTTTGATCAGCTCAGCAAGACACATCCTTCCATCCATTCAGAAGTATGAAAGTCAAATATTGAATATTTAGGGTTTCTCTAGCAAACCCTAATCAAGCTCCAGATAAAGTTTCAGGGGGAGTTGAGGCTAAGGCCTTACATAAGAAGACTACAAGAAGTCTTGACAGGTATGACTTAAGGAGGTTCAGGTACATCACAAAAGACAAATCAAGTTCCATGACCATGACAACATGAAGACAAAGACTCATCCATTTACAAGTGGTATATAATGAATAGAAGTTCAGAAGACATATAGAAGATCAAGCGGGAGGCAACCACACAAACATAAAAGATAAGTATTTTAGTTGTTATTAGAAATAGTAAATGATATTGCTTGTATGCATATTTGTATTCCTAGAATATATCATGCTACTAATATGCATATGATTGGTAAGTTGGACAAACATTCCATTGTTGCTTGTCTAGAATGAAACCTCTTTGCTGACATGCTGAGAGTTGTGCACACTCTCGATAGTATGTTCTGGTAGAGATGGAAGGCATCTAGATAGCCACTGTATGCATATAGGATATGGGAAAGTGTTGTGCCAAAGTATTGGTCAAAATAGTTGCATAACTATGTAAATGATATATGTATGCATAATAGGTTATAATGTCAATATGATTTGATGATTATGAAGTATTACTAATCATGTACTTAATTTTGATTTGTAGGAAAGATCATGATGAATGATGAACACTGAATAAGCGATGGATGTTCAACAAAATATTTACAAATCAAACACACTATAGAAGGCCTATGGCTAGAAGATTCTCTTAGAAAGAGGAAGAGAATCATGATGAGATGTTTTGCTCCAAGTGGCTAGATAAGACCATTCTCTTAATGGTGTAATTAAAGAAAAAGGGTGAATCAGGTTCTGTATGGGTACCCAGGATTGGTAGTCAATTGATGAGCTTAATGATCATCATGGGTAATGTGGATCTCAACCTTTGTTACAAGGTTGAATATGGCTTCTATACACATATGACATGGATGCAAGAAGGAAATCACCACAGAGTTCGAATTATTTTGAGGCTCATATTAGTAGACCCATCTGATGAGAGATGGCACAGATAGATATGCAGAAGATCACTCAATGCAGAGTGTGAATAATGGACAATTGACAGCTTCATGACAAATCTTGGGCTTTATCAGAAGTAAAGTTGATCCTAACCTTTACCTTAAGGTTGTGGATTATGAACCTATCATACCATTATTGTATGGTGATGATCTCTTTCTGACAAGGAATGAGAAACAGATCATGAAAATGGCTGCAGAAATGAAAATGAAAGATCTCGGATTAATGCACTACTTCTTAGGTCTAAAAGTATGGCAAGATCCAAAAGGAATCTTTTAATTCAAGGTAAGTATGCTGTGAAGTTTCTAAAAAGATTTGATATGTTGGATTATAAAGCCATGGCCACTCCCATGGACTCCAACTTGAAGTTATTAGTTAATGACTCATCGGATTTAGTGGACCTAACCCTATATAGACAAATCATTGGGTCATTGATGTATTTAACAAATACTAGGCCAGATATATGCTTTGCTGCAAATACCCTAAGTCAGTATCTAGTAGAACCTAGAAAGGTTCACTTAATAGCTACAAAGCATGTAGTGAGGTACCTAAAAGGTACATTAGATTTTGGTCTATATTATCTTGGAGGTCATGAACTCCGTTCACATGGTTACTCAGATTCTGATTGGGCGGGAAGTGCCTCAGACAGAAAGAGTACATCAGGTGGATGTTATAGTCTTGAATCTGCCATGATCTCATGGTTCAGCAAGAAACAATCTAGTGTGGCTCTCAGTACTGCTGAAGGAGTATATATATAGTTGTTTGCTCTGCCAGCTGTGAAGCAGTGTGGCTTCAGAAGCTATTATATGGAGTGTTTGACTTAGAAATGGATTCCACTATGATTATGTGTGACATTCAAAACTGCATCAAGATAGAAAATCTTGTATTCTGCGATAAGTCAAAAACACATAGAGATCCGATACTTCTATATACGAGATATGGTGCAAAGAGGAGCTATCAAGCTCGAGTATATAAGCACCGAGGATCAGATTTCTAATATCTTGACTAAACCTCTGTCTCGAGTAAAGTTTGAATACTTCCGAGACAAGCTTGGTATAGTCTAGAAGGACCCTCCTCGAAAGGGGGAGTAGCATAGTATCTGATAACAAGTTTGTCTCATTAATGATGAGGTTACCTATTTACTACACCTAGTTACTTAGATTTATTTAGATTTAGGAATCTTATATTTTTTTTTCTTTTGATGATAGATGTATACATGCTTTTGATGATAGATGTATACATGCTTTTGATGTTAGATATACATGCTTTTGATGATAGACGTATACATGATTTTGATGTTAGATATACATGATAGATGTATACATGCTTTTGATGATAGATGTTATGCATGTTTTGATGATGAGGATACATGTTTTGTTATACATGTTTTGATGATGAGGATACATGATTGACACATGTTTTGATGAAGTTCTTGGTGAACATGTGAGAGGATTGGATCATCCCTGGACTTCAGTCCGAAAGAAGAGCCGTAGACGTATGTCTTCGAGAATGAAGTTCTTGGTGAACATGTGAGGGGATTGGATCATCCCTGGACTTCAGTCGGAAAGAAGAGCCATAGACGTATGTCTTCGAGAATGAAGTTCTTGGTGAACATGTGAGGGGATTGGATCATCCCTGGACTTCAGTCCGAAAGAAGATCCATAGATGTATGTCTTCGAGAATGAAGTTCTTGGTGAACATGTGAGGGGATTGGATCATCCCTGGACTTCAATCCGAAAGAAGAGTCGTAGACATATGTCTTCGAGAATGAAGTTCTTGGTGAACATGTGAGGGGATTGGATCATCCCTGGACTTCAGTCTGAAAGAAGAGCCGTAGATGTATGTCTTCGAGAATGAAGTTCTTGGTGAACATGTGAGGGGATTGGATTATCCCTGGACTTCAGTCTGAAAGAAGAGCTGTAGACGTATGTCTTCGTGAATGAATTTCTTGGTGAACATGTGAGGGGATTGGATCATCCCTGGACTTCAGTCCGAAAGAAGAGCCGTAGACGTATGTCTTCGAGAATGAAGTTCTTGGTGAACATGTGAGGGGATTGGATCATCCCTGGACTTCAGTCTGAAAGAAGAGCCGTAGACGTATGTCTTCAAGAATGAATTCCTTGGTGGATGGTTGAGGATTAAGTCATCCTTGGACGTAGTCCTAAATGTACGGTTGAGGATTAAGTCATCCTTGGACGTAGTCCTAAATGTACGGTTGAGGATTAAGTCATCCTTGGACGTGGTCCTAAATGTACAGTTGAGGATTAAGTCATCCTTGGACGTGGTCCTAAATATATGGTGGAGGATTAAGTCATCCTTGGACGTAGTCCTAAATGTACGGTTGAGGATTAAGTCATCCTTGGATGTGGTCCTAAATGTACGGTGGAGGATTAAGTCATCCTTGGACGTAGTCCTAAATGTACGGTGGAGGATTAAGTCATCCTTGGACATGGTCCTAAATGTACGGTTGAGGATTAAGTCATCCTTGGATGTGGTCCTAAATGTACGGTGGAGGATTAAGTCATCCTTAGACGTGGTCCTAAATGTACGGTCGAGGATTAAGTCATCCTTGGACGTGGTCCTAAATGTACGGTGGAGGATTAAGTCATCCTTGGACGTATTCCTAAATGTACAGTGGAGGATTAATTCATCCTTGGACGTGGTCCTAAATGTACGGTGGAGGACTAAGTCATCCTTGGACGTGGTCCTAAATGTACGATGGAGGATTAAGTCATCCTTGGACGTGGTCCTAAATGTACGGTGGAGGATTAAGTCATCCTTGGACGTGGTCCTAAATGTACGGTGGAGGATTAAGTCATCCTTGGATGTAGTCCTAAATGTACAGTTGAGGATTAAGTCATCCTTGGACGTGGTCCTAAATGTACGGTAAGGATTGGATCATCTTTGGACTTTGGTCCTGTGAACTGAGCCGTAGACATGAGGTCTCCAAGAATTGATAGGACTGGATCGTCCCTGGACTTCGGTTCAAAAGGTACATGATAGGACTGGATCGTCCCTGGACTTCGGTTCAAAAGGTACATGTTAGGACTGGATCGTCCCTGGACTTTGGTTCAAAAGGTACATGATAGGACTGGATCTTCCCTGGACTTCAGTTCAAAAGGTACATGATAGGACTGGATCGTCCCTAGACTTCGGTTCAAAAGGTACATGACTGGATTGCATCATCCTTGGACATAGGTCCTAAAGAGAACTGGATTGATTGTGTGATAACGATGCTGCTGATCGTGTGATAACGATGTTGCTGATCGTATGATGACAATGCTGATGATCGTGTGATGACGATGCTGCTAATCGTATGATGACGATGTTGATTATGATGCTGATGACGATGCTGATGATCGTATGATGACGATGTTGTTGATCGTGTGATGACGATGCTGATGATTGAGTACTATCAAATCTGATGATGTTGATGTTCTAGTAACTAGTCAAGTTACTGATGATGATGAATTGAAGAAAGCTTCCGATGATATATAGATGATGTAATGAATGACTACTTGCTCCTGCAGATGTTGTTATAATATCCTTCTCGTTAAGGGGGAGTGTTGAATATTGTAACTTCTAAGAATATTATATTTATACATTATTTATTCCGGAGATGTTCCATCCCTCCGAGGTGATTTTATTATGTATCCGGAGATGTTTATTCCTCCGAGAAGTTGTGGTAACTAGGATTATTAGACCCACCATGTGGGGGTCGGACCAGTCAGTTATAATAGGGTATTTAACCTAATGGTTAAATACGAGCCTACATGTACTTGTGTAAAATATATGTCAGAGTAGTGTATAAATAGAGGAGGTGTGTTCCTCATTTGATACACTCACTCACTTATGAAAAGAGGCACACTTGTCTCGGATATTTGCTAAGGAGGATTAGAAGGAGGGAGCACATCTTGTATTTTGGTTTATCATCTATTTTGAGGAAGCTTTGCTGGGTTTTCTACTCCATGAGGGTTTCCCAGGATAAATCTGTGTCTCTTGTGTTTATGCTATGCTTGTTGTTTCTTCAGTGATCCTGTATATGCTATTATTGTGAAATGGAATGTAATGCTGCTATTTTATGTCTTAGCATATTGAATTTTAACATTCTCAACCTAGTTGCAATTAGAAACTATGTTTTAACTAGAAATGCATTTATGCTCTATATGTTAAGGATGGAATAAAGGTATCATTATACAATATTAAATTGTATGATTAGGAATCACAGGAAAATGTTTGACTACGAACGTACCATCTTTGTGTACAAGGAGAAAACCTTCAATATACTTGGATCACGTTTAGTGGATTGAATAGTTACTTTTTAAAGTTGAAAAGAAATTTAATTAATGGTTAAGTTTATGACACCCATTTGAATTGAAGTTGTTAGTACAAAAAAAAAAAAAACACTTCCTCAAATTGATGAACCCTACATATGGTATCAGAGCAAGGTCGAACTTAGTTCGGACCTAGACAATTCCGCGTGAAATAGTTTATGATGTTTGGTTGACTAATAAATTTTATTTTACATCTGAACAGACTTCGACATGGATCGAAGAGCTTGCCAAGGTAGATCCGGAAGGGGACGAGGACGAGCTGCATGCCCGTCAACCCCAACAACCCCTATGGATAATCCTCCAAGAGCTGAGGAAACCATTAACTTACCTGCAAACGAGGTCATGACAATGATGCGAAACTACCACAGAATGACGGAAGCGTTGATGACACGACTTGACCGCGAGAACGTCGGTTCTCAAGTCACTGCAGTATCGCGGGTGCCACCTGCAGTCAACATACACCGAGAGTTAGAAAAGGTGAAGTTTCCTGAATTTTGGGGTTCCACTGAGGGGACCGCTGCAGAGGCATGGCTAGAAAACATGGCCATGTGTTTTTCTTTGAGAGACTACACGTATAACATGAAGGTACGGATGGCGATACTACAACTGAAGGGGGAAGCCCTTCTTTAGTGGAATACCTTGCGACCTCAGCTAGGTCTAGAGCTTGAGGAGATATCTTGGGAATTGTTCGATGAACATTTCTGTCAGCATTACCTATCAGAGGAATTCATTGAACGATAGCTGAATGATTTCCATGCACTAAAACAAGGACTACAGACAATACAAGAGTATGAAATCCATCTCATGGAGTTACTAAGGTATGCACCCCATGTTGCCACGGAGAAATTAAAGGTCAATAAGTTCATCTATGGATTAAACCCAGTCATACGGGACAAGGTTCATATTTTGACACCTTCTACTTTGCACGATGTGGTCCAGAAGGCCCTCATAGCGGAAGAAGAGCTTCCCGACAAGATACTGCAGAATAAGATCTTTACGAGTACAGACCGAGGAAGTGAACCTTCGCATGCACCCAAACATCAGTATGGGAATAATAATTTTGGAAGGAGACCTTTCAACGGAGGGTCTAACAGAGATGATAGAACACCATACCGACCACCACCATGGAATGATCATGCAAAGCCTTTTGCAAAACCGGCGCAGTTTGGACCAAGAAGAAATGATGCACCTGCCAGAAAAAAAAACAAGAGGGCCCAAAGGAGGATGTTGGAGGTGTGGAGGACCACACTTCCAAAGCGAATGTCCTCAGCAGGACTGGGGAAACCAAAAAGCCCAAGCACTGCGACAAACTACCCCAGTCGATTTAGGATGAGCGCATCGTATACACGCTTCCGTCAACAACCGCCAAGATGAACATCAGTCCACCGTCCTCAAGACTACAGGTAAGATACATGGTAATGTATTTTCCTTGCTTATAGACCCTGGAGCTATTGAAAGTTTTATTTCCTTAAAAGTTGTAGAAAATAATAAAATGATGGCAATAAGTCAAGATGATTTCGACACTGTCGAGATGGCATCCAGTAGTGTCCAGAGTGTGGGTCTTAAGGTAGAGAACTGTGAAGTCGACGTAGGAGTATGTTCTTCTAGAATATCCTTTTATGTTACGGAATTGGGTACATATGATCTAATCCCGGGGATGGATTGGCTGGAAGCACACTTGGCAGTGATGGATTGCCGAAGTAAGGAACTAACTTTCATCCATGATGACGGTTACAAGAGGATGTTAACTGGGAAGAAAAATAAAGTTTCCTTGAGAATGATATCGGCTATGCAGCTGAAGAAGAGCATGAGAAAAGGGTGTCAATTGTATGCGGTGATCGCATTGAACAAGGAAGGAGATAAGGTAGAAGTAATTAATCACCCCTTGTTCTCAGAATTCATGGACGTGTTTCCTGACGCATTACCCAGATTACCGCCACAGCGTGAACTGGATTTCACCATAGAACTAAAACCTGGAACCGAGCCCATAGCTAGAACTCCTTACCGAATGTCAGTACCAGAATTGAAGGAATTGCAAATTCAACTACAAGAGTTGTTAGATTTAGGACTGATCAGACCTAGTGTGTCCCCTTGGGGAGCACCTATTATTTTTGTAAAGAAGAAGGATGGGTCTTGGCGCTTGTGCATTGACTACCATCAATTGAACAAGGCGACCTTAAGAAATCAGTATCCCCTACCCAGAATAGATGACCTCTTTGACCAGATGAAGGGTGCGACGGTATTCTCAAAAATCGACCTAAGGTCGGGATACCACCAGTTGAGGATCAAGGATGAAGATATTCCCAAGACAACATTTAAAAATAGATTTGGACACTACGAATTTGTCGTAGTACCTTTTGGCTTAACAAATGCACCCAGTGTATTTATGAACCTGATGAATGGTGTGTTTCGGCAACACCTTGACAAGTTTGTACAGGTGTTCTTAGACAACATTCTAATTTATTCAAGAACACCGGAAGAACATGAGGAACACCTGAGGATAGTCCTAAAATGTTTAAGAGATAATCACCTTTATGGAAAATTATCAAAGTGTTCGTTCTTCCAGAAGGAGATTCATTATCTTGGACACATCATATCCGACGAAGGGACAGCTGTAGATCCAGCCAAGATTGAAGCCATTTGGGACTAGCCAGCACCCACAAACGTACATGAGGTACGAAGCTTTATGGGGCTTGCTGGGTATTATAGACGTTTTGTGGAAGGCTTCTCTAGAGTAGCAGGACCTATTACTGAATTGCAAAAGAAGAACCGTCCTTTCATTTGGATGGAGAAATGTGAAGAGGCCTTTGTTAAATTAGAAGAATTACTGACTACGGCACCAATCTTAAGAGTTCCTGATATGGATAAAGATTTCCTGGTGTGCACGGATGCTTCAAAGGATGGCATTGGTTGTGTATTGATGCAATATGGAAGAGTAATTGCGTACACGTCCAGAAGACTTAGGCTGCATGAAGAGAACTATGCAACCTATGATATGGAGATGACTGCAGTGATGCATGCTTTGAGGTTATGGAGACACTCTCTGGTAGGGAGAAAGTTTGAGTTAAAGACTGACCATTGTGGCTTACAACACATCTTCACTCAAAGAGACCTTAATGCAAGACAGAGAAGATGGTCGGAAGTACTCAGTGAGTACGACTTCGACATAACTTATATGAAAGGGACCTTAAACAAAGTGGCAGATGCACTTAGTCGTAGACCTAGGATATTCTTTGTCATACCATTAAAGACCAACTTAAGAGAAAAGATCTTGACACTACAACAGAAGGACACCTGGTATAATGAAGTAAAAGATGAGTTGGAGAATGAACAGATGAGGATACCCAAGTTTGAAGGGTACTCTTTGGACATGGATGGTTTATTACGGTATAATTGTCACATGTATGTTCCTGATAATGAAGAAATTCAAGGTTTAATACTGTCTGAGGCTCACCGAGCCGTCTATAGAGCACATCCTGGAATAAAAAAGATGTACGCAGATTTGAACCCTTTGTTCTTTTGGCATGGTATGAAGAGGGATGTGGTAATTTTTGTGGCAAAGTGTATGGAGTTCCAGATGGTAAAGGTGGAACATCAACACCCAGCCTGATTACTGTAACCACATGCAATTCCAGAATCAAAATGGGAGGTTATTTCTATGGATTTTATAGTTGGTTTTCCCTTAACCAACAGGAGACACGACACAATTTTTGTGGTCGTTGACACTCTTACCAAGAGTGCGCATTTCATACCAATTAAGAACACGTATCAAGCTCCGGAGATATCCCGAGTCTTCATTAATGAAGTAGTAAGACTACATGGAATTCCGAAGAAAATTATTTCTGATAGAGGATCAGTATTTACTGGAAGGTTTTGGACAAGCTTTCAAGAAGCTCTTGGTACTCAACTTAACTTTAGCACCACCTACCACCCTGAAACGGACGGACAAACGGAAAGAGTGAACCAAGTATTGGAGGACATGCTAAGAATGTATGTAATGGATCAACAGAAGAAGTGGGAAGAATATCTACCCTTGGTGGAATTTGCATACAACAACAGTTATCAGAGTTCTATTCAGATGGCTCCATTTGAATTTCTCTATGGGAGACCTTGTAGGACTCCCATAAGTTGGGATATACTGGAGGATAGGGCATTACTTGGCCCTGAGGTAATACAAGAGATGGAAGACCAGATGGTCACGATTCATGCTCGACTAAAGGAAGCATAGGATCGCCAAAAGAGCTATGCGGATGCGCACAAGACTGATCGTAACTATGAAATTGGGGATAGGGTATTTCTATGGGTAAAACCACAGAAGAGTTCTATAAAGTTTGGAAAGGGAGCCAAATTGTCACCTAGGTTTGTAGGACCCTTTAGGATTTCAGAACGGATAGGACCGGTTTCCTATCGTCTTGACTTGTCGTCATCATTAAGTAGAATTCATAATGTTTTTCATATTTCTGTATTGCGCCACTATGTTCTCGATACTTCACGTATCATTGACTTGAGCAATGTGTAGATAATGGACGACGGGGCCGTGATGGCTGAACCGATCCGGATTTTAGACCAGCGAACACGGCAGCTTAGGCACCGTGTGATTGATCAAGTCAAAGTGCAGTGGGATAGCTATATTCCAAGCTCTGCGACTTGGGAGGACGCAACTGAGATGCGTCGTAGTTTTCCATTTTTATTTTGAACTTCAGGATGAAGTTCTAAATAAGTAGGGGTGTATGTAATGCCCCTAGAATTTTGTAGACATTGAGGGCACCTGCTGAGTGACCCGGTCGATTGAAACATTAATTAATAACCTCTTGGCCTTATTTTTGAGTATGTGTATCTGAACTGTTAATGTCAATGAATAATTGCATATGTTAAACGATTAGCTATGACTATGGAAAATTATGTTGATGGATAATGCTTAACGACTAGCTGTGCAGTGATTATGTATTTGTCGACGAAATGTATATTTGATTAGAAGTTTGAATAAATCATAAATGTTTAATGATACTAGATTTAGAAATCAGATGATGATTATTGAGGACAGTGCTACTAATAAATTGTTGTGAGAAGTGTGTGTAGAAACAAGTGAGACGGTTCACCAACGGACACACAAAGGAACATGAAGGGTCGTAGAGTACAGGTAAATCACACACAGGGGGAGCGACAAAGATGTCGACTTCCGACAAGAATACCACGCATGAGCAGATAAGCACTGATCTGCTTGCTCAAGAGGAATGCGTGAGGGTGTACGAGGTGGGCCACGACGGAGCTGGTCACGTACGAGTTGATGGGAGCGCAGTCAGAACGGACTCACTCCTCAGCGCCATTAGTCCCTAGATATCATGTAGATGGAGGATGGATGGTAACGATTCCTAAAATCCCTACAAGAATTCCCGCAAGTCAAAACGGAAAGATGGTGGCAAGAAGGGCCTAACGATGCGGTACCCTATCGAGAACGGAAAGAATGGACGCAAGGACCCAACGATGCGGTACCATGCCAAGTAATGGAAACCATGGATGACTGGACCAGACGGAGTGGTGCCATGTCAGAGAATTAAAATTAAGGAACTAGGAGCACAACGACGCGGCACCCTAATCCTAGTGAGTTTGATTGTTAAATTTAAACTGCATAAAAACTTATGAGAATAACTCTAGATTATTACTTAGCAAATACATAAAAATAATTTAGGCATTTGCACATGAATAGTTATTTTTTTGAGTATTTAAAATAATAGAAATCATTGTTTAGAAGCAAAATAGAATCCTAAGATTAGACACCTAGTCAACTAAAAGCTAGGAGTTAATTAAAATATTTGGGGGACAAACTAAAGCAAACTTAGGGGTGTTGGTGCACTTCCCAGAGAAACTGACACTTGGATGGGTGAGTGTTTTAATTAAATAATTAATTAAAAATATTTAATTATGCATGAAGCGACATGTGTCGCATGAGATTTTCCTTTATAAGGAAGGCTTGGGGAATGGGTAAAGGGCCCATAATTTGGACGATTGTCGTAATTTTCGAATGCCTCAAAGACTTGCTGCTATCTAAGGGTTTGGCTAAGAAATCCTGGTGGGAAGGGAAGCCCAAGCTGAATTTCTGAAATAGTTGTGTGAACTCTACGGCCCGATTAGTTCGAGGGTCTGGAAGGAAGAAGAGTAGTTCCAGAGTGGTTGGGTGGTTAACCGAGGTGTCCGTCTGTGACCGTGGTGATTGGCAACGAGTTTGGAGCTGCGGCAAATGAGGAGGTTCACCTTCCGATTGGAGCTGCCATCATTTCAGGTTCTATTTGCTTAATAATTTTATTTGTAATATTCTGCATGATTTAAGTTTATGGATCTACGAATTCTGTAAAGTCTCATATATGTTTAGATTACACTGAGATCTAAATCTATTATTTCTATTGGCGAAATGAATCGACTTCCGATTTATATTCTATACAAAATAATTTTATATTGAAATCTAAACTTAGTATTTCATTGTGTGCGAATGATTTGAATTCTGGGTTATGTTCTGCACATAATTATTCTGCATTGAAATCCAAATTTTATTATTCCTGTTGTACAAATGTTTAGAAATTCTGGATCTGGATATTACTTCGTTTTAAGTATACTTCTGCATATTTGTTTTATTTGGTCGAAATTTTAGATCTGGAGGTCGTTTCGTTTTAAGTTATACTTTTGCAAATAAATTGTTGTTGAGTCGAAAGTCTAGATCTGGAGATCCCTTAGTTAAAGATTACACTTATGCAAATTCATTTTTTGGGGGGGTCGAAATTCTGGATCTGGATATTGCTTCACTTTAAATATACTTCTACAGATTAAAATGTTTAGATTACACTGAGATCTAAGTTTTAAATAGTTTTGAATTTCACTCTTGGTCATTTTCTACCGTGATGACGTGCATACCCTGCTCAAATTCGACCTTTACCCTTATTCTTTCAGGATACTGAGGTAAGTTTTTAACCACCTGATCGGATCTATCCCTATGCCATAAGGTGAGTTCCTGTGTGGCACTAATTTATTTCTGTTAGCCATTAAAGAAAAAGAGATATTTATGAAACCCGATCTATGTATCGTAAGGAAATTACTGGGTTTCCTTATAGCTTTTTGTTTTGCTATTTGAGGGACAGAATCCTTGATCTCTGTAATCAAGCTAGCCTAACGGTGTCATTGTAATGATGTTGATGAGATCCCTCAAATCGGATGGATCTTTGTAAACCCATCGAATTAAGGTTCAACTCTGTCTATTTATCGCTTTACCCTGCTTAGATCTCGGTGAGCGATTTGCTTATTTAAGTGCGGCTGGATTAATTGAACTCTGCTCTGTCTATTATTTTAATGACAACCGAGACTTATCAAAATTAACGCACTGTTCACAACTTGTTGTCTCGTTTACGCTATCTCATTATTTTTTTCGGTGAGCTGGAAGCACAACCATTATTTCCTCTGCTTGTTGGTTGCGGCTTTAGAAATTGTGATTCCGTCTAGCCATCATTGGTACAAATTCGATTGTGCGCAATTCTCCAGCTAGAAATCAATTCTTCTTGTGACTATTTCACGGTTGAATTTGATTTCGGATTCTAGTATTGATAGCTTTGTAAATCTGGCGTATGTGCATAATTTTTTCCAGTATCCCAATCGATAGCAATCACCAATGATAAACGTTGGTAGATATGGCGATTGTGCTCAATTCTCCAGCTAGAAATCGATTCTTTTTGTGACTTTTTCACTGTTGAATTTGATTTTGGATCTTAGATTTGATAGCATTGTAAATTTGGCCTAGGTGCATAATTTTTCCAGTATCCCAATCGATAGCAATCCCCAGTGATAAACGTTTGCAGAACTTTGATTGTGCCCAATTCTCCAGCCTTATGGAAAATTGCATTTGACCTTAATTAATTCTTTAACCGATTAAGAGGATAGGCATCCTCACTGTTTGCAAAAGTTTGTAATTGATTAGCAAATAAATTGCATCAGTTATGAAGTTTGGCGTTCTTCCCAGCATAGAAGATATTTGTATTAAATGATTTGCATCAGTTATGAAGTTTGGCGTTCTTCCCAACATAGAAGATATTTGTATTAAATGATTTCTATCAGTCATAGAGTTTGGCGTTCTTCCCGGCATACAAGATATTTGTATTAAATGCTTTGTATCTGTCAAAGAGTTCGGCGTTCTTCCCAGGATAGAAGATATTTGTATTAAATGATTTGTATCAGTCATAGAGTTTGGTAGTCTTCCCAGCATAGGAGATATTTGTATTAAATTATTTGCATCAGTTATGAAGTTTGGCGTTCTTCCCAACATAGAAGTTATTTGTATTAAATGATTTCAATCAGTCATAGAGTTTGGCGTTCTTCCCAGCATACAAGATATTTGTATTAAATGCTTTGTATCAGTCATAGAGTTTGGCATTTTTCCCAGCATAGGAGATATTTGTATTAAATGATTTGTATCAGTCATAAAGTTTGGCGTTCTTCCCAGCATAGAAGATATTTGTTTTAAATGATTTGTATCAGTCATCAAGTTTGGCATTTTTCCAGCATCAATAATATTTGTACTTTGACATTAAAAAAAAAATTGTATGAGTTATAAGTTTGGTGTTTTTCCCAGTATCAAAGATATTTGTATTTTGGAATTAAATAAATTTTATGGGTTATTGTACTTTTGCATTTCAATAGGAATTTAAATGAAATATAAAATATTATGTAAATTTTGTATTTTAATAAGAATTGAAATGTAGTTGTCTTTTATTATTTAATTCAATTTTATATTTCAAGAAATTGAAGGGAAAGGTTGTACTTATGCAAATTTGCTCGTGTATCAAAGGGATTGAAATGATACATTTTATTTAGGTGAAGTATGTTATGTGTGAAAATTTGTATTTCCGTAAAAACTGAACAAAATATTTTATTATTATTGAAAAGTATTTTTCAATTTCAATTTGATATTCCAATGGATAGAAAAAGAAATACTCTTTTTTTTCTGTCAATTATACATTTAATGGAGTTGAAAAGAATTATTCATTCATATTACATTATTAAAAGGGGACCATAAAAGTGAAATATAGTTTTGGGTATTTAGGTCATTTTACATTTATAGAAGTGAAATGAATGAAAGGTTAGAAGTGTAATGACGAAGTTAAGTCAAGTAGCATTTCGTGAAATGGAAATAATGGAAATACAATGTTTATACTGAACCTTCTTATGGTAAGAGTCTCAATATATCGGATTTAGAATTCCAAAAGTACTTTGTTTTTATAAATATTATGAGTTGTTCTCAACCTAGTTACAATTAGAAACTACGTTTTAACTAGAAATGCATTTATGCTCTATATGTTAAGGATGGAATAAAGGTATCATTATACAAGATTAAATTGTATGATTAGGAATCACTGGAAAATGTTTGACTACGAACGTACCATCTTCGTGTACAAGGAGAAAACCTTCAATATACTTGGATCACGTTTAGTGGATTGAATAGTTACCTTTTAAACTTGAAAAGAAATTTAATTAATGGTTAAGTTTATGACACCCATTTGAATTGAAGTTGTTAGTACAAAAAAAAAAAAAAAAACACTTCCTCAAATTGACGAACCCTACAGATTTTTTTTGCAAAAGGAGTTTTTTTTCCAAGATATTTTTCTTCTTATTTCTTTCCAAGGAGTACATTCAAAGTTTTTTTATTCGAAGGCATCTTTGCAAAGGAGTTTTTATTTCAAAGTATTTTTGCAAAGGATTTTTTATTCCAAGGTATTTTTCCTTCTTATTTCTTTGCAAAGGGTTTTTTCAAAGAGTTTTTTTCCTAATGTATTTTTGCAAAGAAATTATTTCTTTGCAAGGGTTTTTTCAAAGTATTTTTTTCCAAGATATTTTTGCAGAGTAATTTTTTCGAAAGTATTTTTCTAAGTGGTTTTTTCAAAGAAGGTTTTTTTCCAAGGGGTGCATTTAAAGAGTTTTTTTTCTAAGGTATTTTTGTAAATGAGTTTTTATTCCAAGGTATTTTTCCTTCTTATTTCTTTGCAAGGGGTTTTTTCAAAGAGTTTTTTTTCCAAGGTATTTTTGTAGAGTTTTTTTTTCCAAAGTAATTTTCCAAGTGGTTTTTTCAAAGAAGGTTTTTGACAATTTTTTCAAATAAGTTTTTTTTTTTCCAGCGGTTTTTACAAAGAAGATTTCTTTACAAGGTGTTCTTATTTTTTTCCAATGGGTTTTTTCAAAGGAGATTTATTGTCAAGGAGTTCTTATTTCTTTCCAAGAAGGTTTTTTTCAAAGGAGATTTCTTTTCAAGGGGTTTTTTCGAAGGAAATTTCCTTGCAAATATTTTTTCTTCAAAGGACTCTTACAAGATTTTGATAAGTTGAAGTAAATTTCAGTTCATGTATTTATAAATTTTGTAACTGTTTTTAAATCTTAAATTTTTATTTTTTTACTATAAAGTGATGATTCTTTAATTTATCATCTATAGATTAAACAATCATGGGTAGTAAGAGAAACCGTAAAAAAAAAGTGATCATAAACGTGATGATGATGCTAATAGGGAAAAACAAAACCACAGATATCATGTCAAAAAAACAACTGTTACAGAAACATAAGAGACAATTATTGAAGATACAAATACAGATTTACATGATAATGTTGATGAAATGCAAATTGAAAATAGAGTACAAGAAGAAAACATTGAAGTTGAAGAGACCATTGTTGAAGATGTAAATAGTGATTTACATGCTAATGTCGATGAATTCAATATTGAAGATCAAGTTCAAGATCTAGAAATTGGACCTGGTATGTATATATCATGTATTTTCCAAATTAATTTTTTATAATGAATTGTATTTTTGGATATATGTTAAATTAAATTTAAATTGATGTATAGGTACTTTCACCATTGATGATGAAATGTTAGAAGACATTGATTGCGACAATATGGAGAAACAATACCCATACATGTTGCAAGATATCGTGCTACAAAAATTTATGATGATATTCTGAAAGATTATTCAATAGCAAGACAAGCGCAAATTTTGAGATGTTTAGTAATGTCCAAGAAGTTAGAAGGTGCTACGTCATTATTGGGTATTTACAAGGTGACAAAAGAGTCGAAATTGAAAAATAATGTGATAGAAAATATAGGCGATGCATTAAAAAATTTGGAAAATCCAGGAAGAAAGATACCAGTGTTGCACGTAGAGCAATTCAGACAGCAATTGTTTCATCTAGTACTATACAAATTGTTTGACAACACAACTAGCAAAAGCAATTGGAACCTCAAGAAAGACATGATACAAACATAGCAAATTCAAAATGCAAATAGATGAAAATGATGAACTTGCTTGCTGGGAAATTATTTGTAGACGTCCTTACAAAGATAGAATGGGAGAAGGTGTTAAAGATATTGTACAGAAATATCGGTTAACACATGCTCGATTTTCACCAAATTCAAGGGGTGTGATACGACAAAGAGTATCACGAAATTTATATGAAAGCCGTCCAAAACATATAATGGAAATGACACAAGTACAATTGTTCAATAAATTCAAGGACGATCATCATGGAATTAATATGTCAATCACTACATTTGTGCAACAAAAACCATGGTATGTTAGACCTATTACTATACGTGACACATGTTGTTTCCGTTATCATGTGCAATTTCAATTATATTATGACACGTTTCTTGAATTTGGTAAAATGTTTTGGACAAATTCACCACCTCCGCCCACAATACGTGAATTCATATCTCAAACTCTATGTGAGAGAGATCACGATGAAGTATTTTATAGTAAGAAATGTGTCAATGGAAAACATTGTCATCGTTGTGGAAATATGCTTTTATTCCACAATAAATATCCTACCGATAATAATCAGTCACTGTCAAATGTAACCGTTGATTGGAGAAGATATGAATATAGTAAGTATGCTACAAGTTCTAGTGATGCACATTCCAAAAGAATTGATTTGCGAGAAGATAAAATATGTGTGACAGATTTTCTCAAGAAATTTTAAAGTGAAATTTATAAATACAACAAACATTCACATAGAGCACGATGGCAAGACCTTCAATTCAAACAGTCTTGTGAAATTTTTCCACCCGGAACAATTTTGTCTGTGGTTGATTTTGCAGAAAACTACACATTTGCTGCACAAAAAGAGATAGAAAGTGAATATTATCATTCTAACCAAGTTTCGATATTTGTCCATGTTCTATATAGACATTCTCAACAGGATGTTGATGGCATTGAAAGCACGTGTGACAATCAATATGTGATTAAAGAATATCACTTTTATATCAGCGATGATCGTACACACGATACACATTTTGTTCAGCATTGTCTTGAAAATATTTTCTATGATTCACTAAAAAGACATGAATTTAAATTCAATGAACATTGGATATGGTTGGATGGATGTGCAGGACAATTTAAATATTCACAATCATTTTTTTGGTTATGTCGACTTCAGAAAGCATTGACCATTAAACATTGCTGAAATTTCTTTGAAACTGGACATGGAAAAGGTGAACATGATGGTGCAAGAGCATGCGTAAAAAGAGCACTTCGAAGATGGAAAATGAACCATTCTTCTGCACGATTTCATTCAGTTGCAGAGGTTATCCAATGGTGTAAATTACATATAAGCCATGATTATAATCAACAATAAAAATATGTGCGCAGGTATGTATATGATTTTTTAATTTATATTAATTGTCAATTTAAAAAAATGTACACTAACATTTAAGTATATGTACACTAACATTAAAATTTGTCATTTGTGATTTATCATTTATTGTGTAGGTTTTTTTGGCTTGTTGGGGTCCAAGATATAGATAGATCAATCCCATACGAGGCTAGCACCATACATGGGACTGGATATTTACACTCTATTCAAACAAAATCCTTCCAAAACGTGTTTGCATTTGACAGTAGAAAGAAATCATGCTTTTGTCATATTTGCACTGAAAATGTTGACTCTACTGAAGTTTGTGAAAACATAACAAACAACTACGTAAAACATTGGAAACACACAGAGATTAATCCAAAGGGAAAAATGCCACTAGCAAGCGTAGAAGAATTAGAATCAGAAGAAATAGCAATATCATCTGATGGCGATAGAATTTTAGATCTTGTTAGAGAAGGTAATGATCTTGTTGATTGTTCATTGTTGTCCATCACCTTATGTGTATAGTCAATTTAATTGATTTAAAAACTATGACGCCAATTGTAATGTGTACAGGAGATGTTTTCATTGTGATTGCACCTTTAAACAACAACGAAAATGTAAAATATTATTTGATGCGATGCACTGAAGGAAAGATGAAGTTATTAGAGGACTACGATGACAACGGATTTACATACGAGAGATGATCCATCATTTTAAAAGGTTATTTTTTTCAGCAGACCCATATGACTGAAAATTATGTCTACTTTCAGGATTATGAACCTGATGCTATATATTGTGAATATAGTCATTTAGTATGTGCATCTCGAATAAAATTGCTACAAGTTACATTAAAAAAAAATTAAAAAATAGAAAATGGAAACTATCCAAATATGACCATGAACAGATAATTGAGGACGGCATTCCATTGCGATGTTTTTAACTATATCAAAAATGAATTGATCGACGTTTTTGTGCATGTCAAATGTTGTGTACAATATATTTTTTTCTTTGAACTATGACTATGATCTTGAATGGGAACTAGAATAAGAGTTTAAATGATTGTATTTTAGCATGTTCAAATCAATTCGATAATTATTTGGTAATGAGAACTTCAATAAAAGTTGGAAAAAGTTGAAAAATGTTATATTTCAGCAATATGGAATGTTGTCTTTAATGTTAATTTTGTCTTAAATTCTGTCTAAAGTACTTTATTCGGGTCCCCATATGTCTATTAGACCACTTAAGGGATAAGATAATGGATGTGGCTGTCCCCACACTCTACCCCGAATCTTTACTTTTGACTAAATTATGTCAGTGAGGAATCACCGAAAAACTGGCTAGATTTTGTATTCACCTGATCCATTTCATGCTTCTCTAAGGTATTTAATAATGGGAAGTTATTATTCTTGATCCATTACTAGCTTTGTTGTGGGCTAAACAATTCATATAAATATGATCCATGAGTTTTTTAAAAATTTGTTAACCTATGGTTTTTAAATAAATGATATATGCACAAAGATAATATCACTTGTGTAAGTTAACATAACTAAAATCATGGAAAATGAAGATAACGATCATTTGATTTTTAATCACAAGCAAGGATTCCAGGATTATGAAGCTTATGCTAAATTATAGAAATGATTATTTACAACAAATCGATGAAAATTCATCAAATTGTTGTCTAAAATCATTGCTCTAATTTAGCATAAGCTTCACAATCCTGGAATCCTTGCTTATGATTAAAAAACAAAAATCGTTAAATCCCCATTTGGCATTATTTCAACAGCATTTATAGTTCACCAACTAACAAAAGTGTTGTACCTGAACATTGAAAATATGAATCATTAGTTAAAAATTGATAGTATAAATCATTTATATCAAATTCAAGTTATCATTTATATGAAATTCCAGTTTACTGTTGAAACCAAGATCATATATTATCAGACAACCTAAAAGATTGAAACCTTCACTAAATTTTATTTACATCTCAACACTGAAAATATTTTACATCTACACTCATAGATTTTCATTCCTAACATTATATTGCACATATCAAGGCTTCCTAACATTCATTCTTAACATTCCTAACATTCCTAACATTCCTAACATTCCTATCAAAACTTCCTAACATTCATTCTTAACATTCCTAACATTCCCAAAATTCATTCTTAACATTCCTAACATTAGATTTCACCTATCAAAACTTCATAATATTCATTCTTAACATTCCTAACATTTCCTAACATTCATTCTTAACATTCATAACATTCCTATCAAAACATCCTAACATTCATTCTTGACATTCCTAACATTCATAACATTCCTATCAAAACATCCTAACATTCCTTCTTGACATCCCTAACATTCCTAGCATTCATTCTTAACATTCCTAACATTAGATTGCACCTATCAAAGCTTCCTAA
The DNA here is from genome assembly GCA_027924585.1 of Larix kaempferi. Lineage (NCBI taxonomy): Eukaryota > Viridiplantae > Streptophyta > Pinopsida > Pinales > Pinaceae > Larix > Larix kaempferi. The sequence continues at coordinate 2,165,340 of BSBM01000562.1, forward strand.
CATTCATTCTTAACATTCATAACATTCTTATCAGAACTTCCTAACATTCATTCTTAACATTCCTAACATTCCTATCATTATTTACATCTCAACACTGAAAATAGTTTACATCTACATACATACATAAATTTAATAATACATACATTCATAAACATGCAAAAACATATTCTAAACATTTACCACACCAAATATGCTAAATAATTAACAAAAAAAAAGTTGGATTATTTAAAGCAAATACAAAATATGTAAGTTCAATGTACATGTACATAATCCAAAAAAAACATTCATAAACATGTGAGTTCAATGTACATATGTATAATCGAAAAATAAAGCTCCTCGATGTCCAAAACAACTACAATATATATATCAACAAAAAAAGAGCAATATAAATAATTCTCTAAATGGAAGTCCACCACAATCCTCCACTAGGGTCTTCCCTTGGACTCGACCCAATCTGCAACATGTATAAAAGCAGATTATGAATATCATAAATTATTTAAACAATTTTAAACTAAATTCAAAAAATTAAAATATTAAACTTATATCAAAGAACAAATCAATTATTAACAAAATTACCTCAAATTCTCTAAATGCAAGTCCATCATTATCCTCCTCTAGATTCTTCCCTTTGCCTCGAAGAGATCGAAGAGACTCAAGTTGCAACATGTATAAGAGCAATTTATGAATCTCATAAATTATTTAAACAATTTTAAACTAAATTCAAAAAATTAAAATATTAAACTTATATATCAGAGAACAGTTCAATTATGAACAAAATTACCTCGGTGCCAATATCCACATCCATCAAGGAACCTATATCTTCACCACCAATTTCCATATGTTATCTTCCCTAAAATTTAAATTTTGTTAATAAATAAAACTTAGTGCAAGCAAAAAAAACTAAAATTAAGCAATTAACTTAAAACCGAAACAAAAAAAATTAAAATCATTAGCTCAGAAGAGATGGAAAATCATCTAAAAAGTTTGAATCTAAAGTAACCTGCATGGATAAGTCAAATTAATAATAAGATAGATAGATAAATTAAAATTTAAAAAAAGGATAAAATATATTTCAAACATAAATATAAATATGTAAATAATAAATATACCTCTCCAAGATGCTCTTCTACATTTTCTCCATTTTCACTAGTGGAGACTCGAAAATTATGTTCATTCAACATTCTAGAAAACTGCAACCAATAAACATTTACGTAATGTATTTATTACTATCCATCAAAAAAGGCATAATATCATACATAGATATAATGTAACAAAAATTTCAATTCAAAATGAATAAAAAAAAGTAAATAGATTGAAAGTACACAAACCTCTCCTATACTCGATGTGTCATTGGATAGGACATCCAAAGCTATATCATGACAAACCTTAGCATAAGCCTTGAGATATTCAATGCTCGTTCCATCTAACTTATCATTCGTTTTGTAAACAAAATTTTGACGAATAGTGGATCGAGCCCTCTCTCGAATCAATCCCACATCAACTCCTACAAATGCCGACGTTAAACCTTCAGCAACAGAATGCATTGCAGTTGTCCCAAGTTGTGATGTGGGCACCATCTCTGATTTGTAAGTCACAAGCCTAGGTGGGCGAGATATTTGAGGTGGAGGTCGAAGAATAGTAGGATCTCTAAGAGCACCTTTTCGATTGTATATTCGCCCATTTCCAACTCCATAGAAGTCACACTGAATATCACTATAGTCTGGATTCATATTTTAAAAAAACTCGGCATAAAAAAATCTGGCAAAATAATTAGAAACCTCATCATTCCATGGCAACCGACCATAGGCTGCAAGGAACCGATCATATAAATGATGTGCAAGTTCATGGTGGTTAAAATATTGCACTTTCAACATTTTTCGCTTTAGGCCCTCTTTAAAGTTAAACATTGAATTGTCCTGTTCTTTGGTCACTCTCTCCTTCGCAATAGCCCACGTGTATGGACCCATCCCTTCGGCCTTTCTTCTCTGCATCAAGTCAACAAAACCATCTGTTGTTGGTCCAAGATCCTCATATACCTCAATGAATTTTTGTAATGATCGCAAAACCATCTCTAAACTTTGTTTGTTCTCTGAAGGGAGATCCAAACTAGAAAGATCATGTTGCAGCTTGTCATAATGAGATCTACAGCTTTCAAGGGTCATTTGTTGAACACCACTTTCCCATGGAAGCTCCTCAGGTAAATCAGGTGGATAAGTCGATATGGGTGTACAACCTTCGGCTAGTTCAACATATTGCGTCCTAGCTCGACCTTCGTCACTCTGTGTAGAATGACTAGCCCCTTGGGAACCTTGCTCTACACCCACATTTTTTTCAACGCCTGTCCCCCTTGCTCGATCTTCCTCCCTCTTTGTAGAATTACGAGCCTCTTCTGAACCTTGCTCTGCTTCAAATACAAACAGAGTGATGTGTGTAAACATGTACAAACTTTTTGAACACACAAAAAAACAAATTATACATGTATTAAAACATTAATGTTCATACTGATAGAAGGTCAAGATCGACGTTCTCCGATGGAAGATAAAGCGGAATCATCTGTACCCCTATCGCCCCATTGATGATCGGATGAATGTGAACTATACAATAAGCTTGAATCTCTAGGTGAAGTCGACAACCTTCGATTATCAATTGGGACACAAACTCCCAATGTACGTAATGACCTCCTACACTTTTGCCTCGAAGACTCATCTCTTTCCATTTGATATGATATCTACATTTACACAACTATCAACTCATAACATATTCAAATTCTACATTTTTTGATATTTTAACATTCTAAACATTTAACCTAATCTCCCAAAAAAAAAAAAAAAACAAATGGAGACAATAAGTGTTGTTATGATCAATTATAATTTTGGCCATCCAACCATTTGAGGTACAACACCATTTCAAGGGGAGTTCTTTACATTACTTGTATTTCCTGTATTAGTCTAGTCTTGTTAATAAAGTTCAGCCCTATGCAAGGAATATTTTAAAGATAAATACTTATTTAAAAGTATATAAACCTTGGCGAATATTACCAATTCTTAAAATGTAAACTATAAAATATTTGGCGATATTTTTCTAAAAATATTTTAAATTATATGGATTTTATATAGTTTATATAATAATCTAGTGATTTTTAGAGTGAAGAAAGTTTACCCCATCAAAATTCGGCGAAACAAGGCTTCAAAAAATGCAAATTGTCGATTTTGTTTTTTGAAAAAAACATGAAAAAAGAGCCCATAGGATAAATTTCGCCCCTAAAATTTTCCTTGGCCCTATGGTGGGCCAACACTTATTAGTTGTTTTATAGTTTGTGAATTGAAAGTGGCTAAGTCAATGCAAAGAAGAAAGAGGTACACCAATGTTATCTTACTTATGGCCCTAATATGATGTATATACTGATCATCCTAATAAAATCAATGGTAATATAAACCTATATGATGTGATATAATGTAAATAATGTAATTAAGTAATGAACACAACTAATATGAACCATTGCATATGTTAATGACACGAAACTAATGTACTAGTTATACTTGATAGCTGTCAATAATAAATAATATGATCCTTACATGGAAGCTTATTGCATATGTTAATGCCACTAACCTAATGTACTAGTTATACTTGATAGTTGTCAATAATAAATAATATGATCCTTACATGGAAGCTTATTGCATGATATGAATGATAATCATTCATATTATACGACTATGAAGTGTATCTCCGTATTTAAATAAATGACTAACACTAGAGAGACCATAAGCTAAGCATACGTCATTATTTACATGTTACTGAATCACAAGCCTTAGTTACCGATAGAAGCATTTAAATACATTTTCAAATGGAAACTACGGTTCCAAGATTTACTGATAGCTTGATCCTTACTAATAGGTTAAGTATACGTATGGAATAAGTAAGCTTTATGTTACAATTTATTTTACCAATATGAGTTATATAGTCATTCTTAGTCTGTTTAACAGTATTTTACATATATAACTACTTGTATAAGCAGAATTCATGAGGTCTATTCATGAAAGAAACTATGTTCATGAACAGAAGTCTGTTCATGAGCTTAAAATCCATGGATTTTATGTGATGGGAAAATAGCCATGGATGACATCAAGAAGGCCCAACAATATAGTGGTAATGGTAAGGAAAATCTGATAGGGTTCAATGTTCAAAATTTCATTTGTTCTCCCATGTTTAAAGTTTTATTTCTCTCTCTCTCCAGATTTAGTACCTTTGGGAGTTACCACTCACCATTTCGGATATGCTAAATTTATTGTTAAATTTGATGTTGAATATGTGTATGGTCTTCTTTTGCAACATAGATCCTCGATCCATTTCATTTGTCGACATAAACCTTTAATGACTCTTCTCTCAATTGCTTCTCTAAACTTGTTAAATTTTATATTAATATCAATAAAATGAAAAATGAAATCAAGGGGAAATATTTTTCTATTAAAAAATCTGAAGTTATGGTTGTTTATGTGCAAATATTTTGTTCTTCTTTTAATGTGCATCATTTATAGTTTGGCACATATAGCTAATTGTAATGTGAGCATTGAAGGAAACCATTTGAACACTAGCCTTTGCTTGCAGGTTAATCAACTCTTGCAGCTTTCGACTTTAACCTAGACCATGCTAATTGACACGTGGGCATTCACTATTACTTTTCTTCTAGTGTTGAGTCCTTTTATTCCAGTCCGAAGAGCATGGTTAGAAAACATCTGAATTTCTAGAGAATGAACTTAAATTCTACTTTTACATAGATAGATGTGTATCTTTTTCTTTTTTTTCTCTTCACCAACGTAGATACAAATAAATCTATCCAAATAACGTTGCTTCAGAAATTCTAGAAATTTCTGGTTTTGTTAGTTCTTTTTTTTGGGTTATATGAAATGATTTATCTCCTAATACTCAGGGCTGCTCCAGTTAGCCATATAGACAATAGATCTTTAAATCATCACTAAAATAGTGACTGATACAGAAAGGTATAGATCTATGTGTTAAATTATTTAAACCCTTGTTACTAAACTCGTAAATCTCATTACCTTCCGTCGAAATCCCACTACAACCGACTATTGTATGTTATATTGATTTGGCCCATAAATAGCAAATTGTATCAATTTAAATTGTTATTGTCAAAATATAAAGGTGTATTTTTTATTATTAATTGATTTCTGATTCGCGTTACGTAGTGTGTTAGTATACATACTCTATATCTAAAACATAGTCATCAATTCAATTTTAAAATCTCAGCCGCAAATGGAAGCTGCGATAGCCTTATAATCTGACCCTGTTCTATTTAATTTTACTCCTCATTTTCTGTAATTCAATTGCAGGTAATTCATTATTGACCAGAACTAAATTGGTTCCATTTTGAGATTGTTTCTATTTACAGTGGAAACAACTATCTACCAACTGTAATCAATTGATGTACAACCACATTATAGGCAACATAATTCTGTGCTAAAATTGACTGTGACCTTAGGAAATCTGATGTTTAGATTGTTAACCATTTGTTTGTTTGGATAGTTTTTGGGTGTGTTTCAAATGCTATATATATCTAATTATTAGTTTTCCAACGTTATCATCTACTACAGATAAGCTTTCATGTTTTATTTGCAATCTCTTTGTTTCAGAATTCAATTAAGAGTTTTTCATGTTTTTAAGGACATACTTGTTCTTTCGACGATAACTAACTCACAGAACAACAATTCATCGAACCCCACGAACCGAATCAAACCACAAACTCGTAGAACCGGCCAAGAAAACCAACTCGCAGAACCGAACGTGAACACCAAGACGCCGAACTAGAGCCGAACACCAACTTGCCGAACAAAGAAGATTTTCCTGCAAACAAAAACAACAATAATTAACAAAATAAAACGAAAAAACTAAAACAAAAACACTAAAACCGAAACCGAAACTAAAAACAAAAACTGAAACATGGTCGATCAACCTGCTATCAACTCCACGCCGAAGTTGTAAACTCCAGGCCGAACCTATAAACTCCACGTCGAAACTGGATGATCAACATACGAGCTAAATCTCGATGGGTTGGCGAGAGAGGAGGTGGTAGATGTCGACGGGGTGGCGAGAAATGAGATGGAGGATGTCGACGAGGTGGCGAGAGAGGGGGTGGTGGATCCCATCATTGACAGCAGCTACAGGAGGATGAAGTCAAGCAACTGGAAGGTTCCAAGTTGGGGAAGGGTCCACAGGAGGGACAGGTGGGGTCCAGATTTGCTGGCAGGGAAAATGAAAAACAATGGCCACAACCGAGATTTTATGCAGAATAATTATTCGACCAAATACTTATTCGGCCGAATACTTTTTAAGCCGAATAAACTAACAAATCCCAGACATTTTTCCCAGCGAGCACTGCCTTGCACACTGTAATGTCCCCCGTTTGACCCCATGGCATTAGCATTATAAATGATGTAATATTGTTACGAAATCATGGTGAGTAGCTCAAGGCCAAGGCCCCGCCATCGATTTAGTGATGCATATGATTTGCGTGCTAGCAATGCACATTGGAAATTCAAATATCATGTAATATGCATTTTAATAAAAATACCCACAACTAGCTATGCAATGCAGCAAAGAGATGGGGACATGATTTCACAAGGAATGGGGAGGGAAAACATTCAAACCCTTGAGCCAATCAGGTCAAGCCAAGTGTTAATGAGAGAACCCATCAAACCCTCGACTACCCATGTTGAATTTTGTACCCAACCATTGATTTCTCCCAAGAGTTGGTTGGGGTAGTTAATGCCTTGGGAATGGAGGGGTATGGCTGTCCAAATTCGGGTATGGGCAAGCCACCCTTTATGGAAAAACGTGTTTGTCTCCTTGGGCAAGAAAAGAGCCATGAATTTATTCTCCAAGCCATTATCCATGATCATTCCTTCTCCCTCACGAGTTTGGAGCTACCTGGGCGTTTTCCAGGCATGTTGGTTGTGTTTTCCTTCACTCTCCCAGTAGAGAAGGGTGTTTTTGTGTTGTATACCAGTGGGGAAGAAGAGGAATGGAACGGGGGTTCCATAGAGACCGCTTTTGTTGTTAAATGTTGAGAGAGTTGGGGAGGAAACGTTTTTCCTCCCTGTGGATGCATTTTCCCTCCCACAACTCATTTTGGGTGAGCCACGATTTGGGGAAAATCTATGGCCATCTTGTTTGTGAATTCCATTGCTGGAAATGTGTATCTATGCCCAATGTTTGTGCTTGCTGTGTGAGAAACGAAAATGTTGGGGTTTGGGTATGGGTATTCATTGCTTTGGCTTGAGCTTGAGAATAAGCATCCATGGTTCAATTGTAGCCTAATAAACACAGCTATGGACTGGCTTGGCTCAGATGGAATGATTAATTGGTTGTGAGAGAGTGAATGTCCCCTTTCCTTGTGAGAATCATGCCCAGCTCGGGGGTGGCCTTCGGACGGACTCGGTATAAGCTATCGAAGAGCCTATGGCTGGGTGGAACATTGCAGTGACATAGCTAGTTGCTTGGGACAATTTCCCAATGAAGATAAGTGTTTTCTGTCTATGTATTTACTTCTGCAATGCATCAATTTGATGATTGTTTTGATATGCTAGATGGTCATGAATTGTGTGTGTGGATTAGATTTAAATTCCGCTGTGCATATTGCCTAGTTGTATCTGCACACCAATGTTTAAATTCTTATGATTCTAATTAGTGGGCTGAGTTTTATGAAATGCCCAAATTTTAGTGCCATGTTCCCTTCCTTGCATTGGGTCAGCAGGTGGGTACATTACACCCACGTTATGAGGTCTCCGTTAATTTTAAAGGAGAACCGTTACTGGTTATTTGGCCGAATAATCATATTTATTCGGCCGAATAATAACATTAAACGGCTGAATAAATATGAGTATTCGGCCAAATAACCTCCGCTACGTTTTTTGGGCACCTGATTCTCACGTAAGTGTTACCCATCTTCACAATCGCACCCACCAATGAAATCAATTCATGCAAGAAAACTATCATGAGAAACAATCATCACCAATAACTTGGAAGATTGTAGGATGACATCAAGAAGTAGGGTCAAATTACAAGAACTAAAATATTCATTTCAGGTTTTGGGAGAACGATATGAAAGGAATAATTCATATCAGTGACACCTATAGCTTCAGAGGGGGTGTCACTTCAGTGACATTCCAGCGATTTAGTGGTCTCTAGACTAGTCCGAGAGCATATATTTTCACTAGTGCATTTACACTAAGTTATGGTCATTTCAGCAACATTCTAAAAAATAATGAAGGTAGATGCTAACTCATTCCTTAATAACTTGCACACACACACACACACACACACATATGCATACATACATAATCACCTTCTACATATGTATATATATTGATGTAATTTATCAAAAGACCAAATTGCACAAGGAAAAGTGGAGTTAATGCACGTCTACCATGACTAACATTATTAAAGTGTGCCCATGGAAACAAAGGGAATTTTCAAGTGCATGCAGAACCTAACAAATAATTCCTTACACTTAAGAATTTAGAGACTCGTGATCCTAGTAAGTATGAAGTATGATTGAATACTAATGGGGAAAATCTTAAAAGAGATAAAATCCCAAATGTAGAGTAGAGAATAAGCTTGTTTCATACCTTTATCACAATGGAGCGCCTAAATCCATGATCAAGAGAATACTTGTTCATCACAATGGCGTCCTCAATATTATAGCCACTATAACTCATCAGAATCACTGTTTCATTCTGACCAGCTCCAATTTTGTCATATTGCACTTGGAAATGATAAACCAGGTTAGTTTTAACTTTTAATTTATTTATAAATCTAAGATAGAAAGTATAAAAAAAAACGCTTGAAGACTCTGCCTTCCTCTAAGAGGAAACACTTTAACTAGTCATGGAATTTTATCAATTGATTTATTTATGGGCGTAGCCCCCCAAGAAACTTTGACACGGAAAGGAACATCCCGAAAATGAAGATTGGTAAATTCATACTTACCCATTCAATCATCTTTATTGTCAAAAGAGGTCATTGAGGATACACCAACATATAGAGTAGAGTGTCCATTCTGAATAACTGAACAGAGTACAAGTCAGATTAGATTAAAATAAACACTTGCAGGTTGAAGCTTCAAACAAGATAAAAAAAATTACATATTATGATTTAAATGCATTCATACATGCCATGTAAGTTAGTAAATATTTTAATTCATATGCAATCATTATGATGAAACTAGATGATAACCATTGAAGAATCTGGTTATGTGTATTTAATTATACCATAACGAGGGACTTACTGATTGATGTATATAATTTTCAATTTAATCTAGTTATTCAAACATAGATATTCGATAACTATATTTTTTCTCTGTAAATAAAGGAAAGGAAATATTTTAGACAATTTATGATGTGCTAGTAAATATCGTTACTATAAATTCGATCATGCTTATTAACCCATGGTGTTTGAACTTGTAAGGCTACGCTAGTGAATCCTCTATAAAAGGCTCTCTACTAACACAAATTTATTTATCTCTTTTCCTTTAAGTTCCTTTCAAAGTTGAGATAAGACTCAGTAACCCTACTCATCCTTATTATAGAATTAATTATGTCTATATTAAAGACACATTGCATTATATGTAGTGTAACCTTTAGTCTCTCACCCATCCAAAAGGGAATTTTCGACCAATGAAAAATTATTTTTATGGGTGCATAAGGTAAGGGAAGGTCCCTGCCCGAACAACGGACTAAATCATGGGCACAACATTAGGAATTCAATCATCCACAGCTAGCAAATTGTGTACCAATCCTCATCTAATCAAGGCAAATGAACGAAGACAAACATAATTTTATTTTAAGCAAAATAACTATCCTCTAGAATATTTCTGGTTAGGTTTAAGAATGGTATGAAAGAAATGAGTCAAGTGAAGGGATACTACCCACTCAAAGTCTCACTTGGTGAGACCTATCTCTTTCCTGCACTATAGTGGTATCACTTTATTCAACCCCACAACAACTAGGTGATGAAGTTATACCAATTGATTGATTTCATTCACAGCAGCACAGAGGTGGTGAATCAACCTCCCTTATGAATATGATATTAATATAAACCTTCCCGAATATGGTTGAGGTCTTTTGTGCATTTCTACTAATTTATATCCATAGAGTTTATCCTATTTATTGGACCTTATTCCTTGTTAGGATAGGTTGGATGGGTTGTTTCTAGTTTGATTCTTCAATCCAAAAAGTATATCCAAGGATTTCATCACCTACATGCTTTCACCTTATTCAAACCATGGTGAACCTATTTCATAAATCTAAAAAGTGGAATCATCGTATTTACCTTAATTAAGAAGATAGGGTAATGGAAGATTATTGCTAGTTTCCACTATTGAAGTAAAATACAATAGAGATGTTATGGAAAGAAGGTAGTGTAATCAATACCAGTAACTTCATACTTGCATCATGTGTTGTGTGATATATTAACTAAACTAGTTCGATTACCATAGTAGGAACAATTGATCTAACCTTAACTCAATCTATAATAAATGATAGGTCCATATCTAAGGCAATCAATGCTGCCTAAGCATAGTGATTTGAGGGGATGAAATAGGATGGATAAACAACCCTCCCTTATAGCTCTTCCAGGGATGATAAATTGATAATTGGAGAATCGAGGAATGAAGAATCAGGTAAAATGTTTACGTATTTCAAGGCCCCGAATCCATCTGATAAATATAAATACCATAACACTTAACCCAATTCTTAATTTAGTGTTATAACAACCAAAAAGACAAGAAAAGCAGCTGGCCAAAGAATAAGAGTTTCCCAACCCAACTGCTTCAACCAACCAATAAGTCCTTTTTTTCCCTCTATGTGTGTGTAGAGAGAGATAAGGAAATACAAATACAAATAAAATTGGTACAGTAAGAAAACAATTTTTCTCCACAACTAAATAGTAGAAAGAAAGAGTAGACTTTTAACTCTCACAAATTTTGTATTTTTTCATATCTACAGTCAAAGGGCATTATTTAACTATCTAGAAATGAAGTCTCATCATTCAAGCCATTATTAAATGGTTTGATCCAATAATTAAGAACCTATAATAGGTCTTCGATCATAGTAACATCTGTATTATACCACATGTCAAAATACTTCTTTTAAGTTATGATGCCATTGTGGAATTAAGGTTAGGGTAGTTTTAAATACTAATTACTAGAAAATCCTTGCAAATGAAGGAGACCATTTGTTTAGGGGACAATTCCAAATTGTTTGAAAACTAAATACTAAACTATATCAACAACTAGATTTTTCTAGATAGTTGTTATTGTACTAGAGTGGTGGATAGATGCATAGGTACAACTGTTACAGATGGTCAAAACAACATTGTTGTAAACTATTTAAGTGAAACTCATATTACCCATATGGTACACCCAGCCTAATGATTCACCTATATTCCTTCACGCCCGATTTGTTATGGCTCTATTAGTGCTCATGCCTTTAATTGGTCCCTACATAGGGATTATTTGGATATAAAACTAGAACTCTTACGTCACAAAACAAGAAGTAGATAGCGGTGGAGATAAAATTTGTAAAAGGTTATTGAGTTCTCAGAAGGAAAGGTATCAAGGATAAGTTGTTTTATTATTGATTCTCTACCTTTGAAGGGATACATTATGGTCGTTGAAGCCATTCAATCTAATTGTGAATGGTAGCATCCCATTACTACATTTATATATCAAATAGAAACATGGAATAAAAGCAAATAGTAGAAAACCCAAACCCTTTTGAAAAAATATGAGAGAAACAAAAAAATAATGAATGTTTCATAGATAGCTTACCGCTAGAGTAGATCGGGGGAAATTCGTTTGTTTTTTGAAGAGATAAGGTCACTGATATCGAACCCTCCATTGGTAAAATTGAAGGATGGTAGGGAAGAAGAGCTTCTTTTGCAATTCCTGCATACCATATCTATTGGAGTTTCATTTTGAAAAATGCCCTATTTTCATTTATTTTTGCCTATTTTACAAATTCCCTTACAATCTCTTTTATAATTTACCCATTTTTCCCGCTCATTCTCTTTTCCCACTTTTGTTTTCTTTTTATTTAGTTTCCCTCTCTTTGTTATATTTTTGTTGTTGTTTGTTATATATATATATATAAGCATATTATATTGTATATTTACTATATATCAACTACAATACTATATGTTAACTACTATATATAATTATTAACCTATATACTATTTAAACATATACTGATTATATTAATATATTTAACTATTATATATATATATAAAAACTAAGGCTTCAAGTTTTGACTAGTCTACTTATTGCATTGAGAGTATTGAGGTGCTCTATAGTCAAGAAGATGTAGTAGGATAAATATAATATTTGAGCATTCTTCCCTTTCTGGTAGGTTACTTGAAAAAATTTGACATTGGATAACTGCAATTTTGACGATGAAATTTAACAATTTCGTAAATTTTAAGATTGTACATGGATTCAGAGACCCACTCGGCTTCTGCAAAATCTTTGGGTTGTCAAGTGTTAAGGCCTCTAATACACACTACCAAAATTCCATTTCACACTCACATTTCATTCATTCAAAATGAAAATCAAAAGCATGGAAAATGGAAGAGAAAGAAGTAAATAACAATTTCAAGAAAGTAATTAGAGATAATCATGAAATGAAATAATTAACATATCTATATACTCAACTAGAAAATTTAAAGTGAAAAACAAACTTACAGAAAGGAAAATCAAATAGACCGTTTATGATAGAGAGAGGGGGGCCTTCCTCTTTTGGCATACCCTTCCTGAAAAGTACAGTACATAGAGAAGGAAGTTGCATCAAATGCATTCTTTATTTCGTCATCCAATGAATGTACAAATATTGTTACAATCCCTGCATTACTAAGATCTACTCATGATTGATTACATAAATGATAAATCATTTCCTCTACATAACCTTCATTCCCTCCTCCCCATTAAGGACTGATATATCCTCATATTTATACATGCATTTCATAAGAGGAAAAGAGGTTACAATAGATTTAAAACCAATCTCTAAACAAGTGGATCTACAACCAACACATGATCCTAAATTGTGTGGATCTACAACCAACACACTTAACTTTATTTAATTAAGATAATAGAGGTTTTCAAGCATAACAACATTATTCCCATCAAATCCCGCATCCTTGTATTTACCTTAAAGTGGTGGAGCCATTCAAACCAATGAGCTCACTACCATATTTCCTAGAATCACACCTACAGGAATTTCGGTAGTAAATTACTACCGAAATTTTGGGAATATATAATGAATTTGTTTTGTAAATTCACCCATACATCTCTTGTTTTATGTTTTTTTAATATTTTCTAGCATATGACCTAAATGACCACATTCTTCACAAAACCCATGTCTCTGATTTTTTATATTCGTATTCATCTATTCACAAATGATGTAGAAATTCAATATTTGAAAACTGTCACCTACAGGAAATCTAGTAGTAAATTTGCATTTTGGTTACACTTCATTCCTATCAAATTTATAAAAATGGGAAAAAGCTACTAAAACTTTAGAACACATTATGAAATAACAACATATACTCTTAGTAATCATCATAACACGGGAAATCAATTAAATGGATGTTCATAAGTCTCATGAAGCATGCAAGGGTTAAGAATGAGTAATGTATGACAATATATGGAAATGGAATGAAAATGGGTAAAAGATGAATGAGAAATGATAAGGTAATAAGTTAAATGGATATTGAAAACATTTTAAAAACGAGGCTCAACAACAACAATTTTCACTCCCTATAAGAAGAGGATCATAGTAGAGGCCACTACTAAGATCTTATTCGAGTGTGTTTGGGTTCATTTTGGCCTCTCACGGAGTATTATTTTAGAGCAATATAGAAGGTTCTTGAGTACCTTCTGGTCTATCCTATGATAAATAATTGACACGAAGATGAGCAAAACTATTTCCTTCCACCCCCAAACTAATGGAAAGATAGAGATAGTTAATGGTATGATATGCATACCTTGAGAATATATAACTCCAAAAATATCTGCACTTGGGATGGGAGACTTCCTTATGTTCAATATAGCTATAACAGATCCTTTCATAGCTCTATTAGCCACAACCCTTTTGAGGTATGCTTGGGGTTCCATCCATTAGCCTCAATTGATGTAGCATTTCCCGTTGCATCTACACGGGAAGAGTCCTCCCATGCTCAAAATATTTCTCAAAGGGAAACCAAATTTGTTGAGAATATCCAACACATCCAACAACAAGTTCATGATATCTTTCAAAAATCGACTCCGATGATAAGCAGTGACATGGTTAACACCAGGTTCCACATAATTGTTAGGTTAGCGATAAGGTAGGGTAACATTTGCAGAAAGAGAACCTCGCAAATCCCCACTTGAAGCTCTTACGACTTTGATATGGGCCTTACACCATCACCAAGGTTATGGGTGAGAATAATTTTGAGTTAATTATTCCCCCTTTCATCGGCTAGCACCTTATACTTAATGTTGAGCCACTTTGACCTTATTTTCCACCTCTCTTGGACACTTCATAGGTAGCCAAGTACTTGGTCCCTAAGAAAGAAATCCTTACTACATTGAGAAGGATACAATCAATCGAATCATGGGCATTGAGATGAAGGGAAATCATCTATAAGACATCCAATTGTAATGGGTCATCCAAGCAGGGAAACTTCTTCACCAGGGAAATTGTCTCACTAGGAATTACATTCAACAAAAGTTTCCTCATCTGACAGAGGAACTTAACACAATGGGAACCATTGCTCCTTTAAGGGGGATGACTGGTCCATGTGGATACGTGTGTCTACCCACCTATTCCACTGAGTTACAATGGTTTTCCATCTTCTTGGAAATTTTCTATGGTTTTTGGGTCCAAAACTTTTGAGGTTGTTTTGAGGCCTTTTATTATGCTTTTTTGGCCAATCACGGAGTGAATGGATTAAAAGATTAAGGAAAACTACATATTTTTTTACTGATGTTTTTTACTGCCTCAACGTGATTCCATCTTTAGGATGATCGCTCAATCTAAGGATTGGGATAAGGAATGTCTTAAAATCCAAAAGATATATAAATACAAAACCACAACCATATTACTAATTAAAGTGAGGTCATATCACTACTTTATCGCACATTTACTAGCCCCTAAATCAGATTTGGAAAATAGTATGTTTGATCTGGTTTATCATAGGTCTCCATGTATCACTCAATTTCAAACCTTTCTCTCTGTTTAGTGTGTTATCTCTTTTTTCAATCTCGAGATCCTCTTTGATTTTCCTCTTATTGTAGTTTTCTTCTTTGGAAATTAACATGGATTTTTCCACATAGATTTGCTGAGAGGTGTTGTGTGAGCGTCCAACTAGAGATGATTTAGCTATACAATCACAAGTTATGTTAATGATATTCTATTTTACACAAACATGCAATGATCACCTAGTTTAACCAATATAGACCATTCCATGGGAACAATGAATTTCATATAACCCTTTCATTTGTCTAGAATACACCACATATTTTGTGGAGTCAATGAGGCTTCTAATAGTGTTAAGGGAAGTTAATGAGATGACAATTTTTATCCTTTTTAATATCTTGTCAATTCAGTTTGTTGTTCCTTTCATATGCATAAGAGTAACTCAACAATGTCCTCATTTTCTAACTCTTGGTTTTTAATCCATCTAACAAATGAGGGAGAATTTTGTATGAAGTATGATGTTTTTCACACTAAGGGGAGAACCTCCTTGCTAGGAATTTTGCAAGGGTGTAGGTAGGTTAACCTATGGTGTTCACGATGGGTCTGAAAGGAATCATGTTTTTATGTATCTCAGGAAAGCGATAATTGTGAGGCATGATTGTGTTTTGCAAGATCGACATATTTTTGGTAAAATCCTCCAAGGATAATTTTTTAATTGTCTTCGTTACCATATTCATGATCCTTTTCCCTAGGTCCTTTTAAATGATTTTGTAGCTACCGCAATCTGAATACTCAATAATTTTTTTGTTGTAGACCTCTTCATCTAGGATTAATGTGGTGTTTCCCTTCTCACCCTTCATGATTTTTATATCTTTGTTATGTCCTAGTATTATGAGCACCTTCATTTCTTCTCTGCTCATGTTGCATTTTGGTGGTTTTTCTCTCCTATATTATGTCTTCAACACTCTGTTTACCGCCATTCTCCTTTCTGTTTCTTGTGGGTACCCATCATCTCTTTGGTTTTGAATCTACACCATGTGCTCATATTTATTTTGTTTCCTAGCTATAGCAGAGTTTAATAACTTCTCATCTTTCAAGGAGGATACATCATCAAACATTAGCCATAAGTATACTTAGATAGAGGATGGCAACTTCATGTGGAGGTTGAATAATTTTCCATAGATATTCACCAACTCACTTCGCACCCTCTTGAGTTCATTTCTCACTAGAGATTCACTCAATATTCTAAGAGAGGCTCTATTCCTCACATTTTGAATCTTGTGGTGACACCTTGAAAATATGGGCATTAATCCATTATCACGACATCAATTCATAAATTCCAAGTCTGATTGTAATTTTTCCCTTTCATCCTGTAATTCCCAAAAAGAATTGAGCCTAAAGGGATTCCATTCATTGTTCCTAATCAAAGGTTGTAATTCTGATCAATTAGTTCGTTCCAATGAGCTATTGACTTCCCTAAACAAAGATTGTATGAAAAATTTGTGCCACTGAGAAGTTGGTATATCAGCTAGCCACCTCAGGGTCCACAAATGCTTTTGGAACTTCATCTCCCGAGGTCAGTTTTTTTTGTTAGTGTTTTTTCCTCTTTATTCTTATGATAAAAGGCCCTTTTCAGTCTCGTTAAAATCAACTCTCGTGAATGAGCATATCTAACACATATCTCTTTAGAGATAGGCTAGCATCATTTGAGCCAGTTTGTATTGTTTTGTGGTTTATGGTGTTTTCCCATTCCATTCATTAATAAAATATGGGTATACTATTATGCTTTATGAAAATTATATGTGTGTGTGTGTGTTTCTATTTTATATCCTTTCCTTCATTTCGTTTCCCAAATATTAATCCAAATTACGTATGCTCACCTAGATTTAAAACATTATCAAACGTGTTCACCTCTCCACAGTTCCCTTGCAACTCTCTCTCTCTCTCTCTCTCTCTCTCTCTCTCTCCAATTTCACCTCAATAAGGCTATATTTGTCCTTTAGTTCTATAAAAGTAAGTATGGTGCATACATTTTCTCCAAACCTCAAACTTCATGGGGTATGTTTTATTACGTTGTTTCTATGTAGTTGTGAAGATGAAAGGGTTTTCATCAAGAAAAAATTTTTTGACAAGCTACCGACATAGTGAAGGCCATGAACCAACATAACATGAGAAATACTTCAAGTATATAGTAATTGTCTAAAATTATGGTTGTCACACATCATAAAATTATGGCTATGTCACACATCAGTTATGTAGGACACATAGGGTCCACAAGTAATCCCTAGATACTCGCACAATATTCATGTACAGCACTAGCACATCAAATTATGTGATCTAGTAATTTCCAGACATAATTAAAGTTGGGTAAATATCAAAAGATCGTGTTTTATATGAATTAGAATGGCAAACAAAAATTGCCAAGGAAATTACATGGCCTGATTTGGAAAGTATACTCACTTCCCATGAATACCATTTTCTAAAGAAAATTTATAAATGCATGGGTTTATCATCAGTGAAAATTTATAAATGCATGGGTTTATCATCAGTTGTGAATGTCAGGTTATGATTCATCAGTGTATTCCAAGATGTACTCATTATTGATACATGTTTCTTACCACATGTCGGTATTGATTTTGAACATATCTTCCTTCATCAAGGAGGGCGTTTCTTAAAGCGATTGCTACATTTTAGAGAGATACTAAAAAGGATAGGACCCTCCTGAAAAGAGAGCTTGAAGTTCATCTTCATAGTTTCTCCTAGGTGACAACATTCGTTATGTAATTTTATTTCCCATTTTTCTTATAATACAAAGTTTCAAGTTTCATTTTACCCGATTTAAATGAAACTTTCATTTTACCCGATTTAAATATGCATTTCAATGCCTATTATATATTCTCTAAACTTGATTTCTTGCCTATTAATATTATAAAAGTTTGTAGTATATATTTTTTTTGTTTATTGTTATGTACATTATCATAAAAGATGCATAAATATGTATATCTATATTCTCTTTTACTATAATTATTGATTGGTTTACCAAAAAACACCTCAAACAATATTTCTATCTATGATTATATTTTTTATTATTTATATTCATATTTTTTTATTATTTCATACATTTAAAAACTATATTTCAACCCATCAAAATTATAACAATTTACATTTTGTCCATGAACATTTTATCTCAACCACTCCAACATGGTGACTAACTTTATTTATACACATTAACACCAAACAACCTACAACATCTTCTTCCATAAGATATTATTACCATGTATAACGTGGTATCTTATAACATATTTAATTTATAATGAAGTGGTTGGGTGGTCGGGAGTCTTGGACTCATGTCTTATTGTACAGGTGGCTCTACTAGGTCCAAGAATTTGAGATACAACTATTAACACAACTTTATTATGATGGGAAAATCTAATATTCTCATGGGACACTTCTGGTCCCCTGGAAAACTAATATTCTCATGGGACACAATGGTACATGTGAGAGAGAATTATTGGCATTAGATTCCATATGTTCTATAAGAATTCAAAATACGTTAGGAGTCCAATCTAGATGTCAAATCTAAATTTTCACATACATCTATTCCCCTCCTATGTGAAATTAACTTTATTAACTAGAAGTACATTAATTGAACTATAGAAAACCATCATCTCGATGAAGACCATTTTTTTAGTATAATCAATGTTTATTTTCTATATTATTAGATTAAGATGACTCTTTGCATCTACGACTAAGGTCCTATGTCTCTTTCTTTTAATTATTATAAGATATTAGATTTTGCATTCGTGCGTTTTATGCCTTTTCTTGGGCACTCGATTCACTTAAATAGTTTGAGTTAAGATGGAAAGGACGTGGAGAAAAACTACAAAATCTTAGCAAAAATATTGTTTGTAATTTTTACAATATTATATTATTAATATTGTTTGTAATTTTTACAATATTATAATTATTTTGTTTTCAATGTTGCAAAGGTCCACCAACTTTACAATTTCAATAAACCCAACCACTTCAAAGTTTGAACGGTCCTTCCCAGCCTCGTAGCTCTAACACCGTAGCTCTAACACCCGCCTACTATAGGATTTTGAATGGTCTTAGAGCACAATAACTCCAAGCACATAAACCATTACCTTCCAAATCTTTAGCTAGAATTTTATTTATATGTTCATAAATTGTAAAGTCATTCATATTAAAGGTTTTCTATACCAGATATATGGATATGATTAAAATATGTGTATCTTCACATTGTTTTTATAATATAAATATCTTCTTCCTTTATTTTGTAGATTCGCTAGTTCTCTATACAATGAAATTCATTGAAAACAACTACTCATTTTCAACACAATATTATGAAATATATTTAGTTAATCCACTTACAATTGTGGTATATTAGTTTCATATTCAATATTCTTCTAGTTTTTTATATATTTTTTGAAAATAATATTATTACAAAAATTTGTTATATATTTAAAAAGGAATGTTATAAAAGTTTGACTAAAAAGGTTAGAGTTATTTTCATGGTATTAAAAGGTGTTTTTTAGAAATTTGTGAAAATCAAAAGTAAAGATATATAACATATTTTATTGTATTTATATCAGCATAGATATATCTTAACTCCAGATTTATCATGTGTCGATAGGGATCAAATTTCTGGAGGTGCAAACTCTTTTTAGCGTGAAAAAACTTAAGGAAAAGTTTGCATCTCAAGGGATTTGATCCCTATCGATGCACAATAGATCTGGAGTTAAGATGGATCTATGCTAGCGATAAAACTATATTAAATGAAATAATAAAAGATGAACGCCAACACCATTATAAAATAAAAAAACATGTAAATTGCAAATAGGTAAAAGACCGTGTAAATTTCATAGAGGTAAAGATAGACAAATCCTATAATATCCACATCATGTAATTAATTGGGTATAGTCAAACTTGCACTGGGGAAAGCTATATCAATTAGTAAATTAGATATTATATGACATGTGGTTAAAAATATGGAGAAATTTATACTTTGATAGAGAGAATGTTCTCTAGATCACATAGATGATTGTATAGTAAGAAGTATCCAAGTTTCATTATTTTTTTAAGTTTTAGTTCATTGGAATATATATATACATACATATATTAAACTCTATATTTGGGTCAACATTATAAATCTTTTTACTTAATATTTATTTTATTTTATTAAAGCATCATGTGCGAACTCCTTGTTGTGCACATAAATACCCTTCTTCCTCATACTGAGCTATGGAAAGTGCCTCTCGATGCAATTACTTCGTAAATTGATTAAATCAATTTACGGAGATTTCTCTAAAATGACCTAGCTACCAACTATCTATATAGATACAATGCACCGATTTTGATTGTATCAATCTCAAGACCTGCATATAGCTAACAACTTCTTTACTCATCAACAATGACTAACAGGATTAACTACCGTCATTCAATACCCCCCCTTAATTATGACATAGAAACAATAAATCAAACTACTATAAAACATATTGCCTCTTAGGGAATTCAAACATTAGAAATGTGAATCCCTACTAGTCTATGTCTCGGCTAGGCTTACAACTTGTTCAAAATATATCCATATTCACCTTCTTTTCTACTATGTGTTGATGTAGTTGCTATAGCTTCTTTTTGTACTTTATGCTCCAAACTTTGGAGCCTTTAATTCTTTTATTCTTCTTCTTGCTCCAAACTTTAACTCTAGCTTCCTTTTCTGCTTTCTACAACATTGCTTCAACCATCTCTTCTTCTTGAATCTAGGAGGTGCAAAAATACAATGCTTTTCTTTAGTTTCATAAAGATGGTTTGAGAATCAATGATCTACAACAACTTCAATGATCCCTTAAACATCTTCAATGGTAGATTCCCTATCTTATTGCTAAATTCTTTTCATACCAAGGGATGAAATCTTTATTTCCAAATGTTGTAATCTAGACATACTTGAAACCCACTCATTTTTCTTGTCATGTGACCTACTGTCATCCTCATATTCTTCATCACAACTCAAATATGGTTGATAAAACCAAATCTCTTCAAGGATCCACCTTATGTAGATCTTATCAACATGATATTTGAAAGAAAGATTACAATTTGTCTTCAATGATATATACATTTTCAACAACTTTCATGGATGCTCCCATCTTTTCTTCAAGCTTTCTTTTTACAACATCTTTGACTTGGTTGTATTCTTCATCTTCTATGACTACAAAATCAAATAAACCATTAGTAAAATCAATTGTGTATCATGGCACATCTTCCTTAATCATTGCATTGGACATTACTTATTCTATCTCATCTTCTCTACTGTCTTCATTTGTTTCTTATGCTTATTCAACCGTTTCATATGAAACTTCAACTATATTTGGCTCTGCTTCAAAAGTAATATCTTCATCTTCATCATCCACTTGCATAGTGGGATTTACTTCACCATCTGCTGGATTCACTTCATCAAAACAAACGACTTCATTGACAATTTATTCATAAAATATAGACATTGTTGGACTCACCAAAGCATTGACTACCTCATTTGCATACTCACCATCCCATGTTGCTACGCTAGCAAGTTCAGTTATAACTTCGATGTCCTTGTCTTTGTTATCCACCTATGCATCTACATAGTGGGATTCACTGGGTATTTCATTGGAAAATTTATCTTCATCATGCTTAATTCCATCCACTTGTGACTTAGCACAATGTGATTCACCAGTAGATATATGCTCTTGTTGTGTTTCATACATAGATTCTTCATGCCCTGCTTCATTCACATATGTTTCTTTTACTGTGGAAACATTCTATAAGATGTTCCTCCCACTTTCACTATACTTTTTTTCTAGAGTACTTCATCTTCCTTTGCACTTATTGCTTCATCATTTTTTGGTACAATGCTCTCATTCAAGCCTTGTCGAATGAGAAATAACACAATAACATCATTATTCTTCTAAACTTGAGGCATGAACTCATAGGTGGGCTCTTCAAACCCCTTCAACACAATGTGCCATAAGTCTTCCACACGTAATCTAGCAATGCGCATTTTAATGACCTACATATCATAATTTTTACCAGTGAAAATTGGTGGTGGGAAATAAAAACTAACTTCTATGTTGCCTCATATGCCATCTCTACTACAGTTTTCAACATGTATGTCTTTGAGAAATATTCCACGAGTTGTTGCTCATTTTCCAGTTCAACTTCTTAGTCTGTTCTTTCTCATGAGTTATTTGAGTCTTCTTTTCCGATGCGTGCTAGTTTCTCTTGAAAGTTGATCCACCTTATTATATGGCTGAATTCTTTCTTCAATTTCCTTTTCTTCTCTCTTTCTTAGTCCTTCATCCTTTCTTTCGTATTGCCCCCTAAGAAAATAAGGGTTTACTTGGGTAATGCAGAACATTTGTAAAGAAACCCCCTTAATGCAAGATCTCCTTTTTGAGTCAAGGGATCGCTGCTCTTCCTTTCAAATTGGGATATAGCCCTCCTCTTCCATATGAAGGTGTCAGGATCAACCCACGACTTCTTCTCACATTTCTCATAACCAGCTTCCATTTAAAATGGACTTGTTATTCTTCTCCTTACTCATTATTGAACAAGCTATTTTTTCAAAACTATCTACAAATATATGCTAACCTTTTTTTACCGCTTGAAAAATAAATATCATTTAATAAAACCCTCGCAAAGGCAACATCCCCAAAACCTCTTATAAGAAAAAACCTTTCAAAAATTCCCTTTTAATATAAACTCTTTATAGAATTTTCATATCTTAAAAATTCATTTTGCGATGACATGGACATGATACTTTCATTTCCCTTTTCTCATATGGCATTTTCAAAACTTCGCCTTCCTCCACGTGAAGTCCTTTACAAGGATTTCAAAATACAATTACCTACGCAAGTTTTTGTCCACGACTTTTTGCTTACAAGAGTTGTTTTTTATCCACGGCTTTATCCGTGCACTGATGAACTTCTTTTACACTAGTGATTTTGACTTTAGCTATTTCACCTTTACACCAACATTCTTTCCTATGCAAATTTCTTGGGTTCCCCTTGCGGACTAGTCTCTCCGTGATTTTTCCTCACACCAAATCTTCATGCGGACTAGTCTCTCCGTGATTTTTCCTCACACCAAATCTTCATGTTTTCACTTAGGTTGCCCAGGACCTAGATACGAAACAGTAAAAAAACTTTTGTAATGAGGAGGATTGCTAGCCATACTCTCCCATAGTATACTTAGTAGCGATCGAGATTTTTTTATCACTCCCATTACTTGGAGAGGAAGTGATAATATCCTTTTTTATTATTTTCTTTTACATTTTTTTTTCATTTCCTCCTCACAAATAGTTGGATCTACATATCTATATCTTCACTTGAGGGCAATCTTTCTCTATATCAACATGATTCTATCGACAACTTGGTAGCTTTAGCGGCGACTTCTTCTTAGTTGGCGAGCTTCACTTCCAAGACCTCGATGCACAACTCTTTTGGAGTGGGGAATCTCTAATCTTTGCTCTCATATTTCTCAAGAGGCTTATCCTTCTCTATGTATTTCTCAAGAGGCTTTCCCTACTTTGGTACTATGTAAAAAGCAAAAGAAAAAGCACAAAACACACTTTAGTGTATTTCTATTACTTTATGAACTAATTAAATACATTTACAGAGATTTCTCTAGAATGAACTTGTTACCAACTATCTATCGAGATACAATGCGTCGATATTTATTCTGTTAATCTTGAGACTCACATGAGCTAATAACTTCTTGACTCGCCAACAACAACTAGCAGAACTAATTACCATCCTTCAACAAAACTAGGTATATGAGATGTCTCACGTCTATAATGTTGGCATCGCACATGTCATATGAACGAAATTAATTAACCAATTTAGATCCAACTTAACTTTGAATTTCACAAGTTTTGATAGGGATCAAATCCTTCACTATTTATTTTGCAGGTTTTTACCTTAAAAAATTAATCCATATTTTTGGTGCATAATAATTCCAAATTTAAGATAAATATACATTGATTATAAAATAGATCTATATAATTATATAGTATAAATATACATCATAAATTAAAGGTTGCACTATTAATGTAGATAGGTTCTCTCATTGAACATACCTTACCCAACACACAATCAAAGAGTCAACCCTCTATTGATCAACTTTAGTTGATCTATGATAAAAACTTATCAGAGTTGATATTGTATGGTAACTTTTTGGGATGAAAAGCTTCGATAACCACAAATTGTTGTAATTTGTTTTTTTTAAATTAACAATATACATAGATGACTATAAAAAAGATTTTTTTATCTTGATTTTTTTGAAAATAAATAATATTTTAATTAAAAATGTAATTTATTAAATTAAATAAACTATAAAAACATTCAAAACTTATATATATATATATATATATATATATATATATATATAATTTTTTTTTTAAAACACATATATTATAAACTACATTTAAAAATTTCATAAATAGAAAACTTCTCAAACTTCACAATGATATTCTTTAAAAACAACCAAAATTTTCATAACCATCTTTGTTACACCAATTTTCCACTTATTTACACTATGATGATTGAAATATTTTAAAATAATACTCTTATTTATTTCAAACATTAAATTGTTTACCATTATCATATGTTATGTAATAATATATTTTTATGTAAGTTATCCATAATCATTATATTTTGTTATTATATAAAAACCAATCACATTTTCTAACTTATGAGCATAAGCATAACCTTTAAAAGGTATCTCTAAAACTGACATCATGGTTCATATATAATCACATTGATTCATATATAATCACATTGATTCATATATAATCACTTTTTCTCATTTATGAACATAAACATAACCTTTAAAAGTATCTCTACAACTTACATCATGGTTCACATATAATCATTCACGTTATTATTATTTTTCCAAATCGAAATTACATTTTTACGATGAAACAAACTAAAATATGTCATTTCTTATTAAATGATAGACTAACCTAAATTTGAAGTTTCAAATTTTTTTAATTTTTTTTGGTCACATTTCATAGTTGTGTTTTTGAGATACCATTCTTATCTCTATGATGATATGTTAAGAATGATGTGGATTTTTAGGTAGCAATTATTAAGATAAATGTTATATAAAACTAGACTAACTTAAATTTGAAGTTTCAATTTTATTTTCTTATCACATTTCATAGTTGTTTGGAGACACAATTCTTATTTATATGATGTTATGTTAAGAATGAAGTGATGTCTTAGATAACAATTACTAAAATAAATGTTAAAAGTTATAGAACTTATAAGAGAATATTATTTGGAGCATAGTGGATGTCCTTAGTATTTGTTCAGTATTTTTAGATATATTATTTGTGAATATTTTTTATCAATCATAATTTAAAAAAGTAAGTTACTTTTATATATATTAGTGTACTAAGTTAAAATGACTAAACCGTAATTGAACGGTTTAACTTTCCATTATAAATTGTAACTCTGAAATATTGACATCATTGAGAATTATGGCCACTCCATTAAAAATTGTAACTATTAAGCATAAGATTAATGAAATTTGAATTATAGTTCCTTTGTTTAGGTGGAGTGAGTCATAATTGAAATGGATAAAAACAATGAAAAAGTCATCATTTAGTAGAAAAAAGAAACAAATTATTTTAAGTAGTACTTCTATTTGCATGAAATTATGGATTAACAAATAGCAAGTGAGTTTTAAAATATAGTTTATTGTAAGGAAAGAGGAAATAGTTTCAATGCATTGATTTATCTTGATAGAAATCAAGTAGTCACATCAATTTCAACAATGATATAAGACAAAATGATAATGATACAATACAAAGTGACTTGTTGCATTGATTTAAGAAATGATATAGAGAAAATTGATCTAATATATTGAGTTCAATACTAACATTATAAGTTAAGCTAAAGCGAATAAAATTGTAATTTAGTCACTTAATTTCCAATGAGAAATTATCATTATAACCTACATTAAAATCATTATATCAATTTTATGCTTTTTTATAATGTTTTGAAATGATCAAATATATCTAAAACATATACTATCATAATGATGATTATCTAAAATTTTGATACTCATATCAACTTTGATTCATCCTAAATTTGGATTTATTAAATTCCAAAAAACTCAAATTTCTTAAAATGTAGGTCTTTCTTTAAATTTTATATTTCAAAAATATCCCTTTAAAATTATTCATAAATTATTAAAAAAAAAATACTATTAAACAAATTATTAAAAAAATACTTTTAAATATTTTAAAAGTAAAGAGTTTAAATATTGTGTGTATAAAGACCTTAGGCATATATTGAAAGCTTGTAAGGAGAAGTGTACCTGGTCTTTTTAACTCAATGGTGTGGGGCTCATCAAACATCTCTCTCTTAGTGAAGGACAATTAACTTCGGGAATATTGTATTCATGTCTGTTTGATTTATTCATCGATATGCATAGCGAGAAGACAGCTAGAATTATCGCTAGTTTGGTGGACAACTAACATTGAAAGTTGTTTCATGTCTTTTCAATCTAAATCATCTCAATAATAAGAAGTACGACGTAATGTTAGAAATAGACAATTTAGTCTTATTTCTAGTTAATGTAAAAGAAAGGCATTTAAAAATGAGAAATGTCAAAGAAGGGCACTTACGCAAAAATGTTAATATATTTTAAAGTTTAACTTATAAATATATTTTATTAATTTTAAAATTAAAAATATAAAAAAATAATAATGAATTATGTCTTAGACTCCTATTGACATATTTAAAAAAAACACTAAACTGTTAAGATATTCAATTAATTATAATTTTATTGTATATCATAATTTATGGCGAGTCCCTAATATCGTAAGATAAATAGAAAAGATGTCCAAGTATAAGTGCACATTATAGTTTATCTACGTTAGTATCGAAGTAACAAATAATAATTATATCAAAGACGTCTTCATATAATGTTTCGTTGACACATGGCTGTAGACTCACACAAATTAGCTTAGTATAATCATTGATATAGATAAACAATTAAGCTAGTAGTTATGGGTGTGTTCTCCCTTTGAATGTTTGTATAGGGAAACTAGGTTTAGAGGCATCCACTATATGTGTGAAATGCTTGGAAAGAAATGGATAATAACGAAATGCTTTGCTATAGTGGATTTTTGTATGCACAATTGGTTCTTAAGTTGCAGGTTTATGGCCTAGCAACATTCACTAAAATCTTGGCCTGAGCTTTGTTCTCGCTTTGGAAAGATTTACAACTTGATTCATGAGGATATTAGGCCCATAAATTAAGCCACTGCGATGTACTATTACAATACCATGTCCCCTCCATAGTGTAATCCATTAAAAGTGAGGAGTGTTTAAAATTTAGGCTCAAACCTGAGGAAAAATCTAATAGGGGAGGACTGCATCTGGATGACATTGGAAATTGAACTAATTTATTCATTGCATTGTAAATTGTCGAGAATATGAGTAATATAACTATTTTTTTTGAAAGGAAGACGATGTTGGAATTATTTTCATTGATGTCATATTAAGGCATTACATTGAACATGTTGTTATCTATGCTAAGGCATTGCAAACAAGGTGAGTATATATATATATATATATATATATATATATATATATATATATATATATATATATAGGGTGCATGTGGAAAAGTAAAATGTGAAATGGTGGTTTCAGACCCATGGGTTTTTAAGCTCATGTTATTTGGAAAAGTGAAACAAAGAAGGGAATTAATGATTTAAGTAGTGGGTGTTGTGTCTTTTTTAATGAACATGTCCTTTCATGAAGAGTTATGATAGAGTATAAAAAGAGAAAGTCTTGAGAGAAAGTGTTGTTGGATCTTGATACCAATTATAGCAATTTTGCAATTTGATTCATATAGTTAAACACAATTAAACTCAAGACAATGACACATAACACATTTAACACATTACATAGAAATTACCCTAGAAACCTCTCTCTTAGAGGAAAGGCAACAAACCAATGATATTTCACTCATTTATTAATCAAACACTAAAAAAACATGTGTTTACAACCATGAGTTGCTAGACCACAAAACACACTTCATTACATGATCATGCTACACACCACTACTTTCATGAAACGGTATTCTACAGTACACATGCATATCCATTACATCTTATTTTTAGATGCAATACAACCAATTGTTCATTAATGACAATCCATAACTTCCTCACCACTTTCGGTTATTCTGTTATGGTCGACTTGTCTGGGTCAACATTGGTTTATTTCCCATTGCATTTTTTGTTATTCTGTCAACCAAGTTGTTTTCCTTCAACCAATCAACTTACTCTAGTTGGTCGGCCAACCAGAATTTCCCCATCTATTGCTTCCGACTTTAGTTGAAATAAACCAGTTGACTGTCAACTTTTCCAATCAATCCACATGCAAATAATAAAAAAATCCAAATAAGTATGTGTGTGTGTGAAAAAAGTAGTCTCATTTGAAGAAGCAAAGATTGAATATCATTTCAAAAGGCGAGAGTTGTGAAATCAATTTCAGGTCAGCTTGGCATTTTCATGATAAATTATTTTGTAGGATGATTTAGACCACAAAATTTTGATGAGATAGAAGCAATATATCTGAGTACATGTGGTCAAAATTTCAGACTTTGGTTCACTATATTTTCATATATGTGCCCTATGGAAGTTAAATATTCTAAATGGTCCTAAAATCAGTTTCAAACAAGTAAGTTTTTCATTTTCACTATAGCTTATTTTTTGGGTCGTTTTAGATCATGAAATTTTTAGGAGACGAGAGCAAGATCTCTAGGTACATGTGCTAAAAAATTTAGATGTTCGTTAACTATATTTTTGGACATAGAACTTGTGGAATTTAGCATTTTTGAATGGTCCTAAAATCAGTTTCAAACAAGTCAGGTTGACATATTCTCTATAGCTTCTTTTCTAAGACATTTTATACTCTGAAATTTTCAAGGATCTAAGGAGACATACCAATGTACTTCGGGTAAAAATTTTAGAATTGAATTTGCAAAATTGGATACGTGGCATGTTGTACAAGTTCGTTCTTGGGAAGAGGCAAAAAAAAGCCAAGCTTTGGGAAAGCTACCATAAATCTAATTTTGAAATTCAAATGTTGATCAAACCTAGTGAAGGAAGAAGTAGAAACAAGTCTCAATAAAGGTAATGATAATGCTATCATCTTTTGAAGAAATTATATGTACTAAAGAAGGAATTGTAACTTGAAGTTTGGTGTCCCTCAGACAAAGAGATTGGTGTCTCTTGCTAAGTTGGTGGTTAGCGGTGGGTATTAGTGTCTATGAATATCTATAAGAGTAGGTTGGATCCTATCAAGAATTGACCAGTGAGGATTGGTGTCTCCATAAACATTTGTAATAGGAGATTGGTGCCTACAAAGAATTATAAAGATAAGTTTTATGGTTTTCTCTCGAAATGGTTTCCATGTAAATCTTGTGTTCCATGTTCTCCAGTTAATAGATCTCATATGTGATTGTTTTATGATGGTTTATAAATGTTTGAAAAATTTAAAAATTTGCTTATACTGATTTACCACCCCTCTCTTAATATAAGTGTGTGCTCAACAATCCGTGAGATGTAGAACAGTTGGTGGCGGGGTTGGTTAAGAT
The DNA here is from genome assembly GCA_027924585.1 of Larix kaempferi. Taxonomy (NCBI): domain Eukaryota; kingdom Viridiplantae; phylum Streptophyta; class Pinopsida; order Pinales; family Pinaceae; genus Larix; species Larix kaempferi. Next base: position 2,195,255 of record BSBM01000562.1, read on the forward strand.
GACCTCTAAGCGGAAAGGTCGTCGGTTCTAATCCTGCGGATACCAAAAAATCCAACCATGTTAAGGGTTGGTGCAATCCAGGACGGGTGCGATCCCTAGGTGATTTTGACGGATTAGATGCCCCTGGTTTGTGGTAACTTAGCTAAAGGAAAACTTGCTAGTCAAGGAGGTTCCACCACTTTGCCAACAACAACAAAACAAAAAGTGTGTTCTCAACAAACAAAAACTCAATTTGTCTTAGAAACATCATTTTAAGCCACACTTCATCTTTAGCCTAAAAAATATCATCCCAAATCCATTCTTAGTTGATCATGTGCTCTTTCTATGATGATGCCAATGATAGGAAAACTTGTCTTCTTTTTCTGAGTAGTAAGAAATTCATACATGGAAAGAGAGCCTCCTAAACAATTACAACCTTGGATTGGCCAAAAGAGGAAGAATATTTGGTTACTACTACTAGAAGATATGCCTATAATTTCATAAATAAGACAAACTCATTGTCATATTGAGCACACATGTATACTGATAAGGGTGGGGGTTGAATCAATATAAGACAATTTTTTAAAACTTTTTCAAACATTTAACAACCATAAGAAAACAATCACATCTACAAAACATGGAAGAAAATATTTATGTGGAAATCATTTCAGGAGAAAACCCAAAAATTTCTCTTTCTAATTATTTGTTGGCACCAACCTACTATTACAAATATTTGTAGGTGCCAACCTACTGAAGACACCAATCCTCAATAGTACAAAAATTGGTAGGCACCAACCTACTTTTATAGATATTTGTAGACACCAATCAACTGTAGACACCAATTCCCACCGCTAAGCACCAACTTAGCAAGAGACACCAATCTGTTGGTTGTGGAGCCAGATCTTCTAGTCTCATAGATGATATTGTATCAGCCATGTTTGTACACCAATTTTATATGATATGTAGGTAGACTGTACAGTCACCCTAGTGGGGGGTGTGGGGGGGCATCGCCCCCCCACGGGGTTCTAGGGGGGATCATACCCCCTGGTTGGGGGGTCCGGGGGCAGCACCCCCGAAGAAAATTTTTGGGGTTGTTTTCGCCAACTGTTTTCTAGGCCCATGGTTTTGGATATCCCGTGGTATTTTTCCATTGTATTTCCCTTATAAAATAAAGACATTGCAATACGGCTAGGTATGATGATGTATTAGGTTTTATGCATTATAAAGATCTCTGAGATCAGGAGAGAGACTGTGAAACAGTGAAGAGGAAGTGCAGCGGTTGTGCTGCAGGTTGTATCCCTTCACCTAGGTGGACGGTAATAATAATAAGGACTAGCAAATTCAGTGTGGACGTAGCCCAAGTTGGGTGAACCACGATATATCTGTGTCTCTCTTGTAATGTGTATGTGTGATTATATTTGCATTTCTGTTTATTGTTATTGCTCTGCGATCCTGTTTTCTAACAATTGGTATCAGAGCCAAAGGTCTATTTGGCAGTTAAACCCGCAGGAAGCTAGGGTTTCTGGTTCGAGTGGGAGCAATGGCAAAAGAAGGAAAGTTTAAGGTCGAGAAGTTTAATGGCCAAAACTTCGGGTTATGGAAGATGCAAATGGAGGACTATCTGTACCAGAAGGATCTATTCCTACCGTTGGGAGAAAAAGCAAAGTAGTCGACGGCTATGAAGGACGAAGAATGGGAGGTTCTTGACAGAAAGGCTCTGGGAACAATACGGTTGAGCTTGGCTTCATTGGTGGCTTTCAATATCTCAAAAGAAACAACAACAGAGGGTTTGATGAGCGCATTGGGTAAGTTGTATGAAAAACCCTCGGCCTCCAACAAGGTATTTATAATGAAGCATTTATTTAATATGAAGATGGCTGAAGGTGGATCTATTACTGATCATTTAAATGAGTTTAATATGGTTACAAATCAGCTAAGTTCTGTAAGTGTGAACTTTGATGATGAGGTTAGGGCTCTTCTAATCTTGTGTTCATTTCCAGAAAGCTGGAATAGCTTGGTCATGGCTGTAAGTAACTTTGTCTCTGGTTCAAACACCTTGAAATTTGATGATGTTATTGGTGTTATTCTTAGCGAGGAAATGCAAAGAAAAAGCACAGGTGAGACATCAGGTAATGTGTTGACCATGGAGAGCAGGGGAAGACAAAAGGAGAGAGGAAAGAGCCAAGGTAATCATGGAAAGTCTAAAACGGGTAGATCCAAGTCCAGACTGGGAAAGATAGAGTGCTGGAACTGTGGAAAGAAAGGACATCTGAAGAAAGACTGCAAATCTCTAAAGAAGAAAGGAGATGCACATAAGGAAACTACCCAGGAAGCAAATGTAGCAGGTGATGTGTTACAAGATGCTTTGATTCTTGCATTAGATAATACTAGTGATTATTGGGTAGTAGATTCAGGAGCTTCATGTCATGCTACACCCCATAGGAAATACTTTCATGAGTATGTTCCTAGCAACTTTGGACATGTTTTATTGGGTGATGATGAGCCATGTAAAATTGTTGGAATGGGTAAGGTATGGATAAAAGTTAAGAATGGAACTGATTGGTTGTTGAAAGAAGTTAGGCATATTACTGCTATGAAAAGAAATCTAATCTCAACAGGGCAGTTGGGAGATGGTGGCTATCTATCTACGTTCGGAGAAAAGTGGTGGAAGATCACTAAAGGATCAATGGTGATAGCAAAAGGAGATAGAGTAGGTACGTTGTATTTATGTCCTCATAATACTGACCATTCTATCTCTTTAGCTTCCACAGGAACAAATACAGCATTGTGGCATCATAGGATTGGCCACATGAGTGAGAAGGGGATGCAGATTCTCCACTCAAGGAAGTTGCTGCTGGATTTGAAGCATGTAAGTTTGGAATTCTGTGAAAACTGTGTTTATGGAAAACAGAAGAGAGGCATATTTCTCAGGGTTGGGAAACAGAAGAAGAATGAAAAATTAGAGCTTGTGCATACAGATGTATGGGGACCGGATCAGGTACAATCTCTTGGTGGCTCTCATTATTATGTTACATTTATTGATGATGCAACTAGAAAAACTTTGGTTTATTGCATTAGACAGAAATCTGATGTGTTTGCTACTTTTAAGAAGTGGAAAGCTTTGGTTGAGAATGAGATAGGAAAAAGATTGAAGTGTCTCAGATCTGATAATGGAGGTGAGTCACGGGGGCTTCACTCAATACACCGCTATCATAGCACGTTCGTTCGTGGCATATGAAACAATACCCCTAATTTCACTAAATTTTTGAAAATACCTTCCAAAATCGTTTTTTTTAACCCCCTCCCAATATGCCTTCCTAATTTTAAAAAACCCCTATTTTCACTAGATATTGTATGTATCAATTTTTTCATTAACATTTTTTATACCCTTTTATATTTCTACCTAGTATATTGATATGATACCCCTCTTATGACCCCACATGAATTCTACAATGCACCTTGCTTCTTTCGATGTATATTGTAGATGCACATTACACCACCCATAATGCAATTACTCTACCACATATCACTATGATTAGAAACATCTAATGGTATAATGAAGAGATAGCATATCAATTCTTGTATGTCACTAGAGCCAATGCACATAGTACAACATTTAGATTGCATGTTGCAGTTCCCCAATCGCTGACTAAGCCATTTCTGGGCTAAGTATCCAAGCCCCCAAGGCTCGTAACAAGCTCTAGGAGGCTGACTAAACCTACCAAGGCCTGTAATATGCACGAGTGGTTGGGTATTCAATCCCCCAAGGCCTATCGAGGGCCTATAACAGGCCCTGGAGGCTTAGATCCTCCCAAGGCTATTGGTAACAACTAGCTGAGTGTTATTGGTAACAATTGGCTGTCAATGACCACTGTCTCTCAACTATGATCGACTGGAAACCCACTTCACCACGAAACCCCTAGCCTCAAGCATGCCTCAAGACGCGATTTCCCTACCTACTGGTAAGCCCGAGCCTTGCCTCAACCCAATTTCGCATTCGGCCGTGATCCCACCATCTCCATTTGGCGGATATTTGTCAGCCCACCCATATAAAAAATACCCCAAATTATTTTTGTATTGCTACATTAAATATAAAAATCCCTTTGCCCCTTAATATATAAACAATATAATTTTTCGGTTTTCATGAATATTTAATACCGCAATAGGAATGAACATGATATTATATTTCCTTCTAGTGAAGGCCCCATGAGGTGAGTACTGTGGCAAGGAGTTTGATAGTTACTGTTCATACCATGGGATTCGTAGAGAGAAGACAGTCCCAGGAATACCACAGGAAAATGGTGTGTCAGAAAGGATGAACAGAACGATCATGGAGCGTGCAAGGTGTATGAGACTGCATGCAGGGTTTCCCTTATAGTTTTGGGTGGATGCTGTAAATACTGCTGTTTATTTAATAAACATAGAACCTTCAAGTGCTTTGGATGGTGGTATTCCAGAGGAAGCATGGACAGATAAAAAGGTAAACTACTCATTTCTGAGAACATTTGGTTGTGAAGCATTTGTCCATATAGATAAAGAAAATAGAACAAAGCTTGAAGCTAAATCCAAGAAATGTACCTTTATTGGATATGGGGTTGATGAATTTGGTTATCGTTTATGGGATTATGAAAATAACAAAATCATCAGGAGTAGAGATGTGATATTCAATGAAAAGGTCATGTATAAAGATCAGTTGCAGGGAAAGAAACAGGAAAAGGAAAACACAGAGTACATAGTGCTTGATGAAATTAAAGAAAATGAAGTTCCGAAGGTGCTAGAAAATCAAGAGCAGCAGTAAGTACCTGAAACTCCTGCAACTGTAAGAAGATCTACAAGGTTAAGTAGACTCCCTGAACAATACTCTCCTTCAATGTATTATTTATTGATGACTGATTCTTGTGAACCAGAATGTTGTGAAGAAGTAATGCAAGTGGAAACTAGAAAGAAGTGGGAGCAAGGAATGAATGAGGAGATGGACTCATTGGTAGGAAACCAGACTTGGGATTTGGTTCAGTTGCCTGTTGGTAAAAGAGCATTGCAAAACAAATGGATTTACAGGTTGAAGGAAGAAGAAGGAGGTAAGAAGCGGTACAAGGCCAGACTTGTTGTAAAGGGGTTTGCATAGAAGAAAGGTATAGATTTTGATGAAATATTTTCTCATGTTGTTAAGATGACTTCAATTAGGAGTATCTTAAGTCTAGTGGCGGTAGAAGATTTGCATCTTGAACAGTTAGATGTAAAAACAACCTTCCTCCATGGGGATTTGGAGGAAGAAATATATATGCAGCAGCCACAAGGGTATGAGGTCAAAGGTAAGGAGGATCTAGTATGCAGGTTGAAAAAGAGCTTGTATGGCTTGAAGCAAGCTCCAAGGCAGTGGTATCTAAAGTTTGACAAGTTTATGATAGAACAAGGTTATAGTAGATGTCATTTTGACCACTGTGTTTATTTCAAGAAGCTAGACAATGGAAGATATATTATCTTGTTATTGTATGTGGATGACATGCTTGTTGCAGGGTCTGACATGCAGGATATAAATGTACTCAAAAGGAAGCTAGCTAATTCATTTGCGATGAAGGATTTGGGTGCTACAAAGCAAATCCTTGGTATGAGAATAACGAAATACAGGAAAAATCGCAAATTGACATTATCTCAAAGTGAGTACATACAAAAGGTGTTGGAGAGGTTCATAATGCAAAATGCAAAACCTGTAAGTACACCTTTGGCTAGCCATTTTAGTCTAAGTAAGGAAATGTGTCCCAAGACACAAGAAGAGACAGATTACATGTCCAGGATTTCCTATCAATCAACAGTTGGCAGCTTGATGTATGCCATGGTGTGCACAAGACCAGATATTGCACATGTAGTTGGAGTTGTGAGTAGATATATGAACAATCCATGTAAAGAACATTGGAAGGCAGTACAGTGGATTCTTAGGTATTTGAGAGGTACTACCACTGAGGCATTATGTTTTGGAGGTTCAGACACTGTTCTACAGGGATATGTTGATGCAGATATGGCAAGTGACAAGGATAGTAGGAGGAGCACCACAGGGTATGTGTTTACTGTAGGTGGAACAACAGTAAGCTGGATTTTGAAACTACAGAAGGTTGTTGCACTTTCAACAACAGAAGCAGAGTATTTGCCATTACAGAGGCTAGTAAAGAGATGATTTGGTTGCAGAGGTTTATGGAGGAAGTGGGTAAGAAGCAGAAGGATAGCAGATTGTGTAGTGACAGCCAAAGTGCCATTCACCTTGCAAAGAACTCAGCATTCCATTCCAGGACTAAACATATACAGCTCAAGTACCATTTCATACGCTCTGTTCTGGAAGATGAATTGTTGAAGCTGGAAAAGATACATACTAGCCAGAATCCTGCAGACATGTTCACAAAAGGTAACAGCCAAAGTGCCATTCACCTTGCAAAGAACTCAGCATTCCATTCCAGGACTAAACATATACAGCTCAAGTACCATTTCATACGCTCTGTTCTGGAAGATGAATTGTTGAAGCTGGAAAAGATACATACTAGCCAGAATCCTGCAGACATGTTCACAAAAGGTAGTGACCAGAGAGAAACTGAGTTCGTGCTCGGTTTCAATTGGCCTTCTAGCATGAAGGTGAAGAGGAGAAATTTTCCAAGTCCAAGTCCAGCAAGTGCAGCAGCGGTGGAGTTGCTGTGATCAGTCTCCAAGTGGGAGATTGTTGGTTGTGGAGCCAGATCTTTTAGTCTCATAGATGATATTGTATCAGCCATGTTTGTACCCCAGTTTTATATGATATGTAGGTAGAATGTATAGTCACCCCAACGGGGGGTGTGGGGGGAATTGCCCCCCCCATGGGGTTCTAGGGGGGATCATCCCCCCTAGCTGGGGGGTCCGGGGGCAGTGCCCCCAAAGAAAATTTTTGGGGCTGTTTTCGCCAGCTGTTTTGCGGGCCCATGGTTTTGGGTATCCCGTGGTATTTTCCCATTGTATTTCCCTTATAAAATAAAGACATTGTAATACGGCTAGGTATGATGATGTATTAGGTTTTATGCATTGTAAAGATCTTTGAGATCAGGAGAGAGACTGTGAAACAGAGAAGAGGAAGTGCAGCGGTTGTGCTGCAGGTTGTATCCCTTCACCTTGCTAGACGGTAATAATAATGACTGAAAAATTCAGTGTGAACGTAGCCCAAGTTGGGTGAACCACGATATATCTGTGTCTCTCTTGTAATGTGTATGTGTGATTATATTTGCATTTCTGTTTATTGTTATTGCTCCGCTATCCTGTTTTCTAACACAATCTCTTTGTTTCAGCGGCACGAACATTCAAGTTACAATTTCTTCTTTAGCGTATATAACTTCTTCAAAATATGATAACATTCACATTACCTTAATTGTGTTTATTTGTTACTTTTTCATTCATTAGGTTTGACCATAATTTGAATTTCCAAATGAGATTTGCAGTAGCTTTTCGAAATATTGTTGTTTTTTATCTCTTCCCAAGAACAAACTTGTACAGCATGCCACGTATCGAATTTTTCAAATATGGTTTTGAAATTTTTACCTGAGGTACTTCAGTATGTCTTTTTAGATCCCTGAAAATTTCACAATCTGAAAAGTCCCCATAAAGAAATTATAGAGAAGATTCCAAGTTGACCCATTTGAAACCAATTTCATGACCATTCAAAATACTAACTACCATAGGGCATACATTAGGTTCCTAACTTAACTCCCCTACTTTATGTATGTACTAGGCCATAAGGCACATTAATTAGTTAGTGGGTAGTTGTTTAATGTAAATGGGCCTTCCTTATTGAGTAAAGGCCCTTAAGCGGTTGGCCCTTTTTAATAGCAGGACCACAAGCAGTTGGAATTGGGATATTAAAGTACTATATATAGGGTAGTAATAAATGTAATGTGATGTCAAGAATTTCCATTGTATTTGGAGCTAGTGCTCTTGGAGGTTGACCCCTTAAAGAGGCAAGTGAACATTGTTATCTATTTCATCTATTTTCCTTTTATTTTCTAGCTTTTATACAAATTTCTATTTTTAAGCATATTACAAGTGGTATAAGATCTTTTTCTTGGGACAAAAGGAAATAATTTTTTAGGGGTTGACTCTTTCAAACACATCATCTTGGAATTTTAGCTCAAAATTTGTTTGTGTGTCATTTCAAGATATGAAACTCATAGGTATATTAAATATATAAGGAGGTAACTTGTGTCAATGTTTTAGCTTCTTGGTCGCTATACTTTTGGAGATATACTCAGTCAAAGTTAAGGGAATTTTCCATAGGGTTTGGCTCTTTCAAATGAGTCATTTTAGCATTTTCACTCCCTTTTTTTGTGACAGCTCAAAGTCTGAAATGCATAGGGAACAAAAATGACATAACGAAGTAATTTGTATCCAAATTTTTGCTTTTAGTTCATTACCAATTTGGAAATACACATGGTGTAAGTCAGGAAATTTGAATAGCTCAAAAATGATCACTAAATAGGTGTCCAGGGTAAAATTGTTCTATCTAAATTTTGAGAACTCCAAATTGTGTTCCACTAGTTGCATTGAAAAGGAGACAGAACAATGTACTTGTGGTATCAGTCTCATATTTGTAACTAAAAAAATTGGACACACGGAAGTCCGTACAACATTTCCCTTCCAAGAAAGAAACAATCGACAAAAACTTTCTTATTTTTTGCTTCTAAGCACATAGAAATTCAATGAAACCTATGGAATTGCATAGTAGACATATCAATATAGTATAGCGTAAAAACAATTATACTGAAAAACAAATAAATTTCATAGTTACAAAAGTCTCTAGATGGTCTCCCCATTACATTTTTACGAGGAGTTGTGCTTATTTCAAATTTTTTGCCTCAAACATTATTTGAAAATGATTTGTATTTCAATGTGTAAACCTCACTCTCAAATAACCATCCAATAGTAGAAGATACTCCCCCCTCTAGAACATATTTCATTACCCTAGGAAACATGAACACATGCTCTAATGCTAAAAGGTTTGATGACCTTTAATAAAAATATGACAATCTTTATGAAAACATCAAGGACAATCAAGGACAAATGTAGGAAATTCGGAATAAAGTAAGAAACCTAGATCATAAGTTTGATGAGAAGTTCAAAAATATAACTAAATCCTTGAATTGGATGACATCTCATTGCATGTCAAAAGAGTTCCTTTGGGATACACAAAATATTGAGCTACATCAAGAAGGAACATCTCTCTCGGGACTATTTAGCCACCAACAACACTCTTTGGGGCCTCATAACTATTTTCAGGAAATATGAAGGTGGTTCTATATAGAAAAGTTTATATCTTCCGATGGCATAGTGAGAGACAACGACGTAGATTCAGATCAATTATAGACTATCTTCCTAATATTTATTTTTAAAATTCAAAGATTTCAAAGGGTAGAGAAGGGAGAAAGATCCTACCTATTGTAGCATGTCTTTTGGTGGAGTGGGATCTATTGATCCTCCCATGTTTGTAGTGTTATATCTTCACCAAATTATATTCAAGACAACAACAAAAACATTTCTCATTTCCTCTCGATTATAAAAACTAAAAAACTTCAAAATTAAGATCTCATACATGAAAATAAATTCACATACACAATGATATAGGTACACATTAGGGGGGGATAATATTCATTTGCATTTAATATAAGAACAAGATTTCTAATCCCAATTGCTTTTGTGATTCCATCCTTCTCTAGATTCCAAGTTCTCTTTGTTTCCCTTATCCCTTGATCCCCAAGGCCTATGGAAAATAGAGATTGATTTCCCTTCTAACAATGTTTCAACTCTCCAATTCTCTCTCAAGAAATCCTCCAAAATTCTTCCTCTAGACTATACCCCAAAGGCTTGTTTTATATCCTTAGATTAGGTTAAATAGGTGAGAATACCAATGTTACATGAACCTAATTCACAGTTTCTACAGAATTGAGCTATTTACACATTTTAATTCACTTTTTTCTCCACAATTGAGTATGTTTCAACTTTTAATTCACTTTTTCATGTTTTTTTCTCCATTTTAAGCTTTGTAGTGACCTTTTTACCTCCAATTTAACAACTTTATGACCATGGTTTCCTATTGAGTGTTGAGTATAGTAACCACTTACATCTTTCTTCTACGAAAGTAGTAATCAATCCATGGAAAAACTACTTTATTTTAGTGATTTTAATTAATATTCACGCCGTGGTAGACTTAATATGTGCTTATGACCCTTGTCTTTAAGGGTGTTAAATATTGTGATAGTAAAAACTCTAATTGTTTCATGATTTTATGCTACCATAGTTATATTTGGGTGGGATCACCACAGATCAATGCCCATAAAAGAAAACCAATAATTCAAAAAAGAAACAATCTATAATCTTCACAAGTAACTATAAATGGACAAAGAACTTACGAATAATTTACCTAGTTCGTATCATTTGATGAAAAACCCTTGGCTTGTTGCTGCTCCAATATTCTTGCAGAAGTCTCTAATTACTATCTGAAAATGAACAAGAACTAGAAAGGATTAGTTATAGTTGCAAAAGTTATAATTATAAATGAACTTGCAGAATTCCACATCCAATCTTGAACATTCATAAACAATAATTGAACAATTTATATGGTTGGAAAAGAGATTTATTTTATATAAAAATGAAAAACAAGATACAATAGAATGGTATCACATGAGTCATGTTGTGGCACTATTCTAAAACTGAGATAATATTTATTCCACCCGAGCCTCCAAACAATCGGCTTCCAAATCCGAATACTCACTTAACAAATGTGTCCAAGAGAATCACTTCATTACTCTAACATAATAAGGCTTGCAAGAAGGCTAGAAATGTAATTTTCAAAATAAGGACAAGGAATTTTATAGACACCATACAAAGGGCTTTTGTGGAAGATAGTTTTATTTGAACAACATGAGGATATTTTCTCTAACAATGCTTGACCTTCAAAAGATCTTCAGAAACTTCAAGAACTAGATTTTTTCTTTACCCATGGCTCTTCTATACTAATGAGGAGGAAATTAGGGGAGTTAGAGGAACTAATTTATGAGATTTTGGAATTGGGAATGGTTGTAACCAAATTTTTTTCCTTAAAATAAGTTTTTAATTTTAATTTTTACCCTTGAAAAAACATATACGTGGGCTAGCCATAAGTTGGACATGTATACATAGGATAACCTACTGTACGACACATATGTGTTATAAAACACAAATTTTAAGAAGTTTTCAAGGAAAAAATGGTGTCCATACATCACAAAGGATCAATAAAGTCTACAAAAGAGGGAAATGGATAATATCATACCATCATAAGCATCTATGGGACTGGTGTGACAAAATATGCTATAAGTGATCCCCCCTAATGCATGAGTTCATAGGGATAGACGGTGGTTGAAATACATTAAAACATTTTAGAAGTGAGTGCAGAAGTATCCCAGATGAAACTTTCCATAAATCATCCATAAGCAATAGTTACAACATATCAAGTAAGAACTCTCTCTTCCTGAGGAAAGCATACCCATGCTCAGGAGTAACAAGAAGCATGGCTGCCAAATCAAGTACATTGTGGATCCATGAGGTATATAAGTAGTGATGATGGCCATGAAAATGAGTACACAATGGATCCATGGATCCATGTCAAAAGGAGATCCTACCAATGAAAGAGATACATAGTGGATCCATGTCTCAAATCAAATGAAGATATTTGGAAATAAGTATTGGGAAGATCAATATACATAAGAATCAGTGTCATAAAATGAATAAATGACAATCCAATGTAACCCGAGTCATAGCAAAAAGATATGAATGTATATAAGATACTCCAGGTCTCCAAACCAACTAATATAGGTATGAGTCTAAACTATCTTCAGCGTGTGAAATCGCGAACCTGGGAAACACTTTGGTGACAAACGGAGTGAAAAAAATGGAGCGCGGGCGGATGATCACGCGAAAAAAAGTCAAACTCAAACTCTAGGCCGAGAGTTTTAAGAGTTCAAACTTTGGGCCGAGAGTTTAAAAAAACTCTAGGCCGAGAGTTTGAACCAATCGCCGCACTGTATTTTAAAAAAAACTCTCGGATGAGAGTTTGAACTAAACTCTGGGCTGAGAGTTTGGAAGACATTTTCTCGCTCGAGAGTTTTTGGTCAACAATTCCAACACCATTTCTGCAGAATTCAGAAATGTGTCACTTTAACAAGGTCGGACCACTGCAAAACATGAGAATTACATGTCGGAGTTTATACCAGTAGATTCACCATTCAATCTACTTTCTAGTAATATAAGTTTTTTTCAATTTCATTTAGGATTACTATTTTTTTCTATTTTTTTACTAAACTTTATCATTAAAAAATTAAGTGACTGAAAAATTAGTCACAATGAAAATTCAATATCATCACAATGACGAAGCCAATTTTTTTAAAAAAAATACAAGAATGTTCCTTGAAGTGTCCTCTTCAATGGGTTGGTTTTAGTTTGTTTGATAAGAGTAACATTTGAAAGAAAATGTGAAGACAAAAACATGTGTCAATAATGCACCATTTTCTGAACATACGCTGTTTCGATAAATAATAAAAAATAATTCCCAAGTCTTAAAAAACTCGAAATATAGTCCAAGATCAATTTTAGTGTGTGTAGATTATGAGCATACAATTTTTTTCCCTAAAATGAATAACCATCTATCAAAAAACTATCGTCAACACAGGTCACTCATTATCCACACCTAAAATTTTCAAGTATATGCCGTTGGTTAACAACAATATTGTCCCACGGTATGTCCATAAAAAAAATTTAAAAAAATACTAGTAGAAAGCTAATTCAATTCTGTAAAACCTTTGTGTTTACTTCAAGTTGAAATTCCTAAGGAAGATATGGGTTTGAAGAGGTCGAAGTTGAAAAACATAAAAATTAGTAGTTTTCTTTGTCAAAAACAAGCCAAAATTGTTTCCCAACTTCATGTTTTCACCCGTGAATATATGTATTGAAGTCAAACATAGTAAGACATAGTTTGATTACTGGTCATTGATGTATACTGTTTACAAATGCGAGCCAACTCACCAATAATGATAATGAGGAGCTGCGTACCTAGTATAATCTAACAAGTGTGAATAAATGGTTTGACATTGAACAACTGTAGAATCTAATGATCAACATACATTGATATTTCCCACTATCAGTAGCAAGGAAACCTACCACTAATGACTATAATTTCCAAATTACTAAAAGGACTCTAGAAATCTATTCCAAAATATATGCTTTGGAGTTGATGGGAAGTGATCAGTTGGAAGGAAGGAATTAAGGAATCCCCCATCATCCAACACGAGGTAATAGTAGAAGGACAAATATTTAGTGGAATAAACTGATTGATTCTGAAATGTACTTGACATTGGAAGCATGACATACTAAATTCAATAGTTTTGAGGAGTGGTCGACACAAGTTAAAAGCTCCGTTGAACGTAATCATGACACAATAAGTGGCTAATGCAACATAGACTCAAGAACGAACTAGACATAATATTGTGATGTATGATACATCAACATAATTCCCCATAATGACATGAAGAGTAACCAGTCAGGGGAGATAGTGCATAAACGAGTTCAACTTCCTAAATCCATAGTATAACCCAAATTGCAGAGACATAGACTCAAAACAATATGCTTTGTTCAAGGATGACGTGACCTGTTTCCATACATAAATAAGAAGATGACTCTTTCCCATCCGTCTTTTTGGAATTTTTTTTTTTTATCTTTTTCATATTATAAAGTCTTGAAAATGAATAAAAGAATCGTAAATGTACATGGAAGGAAACAGGTGTCAAGGACAAGTGAACTAGTCCCAAGCGCAAAGAACGAACCTATGCATAATGCAAGGAGCATGAATGGGATAAAGACACTCAGGGTATGTTTCCTCTCGATAAATTTGTGTTATGTTGGAAAGGAAAAATGATGCAAGGATTAACGATAATGAGATAATACATGATGGCTTATAAGGAGCTGAAAGTTAAAATTTGACATAAGTTTCAAAAGCACAAGCAGAAAGATGTGATGCATTTACAACTTAAAAAAAATACTTAGAGTCCCCCATAAGGAAATGGCCAACATAAAATATGAGGAAGAAGAATGAGTCTTCAATTCAAAGTTAGGAAACACCACCAAGGGACTCTTAGTCCTAAAGATACAACAACATTGGTACCATGAGACAACATGATCTAAGCTAGGATACCCACGTAGTAGGAAGGATCTAATGTGAAAATATGACATATCTATATAATGGATTGATAAATGTCGTAATTTTTCAAAGATAACCTAAGGTGTTTTGAAGTTGGATAAGACAATGACAAATGAAAATGGAAGGAGAACCTACCTTACGTGCATGTTTGTGGCTACAATACCTTAAAAATCGATGCTGAGGCTAAAAGAAATCATCATATTATATTAAAAGGTTTGAAAAGTATGCCAATATATATGTAAAGATTGACCCAATTAGTCCCAAATAAAAAAATAACTATCCAGCTATATGAAAGTGGGTAAAAATGAAATATATATTAGGTAAAAATTTGAAAATTTACCATTTTATTTGCAAAATTGAGAAAAAATTTGTGTTTGGGTGTGACAGCAACCTTAATAGTTAGAGGTCAATTGCATGATCTAGGAGAAAGCATTTACGGTGTCGTTAGAGACAGGGAAGAGCTCTTAACCACCTCTTTCCATTAATGTCCATTTTATTGCATTTCAATTCCAGTTTTAAGATTTTTAGGGAGTCCCTAGTTTTAAAATGTGGCATACATGGGTTGTAGTGGAACGGGGCATGCATGTCATGAGTATATGCGTCAGTCTCCACTACACGGTTCATATATCTCTATGAGCAAATATTTTTAAATTTTGGATTGAAATTTGTCAATTTCTTGGTAGGATGGTAATAGAGTGGCATGAAAGAGAGTACTAGGAAATAGACAATGATTTCCTTGAAGATTATGAGGCCTAGGAAGAACTCCATTTATACAAATTGTATAGGTTCTTTGAAGTAAAAAACATGGGGGGGAAGAGGTTACTACAATTTTTGATGAGATATTGGGATCTCGATGTAGAGTTCTTTATGCTGGATGGAAAACCTTTTAGGATAGATGTTGAGGATATCTACTTCATCACAAGACTTTCCTGCCACACATAGGTACCAAGATTTAAATCTCTCGATGTTGGAGGCATAACAATCGAGGAGTATGTGGCAATATTGCACTATCGGGGCTCAAAACATTGGAACATAGGTTCCAATTAGAGACATAGAAAAGTTGAGCCTCGATATCATCATCATGATGATTGGGTGAATTATCAGATTGATGCACTCACCATGCACAACCAAGATTTTTTCCAATTAAAAAATGCAAATGGCACCAACACATGGTTCGATGACCAAACAACTTACATTTACTCTAAAGTTTCAACCATGCTCATCCAAGTACTAGCTATGCTTTGTGGTATGGAAATAGTCAACGGTGGGAAGAACAGTTTTGAAACTTCAATAAATATTCACCTACCACAATACATCGTGACTCTCCATCTTCGATCCAACGGCGTGGGATAAACTAGCACTCCTCGCTCTTTACTTGATTTTTTTTTGTGGGTTTCTGGTCCTTTCAATAACACTATACCAAACCAAGGTACTTCCCTCTAGTGTTTTTCTATAACAGTAGTTAAGGATTGCAGCGACACCTAAATTCAATTTAACAAAGGTTATGCTTCATACAAGCTGGGATAGGAATTTTGAAGTCTTCCCAAGTCTGAATAAGGAAGGATATGCAGGTCTATTTGTGTTCACACTAAACAATATAGTGTAGAGATCATAGAGCATTGTCACCCCTCTGTCGAATCATTTACGCCAACGCAAAGATATTTAACCATCGTAGACTGGTTTGAGTTTATAAATACTGCATATATGTGCTTCCTCTGAACGTTTTCCCGCTATATACTTCGCATATCTGGAACGGAAATCTCTTACCGAGCTCTATTTGAGTACCAAATAGCACCTTCCAACGTGCAAGGGTACGAGTAATAGCAGATATAAATATATTGTGCCCCTATTTTTTTGTTTCATCACTAGTTCCACGCAGATCGTGGACTTCCCTTCATCTTCAAAGCACGGAAATGTGCATAAAACACAAAACACGCAGGTCTATGTCAATATTATCGATTTGGGTTGGTCAACTCACAAACTATGTAAAGACAGATCACCCATGTTGCAAAACACATTCACAATTAATTTACATAATCAAGGGCAATTGAGGCAAGCTATATTCCAAACACAAAGGATGGGTACTATATTCTTTATTCCTAAGAACACACACAAATCGATACAATTCATACATATTTAAAGAACTCATTCAATCCTATCATATCCGAGCAAACAAGATATAGAATACTAAAAAAAGAAACTCTTCAAAAAAATATCCCTCGACCCAGCAAACAGAGATTCAAGGGTGTAGTTGGAAAAAAGATGGCATTTATTACATGCACATCTACTAAAAAACCAACCTAATCCATATTAAATATTCTATAAGAATCTTCATATCTCTTAATCACTTAGAATAACTTCTAGGTCCACTCAGGTTGAATGCTAGGTTCGAATGCTCCTACATCAAACTCTCAGGGAAGAAAAAAAACCTCCAACAATTCTTCAGGATCTAGATTATGCTTGGAGACCTCTACTGCTATCATCCAGGTTGCATCTGAAATTGGTTGATGTCTCCATTTGACTAAATACTGAAAACACTCTTTGTTCCTGGTTTTTCTTGAAACTCTTTTGTCTAGTATTGCTTCAATCTGCTATTGTACCTTCTTGGGAAGTTTCTCTTACCATTCCACAGTTTGATCCTCATTATTTGCAGTCGCATCCTCTAACATAATACCTAAATATTTAAAAGGATACAGGTCTGAAACATTGAAAATGGGAGATATTTCAAGGTATGGAGGAAGTTCTATTTCATATTCATTTGCAGAAAACTTCCTTATTACCTTACAGGGTCCAATTTTCTTCAGTTTCATCTTATTATAAGTCCCCCTTGGAAACCTTTCTTTCTTGAGATAGGCCATAACCAAATATCCAACCTGAAAGCTAACGTCTCTCCTCTTGAAATCAGCCTTTTGTTTGTACTTTCCAACACTCTTCTCTAATTTCTTTTTGACATTCTTCTGGAACTCTTGTATGCTTGATGCAAAGTCTTCACCATCCACACTCCTTAGTTATTTTTTTCCAAAATTACTGAGTTCATACACTCCTCTTCGATGCATTCCATACATAATTAAGCCTGAGTCATTATAGGCAAATTCATCTGAACAAGATTAAAATCCCATTACTTTGGATTCTCATGAACAAGAATTCTTAGTATATTTCCCAAGCTCCTGTTTACCACATCAGTTTTACCATCAGTTTGACGGTGATAAGAATAACTAAAGTTGATATTCATTCCCAACTAGAGTCCTCCAAAAATGACTAACAAACTTGGTGTCCCTGTCTGAAACAATACTCAAAGGAATACCATGCAACCTTACAACTTCCTAGAAAAACAAATTGGAAATGTTAGTTGCATCATTAGTCTTTTTACAAGCCATAAAATGATCAATTTTGGAAAACCTATCTACTAACACATAAATAGAATCATTTCCTCTTTGTGTCCTAGGAAAACCCAAAACAAAATTTTTAGACCAAAATATTGTCATTACGAGTTATGTGTCCTTCATTTTCCCTGGTTCCTAAAAGGACTTAGGCCAGTTGATTTAAAGAAGAGTTGTTGCCTACTCCTTTTTCCCTTTGTTGTCACCCCGACGCACCTTGCACATTGAAAAAGTGCATCAGACCCCTGGTGACGTGCTATACACATTGACAGAGCGCCTTGGTGACACCTTTTACCTTTGCAAAAGGTGCATCACCCTTCAAAGATGTGTGTTTCCTACATACAAAGTGCGACACTATTGGTTTAAAAAGAGAAAGAGAAGCTTCAAGCAGCTTCTATAACCCATGGTTACGTGGAATCTTATCCCTATGAACTAGGAAGGGTGGCACTCAATCCCCTTACCTTTTTCGATGATACCTTAAGATTCTCCCACAAATAATCAACCTCTCCTATCCCTTTAGGCCTATAAATACAAACCCTCTCTCCATGGTTAGGGAGGAAAAAGATAGAGCACTTAAATGCTGGTGCAAACTCCACCACATCTGTTCCCTACCACATTCCCCCCGAACGATGAGTTTCTTGCACCAATTCACAAGACAATGGAATAGTTACGGATACTTGGAGAACGGGTAAGGTGCTAGAGTTTTCCTCCCTGACCCACCCCAAAGGTACCCATTCTTGAACAACATTCCCCTATACATTCTTTTACTCTCCCATCATTAGGAATATATGTGCCCATTATGACCACCTATGAACCGGGCCAACCTTCTTTTTCGTCTAGTACACCTCAAAATCATTCGGTCGGTTCTACACCCCTCTTGACCCCAATGACTGGAGGGAAACCTTCAGCTACCATTAAATTCAGAAATAGAAGATCACCTTCGACTAAAATTTTTAGCAATGGTTACCCTCTATTTACTTGTCAATATTTGATCACGGGTCAACCTACAATTAGTGGTCAACATATGCTTACCAGGCATACTCCAATTGGTGGACACCCATCAACTAGGGGAGAACCCGTAGTTAGTGGAAAAAATGTAACTGGAGGGAAACCTCTAGTTAAGGGATAAAGTGTAAGTGGAGGGCATCCTTCGTACATGAACTACGATATGGATAGAAGTTCACTACCAGCCACAGGACAAGCTACGTGGGCATATCACATGGGGGTTCCATCTACTTTGACCCAACCCCCATGGGAGCATGCATACTCGGGTAATCACAATATTTCAATGGGTCAAAATTAATCAAGGAATATTTACCCCGGATTACCTTATCCTGGATATATAAACACCCCATGGGGGCATCATAATATTCCACCTTCTGGAACCCCAGCCAGTGGCCCAACCCCCCCCCCCCCCCACCACCCCCACCACCTGTCCCACCCCATCCTACACCACCTTTCCCACATTCACCTCCAACATCCAAAGGAACCCCGTACTTCGGAGGAGGACCTCCACACTCTGGAGGAGGACCCCCTTCTGGTCCACCTCCTAATCTAGGAGGAACACCTCCATATGACCAACCATCTATGGGAGGAACTTATAATCAATCGATCCATGGTCCTACCAGTACCCAGATGCCTTATCAATATTACCGGTATCCACAGCCAAACCGATAGTTACCATTTTTGGCCACGTTAGAGTTTCCAGATCTGTCACATTTGACCAATGATCCCATCCAACATGGTATAAATTGGCCACCCATTCCTGTGAAGTTAACATTGGACATACCCAAATTTGATGGAAAACCCGGTGAGGATCCTAAGAACCATGTAATGACATACCATTTGTGGTGCTCCTCCAATTCGTTAATGGATGATTCCATATGTATGATCATTTTTCAACGAACCCTCACCGGTACCATCACAAAGTGGTAAATCGAGTTACCACCACAGTATTTCATCGATTTTAGATCTTTAATTATGGCCTTTTTTACCCATTTTCAACTATGGATCTGCTATGAAACCGACATAGAAGTTTTGACGTCTCTTCGACAATCAACCTCCACTCACATTTCTGATCATATTCATGAGTGGGTAAGGAGACGTCGACTCATTAAAGCTCCAATTCCAGTTAAGCTACTCGCTAATTGGTTTACTAAGTCATTATTACCCATAAAAGATAAATATGTTGCTATGGTAGGGGTCGTTATAGAAAAACAATCCATCTCACGTGCTCAATATCTATACCTAGTTTATGCTAAATCTGGAACATTATATGACATTATTCCTAATTCCCCATGTGCCACACATGATCCAACAAAACCTCCCATGGGATCACATGCTGATGTCATCATCAGTTCCGTTCATACCCAGCCTGCTACTCAATCGAGAGGATCTACCTACCACATGAATTCAACCCCATCCTCATCATAGGATGTAAACAACACCAAACGGTCACCCAACCCTACTTCCACTATGAAGGTGAATTCAGTCCAATCTGCGTTACCTCATAAATCTAGTGGTAAAAAGAAGAACATAGGAAAATCCAAGAATTCTTCTAACTAGCAGGAGCACAAAAAAAATCCTTATCCTAATGACACAAAACCACGATGGAAGGCCAAATATCCTTGTTTACGGTGCAGTGACGATCACTTCATGAAAGAATGTCCACATTGTAAATACATCCAAAAGTTTCTCAAAGGAAACCTTACACCCCCAGTTTTAATTAACACCTTCCCCACACAACAAAAACAAACGATTGTGCAACCACCACCTCCTTCTCAAGGAGAACCTTCCACAACCCCTCATGTTATCATGATGCATAGTGAAACGTTCAACTTATCTACCAAGTCATGTACATATGACTCTATTCCTGACAAGGAATCTAATGGAGTTAATACTGAAAAATCCTCCCCTTCTACGTCCAATGTTCCTCCACCACAAGGTCCTTTAACCATAGAGAAACCTCTACCAAATGCAGTATTGCGTCCACCAAAAAACACAATTCGGAAATCCATTTTCAACCCTAATGCCCAAGCCACGCAAAACTACAACATTGTAGAATATTTAGCCCAGGATCTTTGTGCTATGTCAACGCTTGAAGTCTTAAAAAAATGTCCCAATCAACATAAGAATCTGCTATCTGCTATAGGAGCAGTGGACCCAGATTCCTATAACACTATTATGTTTCAAGTGGAGTATTTCAAGATGAGGCTTTCCCACCAATTGGCATTTAAAATCCTTACCAATGTTTATGGGAAAAGTATCCATTGTACGTTTTATAAGAAAGAGCCTCAACTTCTGTTATGTCGATATCTTGCTAGAGAGCCATTGAATCTCCCGAGTTGAACCATTCCCCTACTACTTTGAAAGCATTTCACAGATGTGGATTTGAACCCCACTAGCTATTACAATATTTAGCCGTATAATTGGGAGGTAAGACTGTATCCATTAATGTGGAAGTAGTCTCTGCTCCATTAGATTCTAATTTTTTACATGGTCTAAATTGGATCTATGCCATGACTATGGTCACATCATCCATCTTCCGCATTGTGCATTTTCAAATCATGGGAAAAATGTCACTGTTGACCAATTAGATTTTTGTACACCTGACCCCGCTACTAATCCTGCAGATAACGTCCCTCTCTTGGGACACTCATCGCAAATATATAAGAGTGTGGGGGTAGGACTCCTAAAAGACTCATCCATGATCCCATCCTCCTCCAACTCGATAGACCAATGGATTGTGCCCAATCTTAATCACTTTGATTTGAGTGGGAATGTAATGCATCTCAGCCCTGTTGAATCCACTTATGAGGCCATCCAATCAACACCCTATTTATTGGATTCCCACTCTTCAGTTGCATCTAACTTAGGTTCTCTTCCATCTAGGAGGAACTCATCCCCACCATCACCAAATCGTCTAGTCCAAACTATTCACTCTGATGAATCGATAATGGATATTATGAGCTTGGATGAGCCTCCATGGGAAGACCATCACCATCGATCGTCTTTCCTCCCGCCTTTAGACATGGTAGAGAACATGATTCATACTATTGTTTCACCACATGTCTTTCCTCACCGTTAATCTCCTATTCTCATCCAGTATACGATAACCGAGGGGAATTTGGAAAACATCATGCCTACCATTACCTTAGACATATCGGTAAAACCAAGAATCGTGGAATACATCCACATAGGCCAAACTTGTTCTCCTAATGAAATCAAGACTTTTACAGTCTTGTTTAAACAATTATGCGACGTATTTGCATGGAGATATGAGGAAATGTCGGGGATTGATCTTGCTATTTTTATGCATGAAATCCAAACATATCCAAACGCCAAACCTGTCCAGAAAAAACTTCGTCTAGTGCACCCTAGGTTTTTGGGTACACAGGGAACTCCCAAAAGACCGAACACCTAGAGCAACCCCTTCACACAAACATATCACAGATTGATACAGCGATTTTTTGACGTGGTTTAAACTCTCGAGAGGGAAACACTCCACAACCCAGGCCAAATAGCTTCTATGAAGCAGTTTATTATGCAAAAGAAATAAAGTTACAAATGAGCTTCTCATAATCGATCAACTAGACAATGACCCTCCATGCTCTTTAAATAGAGATCATGGACCAATTGGGTGTTAACCCACAGATCAAAGGTAGGTATGATCTAAGAGAAGTTGAGCCATCGGATCACTCTATGTCTAGAACATATTGTGATCATCGGATTAAATATTTACAAATGCATACTAATGCATACTAAAGAAACACACTTTACCTAACAGATATATTACACAAGTTGATCTTAACTAACTCCTAAGTGTCTAAATATCCTAACATACCCCTTAAGAACAACTTGGGATAGGATTGAAGGATTTACAAAAGTGACACTATTAGGAAAAGGAAGGAGGCATTAGAGCCTATCCCCCCTTAATGCCAAATTCTTGAACTCCTAACATAGATCGAAGTTTAGAAAACTTCGCTTTTGTAAGAGACTTGGTGAAGAAACTTGATCATCTGTAGGGAAAAATAGCACTTCAAGAACACAATCATGAACAATATTTCTGATGAAGTGCATATGTATCTCAATGTGTTTGCCGCGTTGATGTAGAACTAGATCTTTGGCGATCTTGATGGCACTTTGATTGTTGCACCAAAGTAGAGTAGGATGCTGATGCTGGAATCCAAACTCTGAAAGGATCTTTCGAAGCCATAAAGCTTCCTGACTGGCATTAACTGCGGCTCGATATTCTTCCTCTGCTGAAGACAGAGAAAGAGCTTGTTGTTTCTTACAAGCCCAAGTGACAGGTCCAGATCCTAGAATGAAAACATAACCTACAATAGACTTTCGATCATTGGGATCGCCAGCCCAATCTAAATAAGTGAAACCAACCAACAAAGGTTTCCCCCTGTACTGTAATGAATACCAAACTGAATTGTACCTTGAATATATCGAAGTATTCTTTTAGCTGCTTTCTAGTGAATTTCATGAGGTGTTTTCATATAATGGGCAACACGACCAACGACAAAGGAAAGGTCAGGACGGGAATGAGTCAAGTATTAGAGACTACCAACATGCTGACGATACAAGGTGGCATCTACTTCAGGTGAAGTACAAGTGATAGAAAGTTTGAATCTAGACTGGAAGAGAGAAGGGGCTGGTGTACAATCTTCCATGTCAAAGCGACGAAGAAGGTCACAAGCATACTTAGACTGAGAAAGAAAGATTCATTCTTTGGTTTGCAGGACTTGGAGGCCAAGAAAATAATGCAAATGTCCTAAGTTTGACATTTCAAAAATTTCCTTAAGGCTGGATTTCACATGGGTTAAAAGCTTAGGGTCACTACCAGTAAGAATAAGGTCATCAACATATAGAAAAAGTATGAATAAGATGGTTTCCTACTTTCTTGGTATAGACATTGGGGTCAGAATGGCATCTAGAAAACCCAATGTCAAGTTGAAAGCTATCCATTTTGGCATACCAAGCTCTAGGAGATTGCTTAAGGCCATATAAGGATTTCTTAAGGCGACAAACAAGGCTAGAGCTATTCTGAACATATCCAGGAGGTTGTTCTATGTAAATTTCCTCCTGTAAATCACCATGTAAGAATGCAGACTTGACATCCATTTGATGAACTTCCCATTTATGTAAGGATGCAAAGGAAAGAACAAGACGGATGGAGTTCATTTTTGCGACACCAGCAAAGGTTTCATTGTAGTCAATCCCTTCAACTTGGGAAAAACCTTCGGCAACTAACCTTGCCTTAATTCTTTCAACACTTCCATATGATGCATACTTAGTTCTATAGACACATTTACATATGACAAATTTTCTTCCTTTTGGAAGAGGTACAAGATACCAAGTATCATTTTCCATTAAGGAACGATATTCTTCATCCATAACTGCATCCCAATCTGGATTTTCTGAAGCTTCTGCAAAAGTTTCTGGATCATGATTCTCAGAAACCTGAGCCAAAAGAGAAGAGGCTCATTGAAATTGAGAACGTGTTCGACATTGATCTCTAGTATCACCGGCAAGATCACTAGCTGCTTCACATGTTGAATGGACCCATCGAGGAAGCACTTGTGGTGGTGCAACTGGAGGAACATGAGCAGGAGGAGGTGGATTTTCATCATCACTGTCATCATTAGAAACTAGAGTTTGAAACCTATCAAGGAAGTTGGAAGTAGAAGAAGGCATAATCGCCGAATCAGGCTCACAGGCCAAAGATGGCACAATCTTCGAGTTAGGCTCGCAGGCCAAGAGATTTTCATCAAATTTAACATCTCTTCTAATGATTATATCATGAGAATGTGGTTGAAGAAGTCTATAACATTTTACATCTTCAGAATATCCAACAAATATGCACTTTTCACTTTTAGGCTGCAATGCTTTCCATTTTTCATCCGGAATGTTAGCCCATGCTTCACTACCAAACACACGGAAGTGACTTACATCAGGTTTAGTTTTACTCCATGCTTCTTCCGGTGTGATACCTTGCAAAGCTTTAGTGGGGTGTGATTAACTATGCAATTTGCACAATTTATGGCTTCAACCCAAAATTGAAGACTTAGTCCCTTAGATTGGATCATACAATTAGCCATTTCTTTTAAAGTGCGGTTCTTCCATTCAGCTACACCATTTTGTTGTGGTGTATATGGAATAGTGTACTGTTGTTGGATTCCTTGTTCAGTGCAGAAAGTAGCGAAATTTTTGTTAACACATTCTTCTCTATTGTCGGATGATAACTTAATAATTTGATGACCAGATTGTTTTTCAACAAGGGCCTTGTAGGACAAGAACATGTTAAATACTTCGCTCTTAAGTTTTAGGAAATAAACCCAAGTGCATCTGGAGTAATCATCAATGAAAGTTAAGAAATATTTGAAACCATAAAATGAAGCAGATGGAAGAGGACCACACAAGTCACTATGCACAAGCTCCAAGGGAACCGGGGTGTGCCAAGAGGCATGTTTGTCAAAATTGTCCCAATGATGTTTTCCGACTACACAACCAAAACAAACACCATCCCTGCAAGATACCATCAGAAGACCTGTCACCATATTGTCTTTACATAGTTGTTGCAATAAGCGATAATTTAAGTGACCAAATCGCTCATGCCAAAGTTTTCTCAAGTTATCACTATGAGAAACATAAACTGAAGGAAAAGGTGATGACCCAAAGTTGTTAAATTTGTACAACCTGGTAATATCATCAACAATTCCGGTAGCTAGGACATGTTGAAGATCTTTAAAATCCTTGATTACAACTTGGTGAGGTGTAAACGTCACAGTTTTACCTTCACCGGAATGAGTGATTTGATAGACTGATAACAAATCGCAAAAAATTCTTGGAACACATAGTACATCACTAAAATGACCATTATCTACTGGAATAGTTTCAGATCCTACAACACTTAGAGATTTATCATCACCAACAAATATTTGTTTGGTGTTACATTCATGCATAGTAGAAAAGATGGCTTGATCCTTAGCCATATGATAAGATGCTCCATAATCAATGAGCCATTCATTTGAAGTAGAAGAAGAAGAAGCAGTATAAGCATAACCAGAAGCATAAAGTGCATGTCCATGAGAGGTAGATTCTGAAGGCGAATCTAGGCTAATGTGGTGTTTCTTCATTTTTGCTTCCAAGGCTGTCATCTTCTTGAAACACTTAGATTCATCATGATTATCTTTCTCGCAATAGTTGCAATGACGCTCAGTATTCTTTCCTTTTGGCTTGGATCCTTTGTCATTTTTTAAAGAAGAAACTGACTGAGAGGGTTTGGGACCCTTGTTTGACTTATTATTGCAAAAATTTTGTTTCTTGGGAGGCTTGGACTTTTCTTTCTGTTGGGACAATAACGATTTCCCAGATGTATCTACATTGTTGATCATTCCAAGATAGATGAGCTTATCTTTCTCTCTAATCAAGGAATCACAAAAGGATTCAATACTAGTCTCTTGATAGCTAGCTGCATTCAAGGATTCTTTCATGGATTAAAATGTAGATACAAAAACAGAATATGCAGGTCCAAGTTTTGAAAGAATATGACAAATACATTGTTTGTCTTCCCTCTTAATCTTGCATTCTTCACATAAGATTTTAAGAGTTTTGTACTTAGAGAAATAATCTTGAATGCATGAAAAATCACTTGGATTTAAAAAAAAAACTCATTTTCGAGTTCATGACCTCAAATTTCATTGTGTTTACCAAACATAGCTTCCAACTTGTCCCAAGCTGTATCAGATTCATCAAATCCAAGTATGTGGAATCGCAAATCAGTAAATATTGACATCCCAATCAATCCACGAGCTTCATCACATCTATTTTCCCATTTTATTTTCTTATCATCATTAGTGGGTTCTGTTTCTTTCCCTGAGATAATTATGAAAAGTCCCCTACTTCATAGAACATCCTCCATATGATATTTCCATGAGAAATAGTTGGAACTGGTAAGTAGAATATGACAAGGGGCCGCCATTTTATAAAATTAATGGCTGTAAAAATAGAAACCAATAGTCTGGATGCAAAAAGATTGAAAAAATAGGCAATTTAAAAAAAAACGGCACTGAAAACTGACTTCATATGATGAAGTTATGCTTGAAGAAAGAAAATGTTGAAGGTGTCTCCAATAGTGACGTGGTAGATAGAGAATGACCAGCTAAAAAAAAGAACCCTCCTCTTCCCAAGATGAACCTTTGAAAATCACTTTACAAGAAAGTTGCTTTTAAGTGAATCACTTTTGTAAAATAAGTGATTTTCACTTTTACAATGATGTTACTTTAAATAGTGCAAGAAAAAAACAACTTAAGTGACTCACTTTTTATTTTTATTTTTATTATTTAAGTGAGATGCACTTTTACAATAAAGTAGCTTAACATTAGAAATTGCATGCACTTTGTTTAAAAGTAACATAATAAGACTTGAACTCAAGACCTATTAAGGAATAAAACAACTTTGAACCAAGTGAGCTAAAGTTAAAAGGTACGTAAAAGAAGGGAAGGAAGAAGGTTTTTTTTTTTTTTTTTTACTCTTCTCTCTCAGTTTCCGTGCCTGCCTCTTTTCCTACAAATCACTCCACAAACTGAAACAAAAAAAAATTTCCACAATTTTGGGGTTAGATCTCATTAGCTTTCCTGGAAAGTCTATGTTTTCTCTTTGTTTCTGATTTGCCGAGATCGCACAATGTGCATGGCAATGAGCATACGCAATCGAGAAAAACCCTTTCCCTTTATGCTTCTGATTCGTCGATATCGCACAAGGTGCAAAGCAAAGAGCATACCCAGATAGGGAAAGTAACAATCCGAAACTAAAAAAATCTAATAATAAAAAATGATAAAATGTGAGATATTTTAAAAATAAAAAATAGAAAACGTCACCATAACATTATACCTTCATATCTAATGAAATACGCGTTTCTGAAGCAACTGGAAACCGTTTTTGATCAAATGAAAACTATTTCTCAATGGAAACGACACTCTGGATGTAATGGAACACCTCCCACAGATCATAAATGCACATAAATACCGAACCCAGAAACCCTTCCAAGTTTCGGCAACAACAGTTCAAGATCTAGAACTTAACCGGAAGTGGCTCTTCATAAACGTTCTGATACCATGTTTGGGTACATAGGGTACTCCCAAAAGACCGAACACCTAGAGCAACCACTTCACACAAACAGATCACAGATCGATACACCAATGTTTTGACGTGGTTTAAACCCTCGAGAGGGAAACACTCCACGACCCTGACCAAATAACTTCTACGGAGCAGTTTATTATGCAAAATAAAGAAAGTTACAAATGAGCTTCTCATAATCGATCAACTAGACAATGACCCTCCATGATCTTTAAATAGAGATCGTAGACCAATTAGATGTTAAGCCATGAATCAAGGGTAGGTATGATCTAAGTGAAGTTGAGTCGTCAGATCACTCTATGTCTAGAACATATCGTGACCGTCAGATTAAATATTTACAAATGCATACTAATTCATACTAAAGAAACACACTTTACCTAACGGATATATTACACAAGTTGATCTTAACTAAATCCTAAGTGTCTAAATATCCTAACACTAGGAAGAATGCAACCATCAAAGCAGAGATTGAAAATTTGGGTTCATTTATGCTATCCCCTTGACATATTGGGTATCCAATGTCGTCCCGGTTATGAAGAAACAAGGAACGATCAGAGTTTGCATTAATTACAAGGATCTACATAAGGCTTGTCCAAAGGAAAATTACCCTACCCCATTTATCGACCAAATTATTTACAACTGCGCCAAATCTGTCATCTTTTCATTTATGGATGGATTTCTTGCTATAATCAGATTGAGATCCACCCAACCGATCAACATAAAACTGCTTTCATATGCCCATGGGTTACGTTTGGATATCGCAAATTACCTTTTGGCCTTAAAAATGATGGTGCCACATTCCAACAGTCCATGTCATATGCCTTTCATGATAGCAAGGATTTTTTCGAACCCTATGTCGATGATTTTCCTGCTCATTCAAATTGTCGTGATTTTTACATTGATCATCTGATGGCTATGTTTATCATATGTCGACGATACAATATCCGTTTAAATCCCCATAGGTGAATATTCTGTGTGGAGTCCGGACGTCTCCTTGGCTTCATCATTTCCAAAGTTGGGATCCACATTGATCCCCTAAAGGTAGAGGCCATTCTCTCCCTACCCCCACCCATAGATATTATGGAACTTCAAATTTTGCAGGGGAAGGAAAACTACCTATGCCATTTCCTATGTAATTTTGCAGAAAAAAAACAGAGTTATATGCGATTGTTAAAGAAGGATGTCCCGTTTATTTGGGATGACTATGCCCAAAAGGCCTTTGACAATCTCAAGCACGCTATTACTCATGCACCTATGTTACAACCACCGGATTACACCAAGTATTACATACTTTATCTTCCTTCCTCTACCTCAACTATCACTATGGTTTTAGAGCAGGAGGATAGCAACGCACAGGAACATGTGATCTACTACCTAGTGATGGTTTCATAGACTCTGAAACCTGTTATTCGCATGTGGATAATTTAGCTCTGGCAGTGGTCATCGTTGTCTAGAAGTTCCATCACTATATCCTGCTCCAGACTACTACCAATAGTGCAAATTCTAACCCTATGTACCATGTCCTCACATGTCTGGTACTAGGAGGAAAATACTCACAATGGATCGTGATTCTCCAAGAATTCAACCTTCAGTTTGAAAAGGATAAATAAAAAGATTCATTGGTATTCGCAGAGCTCATTTGTGATCTTCCCCGTACTGATCAAGAATCTGATCCCATTGACTTTATCCTCGATGAGTCATTTATTTTTATTAGTACTTGGTATGGATATATCACCTTGTATCTCCAAACCCAACGCTTTGGTCCTCACTTATCCCACGATGAACGTCGTTGTATCCGTCACCACGTGAAATATTACCTAATCATCGGTGATATGCTATACCGTCGTGGCATTGATTCCATATTACGACGATGTTTAACTCACAAGGAGGCCGATCATGTCTTAAATGATTGCCATTCAGGGGCATGTGGTGGTCATCTTTCTGGGATTGTTACAGCCCATAATATATTACACACTGGATACTACTGTCCATCCATTTTCAAGGATTGTATAGAAGGGGTCAAGAAGTGCTCTCCCTACCATCTTTTTCATCATAAAAAGCGCTTGCACCCATCCCAACTACATCTAGTTATTATCGTTGGACCCTTCGCAAAATGGGGCATCAACTTCATGTATTGTAAGCCTACCTCGGCCGGGGGCATAATTATATCATTTTTGCTATAGAATACTTTACGAAATGGGTCAAGGCTATGCCTAAAAACAAGGAAGACGATGAAACTATCACACTCTTTATGTTCAATCATATCATCGCTAGATTCAAAGTCCCATAAGCAGTCGTCACTGATCATGGATCACATTTCAAAAACAAGATGGTGGATGAACTAAGCGCCAAGTTTGGTTTTCGTCATGAAAATTCAACCCCCTACTATCCTCAATCGAATGGACAAGTAGAGGCCATTAGCAAAGTATTGAAAACCATGATTCATCCAAAACCAAGTTGTATCAGATGCATGATGACTAGGGACTGGACGAGAAAAACTGGCGAAAGAAAAAATCAAAGTGAAAAGAGACCGACGTATGACATCCGACATGAGAGGCGTTGGAAAGACAGGATTAACCAATTGGATGAACGTGCTCACCGACATCCCCAGACTAGTTTTGGATGGCATGACAACACAAAAGAAATAGAACAATTCCCCTCCAATGTGGAAGCAACAAAAAAACGTAGTCGGGATGGCCGACCGGCAGGACAAAAAAGTCAGAATGCAACCATCGAGGCATCAACAACCTATCACTCCAATTTAATTTCCTCATCAAATCAGTCTTTAATGCGCCCATCTACCTCTCGTTCCCCTGTGCCACCATCCTCCACTATAAATCCATATTTCGAGGACTCCTAGTTATTGTTTTGCCGAGAGCTTGAGCACCATAACTCAGAGCCACCAGAACTTGAGTTTGAACCAAGGAATCCTGAGTCAACCATGGCACCCAAGAAAGCTCAAACGACAACTCGATCCGCCGCATCTAAAGTGTGTGAACTTGAGAAGGAACAATCCCCCCTGGAAACTCAGTTGCAATTGATCGAGAATGCTAAGGTTTTAGAGCCGCATTGGAGAAGGACCTGGGGATATATTGTTAAGTGGGGAAAGGACCCAGATGGTCGATGGAGAGAGTCAATGGATAAACTGCGAACTGCTACAATACTAAAATACATGCATGCACCGCTGATTGAGAATTTTGGCGGACTAAAAGAAATCATAGCACAATTCATAGTCAGTAGGTACCATAGCGGGAAATTCTATTTCGATGTCCCTGTCGAAATAAATGGCAATATCATTCAAAAGATTACAGGCTTATCAAACAAAGGTGAAGATGTGTTGACACGGAAAAGACTAGAATTGATTAAAGAATTCACAGACCATCCGTCAGGGAGAAATTCCAAAGGTCTAGTAGTAAGTCACATCAAGTATGAGAACTATAGGATAATTGCTAGAATTGTGTCGACTGCTCTATCAAGTTCCGGTCGAGGGTTAGATCTCAAACTCAACATGTTGGAGGTGGTTCTGGGCATGGAAGCGCGATCTAAACTGTACAAACGAGCTGATTATTTGGCTGACATAATCAAGAACATTTGTTTCAAGTGCCAAGAAGAGGGTGCGAGTATTCGTTACCCATCCTTAATTATTTGGATTGCCATGTTGCACATTTGACCAGCTGGAAATAACGACTTTGTTGTAGAAAGGAACTTTCTAATGGAAAACTTCTGTTGCTTTACATACGGAGGAAGTCGTTTGGGACCATTGACAGTCAAAATCTGGTTAAATGTTTGGTTTCAAAACCTTAAAACTAAGTCGACAAGATGGAGGGTGAATCAGGTTGTCAGAAGAAGTCAGCCCCGATTAATGCATATCCAACTAGCACTCGATTACACATCAATATGGAATTTGCAGGGTGCAGCTGGTGCCGCAGAAGCTCTCGACTATTACCTATCTGTCGATGAAATTTTTACAAAATTGAGCAGACAATCAAATAAAAAACTACCAATTCTAGCTAAGGCACAAAAGGTCAATGTTCCCATTGTTGAATCCTTAATAGATGTAGAAAAGGAGGAAGAATACGAAAATCGACTATACACGAGCAATTTCACATATCAGGATGATCCGGTCAACGACACAAATCCACTTGCAATTACTCTTGTAGCACATCAAGATGCACCTGACACAGCGGAGCAGTCCAACGAAGATACTCAGTCCGAAAATCTTGATTATTCTCTGACTGAAGATAATATCTGATGGATATCATATGAGTTATCTAAAGCACGACAAAGAAGGAATATTAAAACACAAGGAAAGGGAAAAAGAAATATGATCATCAGAGAACTGACCGAGGAGGAGGAAGCCGAATTGTATGCCTATGCAACACAAATATTGGAGGATGCAACAGAGAACAAAGTGTTTGTTGAGGAGCAATTTAAAATATTCATGGAGGCAGAACAACCCAGTAGCCAGGAACCGGTTATAAATAAATTCAACATAACAGTTGAACCCCATGTTGACCTTAGTGCAATTCCCCCTCTACTTTCCCCAACCATTGTGATGGAGGAAACAAACATACACAAACCCCTCACATCCCTTCCACCTGCACATTTAGCATCACTCCCATTTTCAAATATTGTGCAGACCCTTCCACTTCACCTCAAACAAAAGATCCAAGACGACAATGACCTTAATCGGTTCATTTCCAACCTTCCCTCCCTATTTCCGAAGTGGCGAGAGTTAGTCACCAAGTAACCTGTCCTCGCCGACACTAGTTTTCCGACTGAGTCTGCCCCTCCCAATACTATCTCAACCGACTTAATATCCCGTCCAGAAAAGGTCACACCACAAGTAGTCGTCATGCATATTTTTCACCTCCAAAGAAACATCGAACCGAATAGTTTGATTATTGCCGATCAAACTTTGTCATTTATATCCTTGCCAGTTAACTTGTCGGTGGAGGAACCCCTACCTCCTCAACAACCTATCAATCCAGTAGAGATTCGGTTAGCCCTTGAAGACCTGGAAGAAATTGAAAATATGATTCCTGAAGTCGTGTCACCTTTAGTCGGTCTGGGTCAGTTTGGCAGCCCCATTTATTCCCCTCCTAACCCTGTCGATGAAAATCCCCCGGCATCACCAGTTGTGATAGTTGTCATTCATATGTCTGCCCCTTCCCCTACCGACAGAACCATTACCAATTCAGCAGTATCACAAGTTCAAGAACAAGCAGTACCAATTGAATATGCCGCAGCAGCAAAACCCGAGGCACCTATATTAGAACAAGTCTCTGGAGCAGCTGTCGAGGAAGTACATTGAACAAGCATAGAAGCTGAACCAGTTAGCCAAGTGCAAGCAGAACAATCAGCCACCATAATACACAAAGATGCAGAACATCAACCAGAAGCGGCCATGCCACAAAAATAAATAGTTCAACAGACCAAGGCTATAAACAAAGCACAAATCCAGAATAAGAAGCAATGCAAAGAAAAACGCTGACAGGAAAAAGAGAAGTAACAACAACGACAAAAACAACATCTTGACTACATTCACCAAGAAAGTCTCCTATCTGTACATCTTGATTAGTTCAGACCTATTTCGACATATAATCCACAAGATGCCACACAAGTAGAGATCAACCTACTTGCCGATGCAATCAATAGAGAACAAAGGCATTGGCGACTAGAAGCAGAGGAACGTGTCCAGAAACTACAGGAGGATCAAGCATTATTTTTGGCTAAGTGCCAAGACTTAGCACAACAAGTCATCCCAATTCCAGTGAGTTCCGACATGACTAGTTACCTCGACAAAGCATTTCAATTATTTCAAGTTGCCTGGTCGACATTACAAGATGAGCTCAAAAAGGACCGACAAGAACAGGCTATAGAAACATCTTCCCTGTTATCAACACAGTATGAAGCATTCACCTCAGCTTACAATCAGTTAATCAAATTTAATGATCAAGCATCTGTAGTCGTCGATGTCCTTTGCAATTGGTACACTCATTATGGAAATATATTCATAGAAATGCAGAAGAATCTCTAGCTACTAAGTGATCTCCATCATCAATGATTGGTAGCCAACAACACACTGATTCAAAAGATTTAAGATCAAATTATTATGGAAAACAAAAAATGTGAGAAGCTAGAAAAGAGGGAAGATCAGTGGATGTGTCAGGCTCGACCCAACCTCCTTAAAGTTAAACAACTTCGACCACATCTTCAAAGCTTGATTGCAACTGCCACTGAAAAGATTAATTTGTTTGGTCCGAACTTAATACATTTACAAACTAAGTCGGCACATGAGAAAATAGTAAACCTGTCGAGCCTCACCACACTCACTATTGATATTCAAAACACACTCTGCATGTGGGAAGATTTCCAGCACCAGTTGTCATTTCGACTGAATCCATTGTTGAGGTCTGCACCCAACAACAAATCGCCACCAGCTCTAGTCATGCATCATAGTACCAGCTAAATATATTTTTTGTACAAGTAATTTTGCATCTCCTTGTTTCTTCGGGACAAAGAAATATTTGTAGGTGGGGGAGATGTTGAAGGAGCCTAAGTCAGCCTGTCGACTAGGATCCCCTCCCGACCTATTGTAATGTGTGTCGACAGTTGTGTCGACTAGTCAGGTTGTGTGAGTCGGTTGCGTCGACAAGGTAGTTACATAACCGAATGTAAAAGCATATACATAGGCTGTTCAACCAATGTACTGAGTTACATTAGATCTGTTATGTGTATTTCCACATTGCTAAGTAATACAAAGGCTTGTGCTTCTCTCCATATATTGTCTCTTGTCTCTGGATCATTGTGCATGCTTGTTTATAATATATAATGTATCTCTGGTAACTATGTGACCCGTGGGACTACAACAGCATGTGATACTTTTTTCATCCTTTCGGCCATATCAGAATTTTGTCAAAACTACCACTAGTTTTACACCTTTCCAGTTGGTGTTTGGACTAGAGGCAGTATTTCCTATTGAGTGTGAAATTTCGTCGTTAAAACTAGTCATTGAAATTTTACCGAACACAACTGCTAGGGAATAACGATTCTTATACTTAGAAAAAATTGATGAAACCAACTATGATGTAGCTTTAGACAATGAAACACATAAGAAACACATCAAGGCCTAGTATGACAAATATGTAAAACCCCGTATCTTCAACGAGGGTGATTTGGTCCTTACGACGAAAAACATGGTAAGCTGAGGGCATGTAAACTTGAATTCATGTGGCATGGGCCATACATCGTAAAACATGTCTTGGAAAAGGGAGCTTATGAGTTGGTTGACTATGAAGGAATATCCTTAGGGTAGCCTCATAATGGGCTCTATCTAAATAGGTACTATGATTAAGTTATCTTGCATTAATACTCTATATATATTGTACATGATGTGTGTTTATGTTTTGATGTGACGCTTTCTTTTAGTCTAATAGGGTCTTATCTCGATTCTCGCTTATACCATGTTATTCCTAGATGTGCATATGCAAACTTGCTATGGATTCATGAATGATGCTAGCCAACACACCTGGATCCTCACCTCGACAACTTGGGTACTCTATTGCCTTGCCGCTGAACTGATAAACTCAGGAGGAACTTTCCTAGGTCTTGCAACTAATAACGTCGTCGAATATCATGCGGTGATCAGACTATTGGCCGACACCTTTTCCCTTGGTGTGGACCATGTTTCCCTCTACCTCGATTCTCAACTAGTGGTTTGTCATTTCAACCAAGTCTATGCTATCCGTGACCCTATATTACTCCATTTGTTTCGGTAGGTACGTCTCTTGGATGGGTCTTTTGATTCCATTCAATACCTACATGTTTTGAGATGTATGAACATGGTTGTCAATTCACTAGTTAATTTTGTATTAGATTGGCACATTGCACATTCATAAGCATTTCTATTAAAGATGAAAAATTGACACAACATGTAAATTATTTATCAATGTATAAGAAAACATTCATAAGACTCATATCCATCATAAAAATACATTGTATAAACCACTAGATAACATTTCATATTAAGTCTGGAAAAATGTTTTACAAAAAGGGTACTGATACAAAGATATGAAGCTCATGGCTTTCAATATGTCACATCTACAAAATATGAAGCCTATGGATTTCAGTACATCATCACATATACATCCTTTCCCTAAGGGTGCTCGTGGTAACATATGATGTCCCTAGCCACCCGGCAGAGTAACCGACCAAAACATCCCAGAACTACAATTGTCCTGCACTGATAGTTTCGGGGAAGATCGTCTATGGAGATGTTTGGAATATCAACAGTCAGTCGTTGGAGGTTCTCCTCCAGCTCATCTAGATATTCCACACCCTCCTGATGGACCACTTCCATCTCCTGAACTACTCGTTGCCTATTGATGGGTGAGGATCCCACCGGTCTCGATCGGCTAATATATGTGTAAGCAAGATATGAGATATCAATACTACACAAAAAAATGAAAAAAATCATAAAATACATAAAAAAGACAATATTTTTCTTACCAATCTTTCTCCACTGCTCTCCATCTGGAAGAGCTAAATCAGGGTCTACTTTGAATTCTACTCATGCATAAGCATAACATTCAACCATGAGTAGATGGCTATGTAAACACCTAAATAAACTGGGTCCGTATGTGATCATTGTCCCACCGCCACCATGGTGGGCCATCACCTCGGCCCACCTCTGCATACGTGGATATCATGGATCAAGATCACTAATCTTGACCTGAGGACGGAGAAGTGGAACCCTCTCCAAGAATAAAAATACCATGATGGAACCATAACCAAACTCTTTCAACTCCCCTTTGTAGCACTTGGTCAGTTGTTCTTTTAAGCTTGCGAGGAGCCCCCCACACCAGTTAAACAATGTAGGAGCCATATACTCGATGGCATACAACATATGGGCCTTGGTATCCTAATGTGGGGCCCTACTTCTTGCCACTCTCTTGATAGTAAAAAATACGATCCTCAAGGGATGATCCCTCACGTTCTTGATGGGAATTTTCCCACCCAACATCTGTGTGCATGGGGGAGTGTAGAACTGTTCTATAAGATCCTCAGTCGAACGGTCAGTACCCCTAGGTTCCGATAGTGACACCGGAGCCCCATGCCTAGACAATCCTGTCAAGAAGTATATATCCTCAATATCTAAAGTAAGGATATGTGTTCCAACTCTGAAATACTGTTGATCCGAATCCCATAACCAAATCAAGTAGTCCAATAACTGTATTTGGGATCTCATTCCATGTATGTGAAATAATTTGATCAAACCACACTCCCTCAAATCATTAACGGAGTGAGGATCATTTGTGGCTTGCACATTCTCCAATTTGTGCTCACGCTCTTTCCATTGCACCATTTTGATGGATAAACCCTGCATGAACATCAAAATAATACTCATTAAGTCCACTCTATTTCCTTAAAAAACATTTTTTGGGCCCCATTTCAAATTTCATGGGCCAAACTGCGTTGACGCACCCCATCTTTGCATATAGGGCATCACGAACACACTTAGCCTCTGGGGAAGGCGCATCACTACTGAGTGACGCACTTCCCAAAAGGGGAAATGAGAAGAACCTACAACAATTAATTGATGAAAGACACGATATATCAGATCACAAACTATTTTTATTGATCACGGGCCACATCGAGGGGGAAACCTCCTTTGAGAAAGCTCAATACAAAATAACTTCACGGTGCCTTCATTGGCCTCAACACAAACTTATATACTAAGTCTAGGCACCAATACCATGGGCCAATACAAACTATGGATCAACAAATACTACAGGACGACTTACAAAGCATATGCGTCCAACAACAATAATACATACTATGGATCAACAAATACTACGGGACGACTTACAAATCATTTGCATCCAACAACAATATACTAACAAATTAAAGAGAAGACTTGACATGGGTTCCTAACATCCCCTCCCTGTTAGAAAAATATTTGTCCTCAAAGCTTTAGATGTGGAAATTGTTGCTGAATCTGAACGGGTGGTTCCGATGTAGCATCCTCTGGTTGCAGTCCGTGCCATTAAATTAAAACCTCTGTGATAGAGTGAGAGAGAAGCTGACAAGTGCGCCTATTGAGGATGGCCCATGGATCGAAAAGGATGGATCCTTTGTTATCCGATTTGGTTAAAATAGTTTGTCCTCTAATGTTGGTGCCAAGAACTTTCTTCAGACAAGAGACATGAAATACTGGATGAATGCAGGGACGAGGAAGTTCCAATTTATAAGAAATGGACCCAATATTCTAAATAATCTTGAATGGCCCATAGAACTTCGGAGCGAGCTTATGATGCCATTTGAGCTTCAGGAAGGATTGCTTGTAAGGCTGGAGACAAAGAAAAACTATATCACCTGCTTGAAAAGTGTGCTCAAAACAGTGCTGATCGTCTTGTTGCTTCATGTGATTTCTTTCTATGTGAAGATTGTCCCGCAAAATGCGAAGAATCTGATCGCGGTTTCGAAGGACCGTGTCAACTGCCTGAAATAGTGAACTGTTGGGGGTGTATGGAAGATGAGCTGGTGATTCCTGACCATAGACTGCTTCATATGGAGTCATTTTAGAGGCAGTGTGGTAAGAGGTATTGTACCACCATTCAACGAGAGGGAGCCACTTTTCCCATTGATGTTGTTGTTCAGAGGTGAATCAAAGAAGATATGTTTCTAAGCATTTATTGATAATTTTAGCCTGGCCATCTATTTGTGGGTGATACCCTGAACTCATCTTCATTTTGGTGCCAGTGTGGTGAAATAGTTCGGTCCAAAAATGACTTGTGAAAGTGGAATCACGATCCGAGAGAATGGAAGAAGGGATTCCATAAAGACGAAAGATCTGGTCCAGGAAAATTTGAGCGACTGAGGAGGTTGTATAGGGATGGATGAGAGCACAAAAATGACTATATGTTACAGCATAATTTTCCACCTTATGAGAATCAACACTCTTTGACCTTCGGTATTCATTTTAGAGACTCAGATCCACATTTTGTCCTCCAGGAACCCATTGTTCCCTATTTTTGTTCTTGTACGCTAGTTGTTCCACTATAGCTAGCGTATACGCAGGCTATAGTGGAACAAGTAGCGTACAGGAAAAAAAATAGGGAACAATGGGTTCCTGGAGGACAAAATGTGGATTTGAGTCTCTAAAATGAATACTAAAGGTAAAAAAGTGTTGATGCTCACAAGGTGGAAAATTACACTAACACTATATTTGGAGAGGCGATCAACCACCACCAAAATCACTGTCTTCCCTCCATATTTAGGGATCCCTTCAATGAAA
The DNA here is from genome assembly GCA_027924585.1 of Larix kaempferi. Taxonomy (NCBI): domain Eukaryota; kingdom Viridiplantae; phylum Streptophyta; class Pinopsida; order Pinales; family Pinaceae; genus Larix; species Larix kaempferi. The sequence goes on from BSBM01000562.1 coordinate 2,234,289, forward strand.
TCCATAGAAATATCTGTCCAAATCCGTGTAGGGATGGGAAAGGGTTTGAACAATCCCAGAAGGAGTGTCATTTCACCATTTTTGTGCTGGCAGGTATCACATTCAGCCCTCATCTGTTGAATTGTATTTTTCATTCCCTACCAAAAGAAGTTATGTCGTACCCGCCCATACATTTTGAGGAACCCAAAGTGCCTTTCCGATGGAGAATCATGGACTTCACAGAAGACATCATGTTGAATATTTGTGCTCTGGGGAAGCACCATATGACCCTTGTATCTGAGGGAAGCACCATCCCAAGAGTAATGTGGTACAACAAAAGGGTTGTTGGCCAAGCGTTGGATGATTTGAGATAATGAAGAATCATTGACATAGCCCCATTGAACAGATTGCAACTAGTTTGGAACAAGCATAGAAATAGATGAAAGAGAAACTTGGTCATCAAATGTGCGAGAAAGAGCATCCACCACAATATTGTCCTTACCCTACTTGAAAGTGATCTCATAGTCATACCCCATGCATTTTCTAACCCATTTCTGCTGTGCTGGGGAGGATATACGTTGTTCCAAGAAATATTTTAGACTCTAGTGATCAGCCTTGATGCTAAAATGTTTCCCTAATAGATATGGTCGCCACTTCTGTACTGCACGCAAAATAGCCATCATTTCCTTCTCATATATAGAGGCAGCTAAATTCTTACCTGAAAGGGATTTGCTAGTGAATGCAATGGAATGGTCATCTTGAAGGAGAACAACACCAAGTCCATTACCGCAAACATCACTCTCAATAGTGAATGGATTGAAAAAATCAGGCATATCTAGAATAGGTGTAGTACACATAGCTTGTTTTAGTTTGTCAAATGCACATTCAATAGCAGGTGTCCATGTAAAAGAATCCTTTTTCAATAGAGCAGTTAATGGAGCTGCAATCTTCCCATAATACTTGAAAAACTTGTGGTAGTAGCCAGTCAACCACAAAAAACCACGAAGGCTCTTGAGTGTCTAAGGATGCGGCCAATTGTTCATGGCAGTGATTTTGGCAAGATCCACGCAAACCCCTTGTGCTGAAATAATGTGCACGAGATACTCTACATCCTTCTGTCCAAAAACACATTTAGATTGTTTGGCATGGAGATGATGGTCAAAGAAAAGTTGCATTACAAGATCCAAATGCTAGAGATGTTCAACCCACGTTTTACTGTAGACGAGGATATCATCAAAGAAGACCATAATGAATTTGCACAAGTAGGGATGGAATATTTTATTCTTCAATGCCTGGAATGTGGAAAGAGCATTAGTGAGGCCAAAGGGCATGACCAAAAACTCATAGTAGTCATCATGTGTGCAGAAAGCTGTTTTAGGAATATCATCCTCATGAACCTGAATTTGATGATACCCAAAATGAAGATCCAACTTGGAGAAAAAATGAGCACCATGAAGCTCATCAACAATAGGAATCGAAAACTTATCCTTGATTGTGAGGTGATTAAGTGCTCGGAAGTCAATGCAGAGGTGCCATGAACCATCTCTTTTGTGGACAAGAATATCTAGTGAAGAAAAGGAACTAGTCCTTGAGCAAATAATACCTTACTTCAGTAAGTCCCGATCGAGCATTTCAATCTCTGATGTTTGGTGAAATGGGTAGCGATAGGGCCTGATGTTGGGAGGAACGATTCTAGGAAGGAGCTGAATACGATGGTCTTCTGGCCTTGAAGGTGGCAATCCCACTGGTTCAACAAAGACACATGCATATCGATCCAGAATTTGTTGTAGATCCAAAGGAGTAGTGGATACCGCTGATGGTTACATTGAATGAAATGGATTTGAGCGATGACACCATGTGAATTATTCTTAAGGATTTTATCCATGTGATGTGAACTGATGATGCTAAGAGACCCTGGTTGTAATCCTGTCAATGTGTGGTTTTGTCCATTGGGGGATAATTGCATCCAAAGTTCAGCAAAATCCCATAAGATGGGGCCAAGTGTGCATAGCCATTGAGTGCCCAAAACCACATCACATTCGCCTAAGGTCAAGGAAAACATGTCAGAGCGCAGGTTATAATCTCCGATAGAGAGACACACATTGCGACACTTCCCTTTGCAAGGTAAAGTCCCCCCATTGGCAACCATGAATTCAAAGTTGGAGCAAGGATGGACAAAACAATCATCCTGTTTGGCGATCCAAGGGTCAATGAAGTTATGAGTGCTACCGGAATCAATGAGTATTGTAAGAGAAAGCTTCTTGAAGTAACCCCTGACCCGCATTGTTTGGGGGGTGGTGATTCTCGCTAAAGCATGGAGAGATATATCTGGGTGGTCGTCCTGAGAGGAAGGGTCAATAGTCAACTCCTGAATGTCGACCTGGTCATCTATTGTATCTAGAGCTTTTTCACCAATTTCAGAGGCAAGCGGGGAATCCACATCCAATAGATAGAGATTTTGCTCAACACATCTATTGCCCTGAGTGAATTTCTCATCACAATAATAACAAATACCTTTCTCTCAGCGTGCCCACATCTCTGCTTCAAACAAATGCTTGATAGGAGTTGGTCGAGGAGCTGGCGGGATGGGAGGTCATTGAGAACCCATATTTCTGAAGGGAACAAAAGTGGGCTTGGAGCGCTTTTAGGCTGTAATCTTGTCTTCTTCCAACTTAGCCAACCCCAGGGCTTCCATCATTGTGTTGGGACAAAATATTTTAACCTCAGAGCGGATTGCATCCCTTAGACCACTGATAAAACAACTCCTGTAGAAGTCATCAGTAAATACTTCAGTGTGGTTGGATAGTTTCTCAAATTCGGTTTGATACTCTCTCACAGTGCCAATTTGGTGAAGTTTAGTGAGGGCTCCTGTGAAGTCATCAAAATCACTATGACCAAATCATTGCAAAAGGATTTGGCAAAAATATGGCCATTTTGGCTCTTCATGAGCCTTGATGTACCAACGGTACCATTGAAGAGCTTCATGTTCCAAATGAAAGGATGCAAGGGGAACTTTGTTGAAATCAAAAGTATTATGCTGACTGAAATGTTGTTTTGCTCGATAGATCCATCCAGTCGGATTAGTACCATTGAAGCGAGGAAAATCAAGCTTCAGACCACAAATATTGCTGGAAGAAGAGAACCCATTATCTAAAGAAGACTTTGACTGTCGTTTATTGTTCACAACAGAATGCTCAAGATGGAGGCCCAGAAATTTTTCATCGAGATCCTGGAGTTTGGTTTTGAGTGTTGCAACTTCTACCTCCATGGTTTTTGCTCCTGCACGGGTGACAACCATAACCATGAGTTTTTTTTTTTTTTTGAGTGGGTAGAACAACAAAAACAAAAATTGTTTTAGTAAAGGAAAATCTAGATTTGGGAAAAAATATGATGGGTAATTTGGGTTTGACTAGGTTTTGGACACTTTTGAATGGACAGGGAAGCATAAAAGGAGGATTTCAGAAGCGAGGTGAAAGAATGAGAAAATTTTGTGTTGGGGAAAACTCCCTATGGGTTGGGGTAGACCACGACAGACAATTGACTACCAGAAATTAACTCAATTCCCAAACCTATGCTATATAAATGACAATGCTAAGATAATGAAGAATATAACCAACCTCGATCCAAACGTTTGATGTAGATCCCCGTTGGAGCTTTCAACCCGTGCACTTAAACCTACAAATTAGTCTTGACAGCCAATATACAACAAGCACATATAATATATAAATGGCATTAACACCATCAATAGAAATGGTCCATGATATTATAAGTAAATGCAACCCAATGTAATATAAACAACATTCACAACATTAATGGACGAGAATATGAGTATTTCTATTAATAAACAACAAGAAGTACAATGAGATACGACTTCTTGCCAGCAACCAATCTAAACCATGACCTAGGTCAATCCACCTGTGCCTCCACCACTTCAATCCTCCATGGAATGGAAAACTCAAACTATGATAGGAGTTTGGAAGGTGAACATAAAGGGTTCACAACTACAAGGATCAATGAGTGTAGACTCAAGATGAGGCAAAAATCCACTAGAGTTTTCTTGCTTTCTTTTCTCTTCCCGTCCATAAGCCATATGTGCTCAATATATAGTCCTCTCAAAGGTAAGTGAAAGGACACATCAAGGCGTTTCAGGGAAAATGGAGGGCCAAAAGTCACCCTATGACCGCTTTTTGGGAGTAAAAAGTAATTAACTAGTGATTTTTACCATTTTACATGCTACCCGCGGGCTATAGTGATGCAACTCGCAGGTACGCCCACTGTAATGGAACAACTAGCGGGTAAGAATAAAAATAGGGCAAAATAGTGTCTGAAGGATATAAAGTGGATCTGAGTCAATAAAATGGATCCTGCAGGCCAAAGAGTGTTGATGCTCATAAGGTGGAAAATTACATTGTAACACATGCCCACTAATGTGTGAGGTCAAAGACTGATGCTACGATGGCCGAAATACATTATAAATCTCAGAAGTGGAGTGATGGAAACACAAGTGGAAAGAACAGCTCACTCATCAAAATACAATCGTATCATGAATACATGTCGGAATAGTACAACAATCTGATACAATGGACATGAATAGGCAGTATATAATGAATATATGTCATAGGTGATCATAGACATGATCCCTCTATAGTAAGATATGGACTCCTGCTGAAAAGGAAACAACTGGTGCAAACTGGAGGTACAAACTGCTGATATCTGAGAGGTGATATCTCAGATGTAAAGTCATAATCATAAGTAGCATACTGAATGCCACTATCACCTGGGGTCTTCCACACAAGTCTTCGATGGTGCAAGTCCCATCAAGTGAATAAAGGGGTTCAGGTCGAACCTGATGTGATATCGTTTGATTACCGGTCGATGATGTATACCGTTAACAGATGCGAGATAACCCACCAATAATGATAATGGGCATCAAGGAACAAAGCACAATCATCAGAGTGCGAATAGATGTGTTGAAGTTGAACACTAGGATGAATCCATAGATCAGGGGACATTGATGTATTCCCAAATATGTCGATGGCAAGAGAACTTGCCACTAATGACTGCAAGCCTCAAGGTACTCAACCAAAATCTAATCCTCAAGTACCAGAATAAATGGGTTGAAGTCGACGGAACGAGACTCGTTGGAAGGAGCACATTAAGGCATCCCCCATCAACCAGCACGAGATACCAGCAGTGCTAAAAGATTTGGAAGATCTTAGGTGAAATGGACTGACTCAATAAGGATGGCCGACATGCAATGGTCAGGAAATCTGAGGAGTGGCCGACTTTGGTTTCAGGACTTGCTTTGATAAAGAGCGTGAGCAGATGGATAGAATGAGGCAGCATAGACTCGATATAGATTGTGCAATGCAGGAGGCATCACAAAGGGTTCCATGATGATTGGAAGCTTAACCAACTAGTGGAGTAAACTAAGAAATGAGTACATCTCATAAGGTCCAACTATAGTCTCGACTCATGATGTATGGAGTGGAATGAATGCTCTGTTCAAAGGAGACACAACAGCTACCAACAAAAATTAGTAACCATAATCCCGTCCGACTTTTTGGAATATTTGATTTTTTTGGTCTTTTTCATATTTAGAAAAGCTTGAAAAAGAATAAAATTGCTTATAGTACAACAAGTGAGGGAACGAGTGTCAAAAGCAAGCAGACTAGTCCCAAGCAGTGGAACATACCTATGATCAATGCAAGGAAGCATAAGTAGGATGTCGACACTCGGGGGGGGGGGGGGGGGGGGGGGGTGTTCCCTCAGGGTGAAAAGGTGATCAAATTGCGAAGGAAAAATGTAATCTCTGTAGGGCTCGACAGGAGGAAGTGCTTAGGCACCAGGCTAACAACTGAGTATGAGTCCTTATGGGAGATGGCTAGCATAAGACAAAGTAGAGTATGAGTCTTTATCGCAAAGTCGTGGCATAACTACAACGGACTCCCAATCCTAAGGACAAACAACGGCATGGGCACCAAAGTGCAAAAAGGGGTTCTAACTAGGGCACCCATGTTCGAAAAGGCCCTACCGCCCCATAATGGCACTTCTATAACAGTGTGAAGGATCTGTGTCAGTTAAGAAGCGGGGTCGCACCTAGGGTTTATGAAAATGGTCAATAGGTCAAATGCACGATGCATGTGAAAATGACATCTGACCTATATGCTGGGTGAAAATATACCCGTCGTAGGTGTGAAACGATTGGAAACAACTTTCGCCGAAGAAATCTGGTCAAAAAATGCTACTCCATGACATTATATTAGTCCAAGTTAGCTTAGAACAACAAAAACTATAGACAAGTGGGTTTGAGAAATTATAAATAGTAACAAAAATTTACAATTTACAATTCATTTTTATTATTCACCCATTTGGAGCTTTTGAGTTAGTTTTTCAACTCAAGATTCAACTGCTGATTCCGGGAGCTACGGGCATCCATTCGTTGAACCGTCAGGAGCAGGTTGGTAGTCTCATCTTTGTCTTGCATTTCAATGTTTTTATTTCAATTTTTAGTGGTTGAATTTTTTGTTTGGCCAAGCCCTAAATGGCTTCGGTGCTACCTGCGGGCTATTACTATGTGGGTCGCGGGTAGGGCCAGGTCAACGCGGTCAATGCACGCGTTGACCACGGGTACCCGCAACTGTTAACAGGTTTTCCTGCGGGTATGGCCGTGGAAATTGTTTTTTAAAGAAAACTAACCAAAATTTTGTTTTTTCTCACTCCAGGATTGTTACACAAAAATCTTCCACCCTGTGATCATTAGCATTCTTGGCCTGTAGGATCCATTTCAGTGACTCAGATCTATTTTTATCCTTCATAGATATTAGTTTTCCCTATTTTTGTTCCTACCTGCATGTTGCATCACTATAGCATGCGTACCTGCGAGTTGCATCACTATAGCCCGCGAGTATCAAGTAAAATGGTAAAAACCACTATTAATCACTTTTTACTCCCAAAAAGCATTCATTGGGTGACCTTTGGCTCTCCATCTACCCAAGTAATGTCTCGATGTGTCCTTTCACCTACCTTTGAGAGGACTATATATTGAGCACATATGGCTTATGGACGGGAGGAAGAAGAGAATCGTAAGAGAACTCTAGTGGAGTTTTTTCCTATCTTGAGTCTGCACTCATTGATCCTTGTAGTTGTGAACCATTTATGTTCACCTTCCAAACTCCTCTCTAGTTTGAGTTTTCCATTCATGGAGGATTGAAGTGGTGGAGGCACAAGTCGATTGATCTAGATCTTGGTTCAGATTGGTTGCTGGCAAGAGGTTGTATCACTTTGTACTTCTTCTTGTTCATTAATAGAAATATTCATATTCTCGTCCATTCATGGTGTGAATGTTGTTTATTATACATTGGGTTACATTTGCTTATGATATTATGGACCATTGTTATTGATAATGTTAATTCCATTTATATATTATATGTACTTGTTGGATATCGTCTATCAAGACTAATTTGCAGATTTACAAGTGCGTGGATTGAAAGCTCCAACAGGGATCTACATCAAACGTTGGATCGAGGTTGGTTACATTTCTCCATTATCTTAACATTGTCATTTGAAATAGCATTGATTTGAGAATTGAGTAGATTTCTAGTAGTCATCTGTCTGTTGTGGTATTCCCAAGCCATAGTGAGTTTTCTCCAATACAGAAATGGCGACTCCACTGGGGAAAACATCCATGTTTGGGAAAATGTTTGAGCATTAGTCCATAATTAGAGTTGTTGTTTATCGAAGCTCTCTGTCACTGATCGGCCGTTAAGATACACTGTAGAAAACTTGCTTTTTTCTGAGCCTTTAGACTCTTTGTTTGACCATTTTCTTTTCCTCACCCGTGGGCTAGCTTAGCTCTGCCCGCGTATACCTGCCTCTGTTTACTCTACTGCTCGTTTGACCTGCAGGATTTCCTTCGACAATAGCATGTAACTCCGTCTTTTGTTGGTTTATGGCAATTGGTTGTTGCTGGGTGAGTTTGGTTGGTTCCTGAGTCTTTGTTGGCCTCTTTCTTGACTGTTTCATGCCTTGGTTGTGACCGGATCTCTTCGTTTCTCTTGGTTGAGCCTTCTTGGCTTTTTACCAATCTTTGGTTTTAACCTCTTGGTTTTTTCTTTTTGAGCTCTTTCCTTTGGCCGAGTCTTGTTGTTTAGGATCTGCTGGGTTGTCTTAGTGATCTTCTCAGCACTTTAGTGACTGAATAGTAGGATTTTGCTTGCATTTTTTCATTTCATTTATATTAAAAAAATACAAAAATATTCATTTAGTTTTTTGCATTTTCCTTCTTATTTATAAGAAAAAATACAAAAATATTTTACTTTCATGTACTGCATCTTGCATTGAGTGCTTGTTGCCTTCATCTTAGGTTCTTCTTGTGCATCGAAAAGATAAAAGATTGCATCTTTATTTCGGAATTGTTGGTTGACTTTGCATATTAGTGTCATTGTTTTATTGGATAGATAAGTCTAGGATTGGACGATGTTGCATACTATTGAGTCTACACATCACTAGTTTCACGATCATATCCCTTGAGTAATCACAACCACTAAAATTAACGCTTAATCATTAAAATTTATTAGACTGATTTTATTTTATAGGGTACACCAACTAGCTGTGAAGAACCTGTATTAAGTAATGCAAATACACAAGATATTAGAAATAATAGAACTCAGAATCACTTTTATATTGATCACGGGCCACTTCCAGAGGGAAACCTCCTTTGAGCAAGCTCAATACAATTAAATTCACAGTGCCTTCATAGGCCTCAACGCACACTTATATACTACATCTAGGCGGCAATACCATGGGTCAATACTATGTGTCAATACAAACCATGGGCTAAGTCTAGGCGCTAATACTATGAGTCAAAACCATGGGCCAATACAAACTATGGATCAATAAAACTATGGAACGACTTACAAAGCATATGCGTCCAACAACAATATACTAACAAAGTAAAGACATGGGTTCCTAACATCCCCTCTCCCTTACAAAAATCTTTGTCCTCAAAGTTTTAGATGTGGAAATTGATGCAGAATCTGAAAGAGTGGGTCCCCTGTAGCATCCTCGGGTTGCAATCCGAGCCACTGGCGCCTTTGGATTTTCAGAGAGGATTGTGTGGAAGGCTGTAGACAAAGAAGAACCATATCAGCGATGTGAAAAGTGCACTCAGAATGGTGTTGATCGGCTTGTTGTTTCAGTCGAATTCTTGCCATGTTAAAATTGTCCTGCAGAATGAGAAGAAGCTGATCATGGTTTCAAAGAATTTAGTCAATTGCCTGAACTGGGGAACTGTTGAAGGTGTATGGAAGAAGAACTGGTGGTGCCTATCCAGAGACTGCTTCATATGGTGTCCTTTGAGATGTGGTACTATACCAATGGAGCGCTTCTAGGAAATCCATAGAAATAGTTGTCCAAATCTGTGGAGGGATGTGCAAGGGTTCGGGCAGTCTCGAAAGGAGGGTCATTTCACCCTTGTTGACCTGGAAAGTATCACAGTCAACCACCATCCGTTGAATTGTCCTTTTTAGTCCCTTCCAAAATAAGTTACATTGTTTTTTATCATATGTTTTGAGGAACCCAGAGTGCCCTACTGATGAAGAAGCATGGAGTTCATAGAAGAGATAGCCCCATTGAACAGATTGCAACCAATTTGGAACAAGCAGAGAAATAGTTGTAAGAGAAAGTGGGTCATCAAATGTGTGAGGAGGAGCATCTTCCACCATATTGTCCTTACCCTTCTTGTAAGTGGTCACATAGTCATAACCCATGAGTTGGATAACCCATTTCAGGTGTGCTGGGGAGGAGACCCGTTGTTCCAGGAAAGTTTACAGACTCTGGAGATCAGTCTTGATGCAGAAATAATTCCCCAAAAGGGATGGCTACCACTTCTGTACTGTATGCAAAATAGCCATCATGTCCTGCTGAAATGTAGATGCGACTAAATGCTTACCAAAAAGGTCTCGTGAAGGCGACAAGCACATTGGTGCAACAAAGACACCTGCATATCTATCCAAGGAAGTAGTGGAGACCATTGGTTGGTGCATCTGAAGGGAATGGAGATGAGCAATGACACCATGTGAATTATTCTGAAGGATATTTCCTAGGCGATGTGAACTGATGATGCGAAGAGACCCTGGTTGTAAGCCCATAATTTTGTGTTGTGTCACATTAGCTGAAAAATGCATCCAAAGTTCATCAAAATCCCATAAGATGGGGCCAAGTGTGCATAACCATTGAACGCCCAAAACCACATCACATCCGCCTAAGGACAAGGAAAACATGTCAGAGCGTAGGCTATAATATTCCATAGAAATATGCACATTGTGACACTTCCCCTTGCAAGGTAAGGTGCCCCATTGGCAACCATGACTTCAAAGTTGGAGCAGGGATGGACAAAACAATCAACCTATTTGGCAATCCGAGGGTCAATGAAGTTATGAGTGCTACTAGAATCAATGAGTATGGTAAGAGGGAGCTTCTTGAAGTATCCCCTGACCCGCATTTTTTGTGGGGTGGTGACGCCAATTACAGCATGGAGAGAGATCTTGGGTGGGTTGTCCTGAGATGGGGTGTCAACAGGCGGGTGTTGAATCTCGACCTGATCATCTACTGTATATGTAGCTTCTTCACCAAGTTCTAAGGCAGGCGGAGAATCCACATCCAAGAGATAGAGCTTTTGTTGAACACATCTATGTCCCCGAGTGAATTTCTCATCACAATTATAACAAATCCCTTTTTCTCGGCGTGCCTGCATCTTTGTTTCAGACAAATGCTTGATAGGAGTTGGTTGAGGAGCAAGCGTGATGGGAGGTCATTGGGAACCCATATTTCTGAAGGGAACAAAGGTGGGTTTGGAGCATTGTTGAGATGCGATCTTGTCCTCTGCCAACTTAGCCAACCCTAGGACTTCCATCATTGTGTTGGGATAGAACATTTTGACCTCTGAGCAGATTTCATCCTTGAGACCACTGATAAAACAACTCCTGTAGAATTCATCAGACAATCCTTTTGTGTGATTGTCCAGTTTCTCAAATTCTATATGATACTCTCTTACTATGCCCATTTGGTGAAGTTTAGTGAGTGCTCCTGTGAAGTCATCAAAAGCACTAGGACCAAATCGTGGCAAAAGGAGTTGGCAAAAATATGTCCAGTTTGGCTCGGGATGAGCTTTGATGTACCAACGGTACCATTGAAGGGCTTCCCGTTCCAAATGAAAGGATGCAAGTGAAACTTTCTGTACATCACAAGTATTATGCAGACTGAAATATTGTTCTACTCGATATATCCATCCAGTCGGATCAGTACCATTGAAGCAAGGAAAATCAAGCTTCGGCCCATGAAAATTGCTGGAAGAAGAGAACCCTGTGGCTGCAAAAGATTCTGGCTGTCGGTTATTGTCGATGGATGAATGCTGAAGATGGAGGCTGAGAAATTTTTCATCCAGATCTTGGAGTTTGGTTTGGATGGCTGCAAGTGCTTCCTCCATGGTGTGTGCTCTTGCATGGGTGACAGCCATAACCAGGGTTTTTTGTTTTTGTTTTTTTGTTTTTTTTGGAATGGGTAGAAAAACACAAATAGAAGCTGATTTAGTAAACGGAAATTTGGATTGGGGAAAAAATATGATGGGTAATTGGTGTTTGACTAGATTTTGGACACTGTCGAAAGGACAAGAAAGAAGAAAAGATGGATTTCAGAAGCAGGGTGAAAGAATGGGAAAATTTGGCAGAGAGGGACAAAGAAGCAGAATTAGAAAAGGAACTCTATGGTAAAATTTGAAGGCGATCGAGTGAAAATCAAAGAAGTTATGGCAAACCCTAAAAGTAGACAAATGTGAGATTTCGGGTGTTGGGAAGTGGAATGTGGGATAGGGTCCTCAAGAATGAAATATGTAGAATGGGATTGTAGGGGTGTAAGAGAAGTTTCAAGGGAAACTGAGTTAAAACAAGGGATATATGGAGAAAAAACTTTTTATTTTATTTTATAGAATGAAGTGGCAACAGCTCGGAAGGGATCTGAAACAAATAGATTTGCAATGGCCCGGAAGTGAGCAGAAACAGAGGGATCTGAAATGATGCCGAATGGAGTGAAAATGAATGGATCTGAAATAGATCTAAAACGGCTGATCTGAAACAGATTTCAGAATGGATTTGAACAACTGGATCTGAAACGACGTAGCAGTGATCAACAACAATTCAGCTGAAAATAGATATGGACCCCAGGTATGTGCGTCTTCCTAATAGTTCAAGGGTTTCACTTGGCTACCAATGCTATCTGACGGCTTGCGTATTGGGGCAGTACCCCTCACTCCACGGCTCAGGTAAAACTGATAACTGCTTTGCCACAAACGATAGCTCTTGGTTTACCTCACGGGTGGGAACTAGTCAATCAGGTAGGGGTCGTTGACCTTTTCACTGGCAGGTCCTCTCAATGGGCCAGCTACTTTGGGGTTCCTGTGGTACTCCTCACAATGAGTTTTAGGGATTATGCCCAAGTACTTCCCACAGTTAAGTGGATAGGGATTATTCCCAAATATGAACCTGCAACAGATGCAAAAAAAAATTGGTAGAAATTTCACCCAGCGATCCCAAGAAAGTGCTCTGATACCAGATGTGAAGAACCTGCATTAATTATTGCAAATACACAAGATATCAGAAATAATAGAACTCAGAATCACTTTTATATTGATCACGGGCCACTTCGAGGGGGCAACCTCCTTTGAGCAAGCTCAATACAATTAACTTCATAGTGCCTTCATAGGCCTCAACACACACTTATATACTAAGTCCAGGCGCCAATACCATGGGTCAATACTATGTATTAATACAAACCATGGGCTAAGTCTAGGTGCCAATACTATGAGTCAAAACCATGGGTCAATACAAACTATGGATCAACAAAACTATGGGACGACTTACAAAGCATATGCGTCCAACAACAATATACTAACAAAGTAAAGACATGGGTTCCTAACACTAGCATAGGTTTAGAGTCTTGGAATAGATCATTGTGAGTTAACAATCCAAGAATACTAAATGAAACATTAGGTGTCTAACTAGGGAGTGGAGGAATCCATGGTATAGATTGGTGTTCTTAGGAAGCTCTACTCAATCCAAAGTTAAGCACGAGGTCACAGGAGGTTGGTTGAGGAGATATCCCTCTGATACCGGCTGAACGTGGGAGATATATTCAGGATTTGTTCATATATGGGGGTACCGGAGGTTTGTCCTCTTTTGCTTCGGGCTTAGCTACCCTTCCCATACGACGGGTCCCACCTGCGACTGTCCCCCTGAGCATTGGTTATATTGCGGTGAAGATAGTTGCCTTACCTAGGTACCGCACAGGGTACTTGCAGTGGTTATGCTGTTTGTGTCCTGAGTCAGATAGGAATTGGACATCACAGTTGTGTTTGTACAGTGGACTTGACCCTGTCGACATAGTGAAGCCTGGGTGTCCCTATAACTGATTATGTTACCTCCGGCTATATTTTGGGAGTCTCAAGGCTCTCCTAGGTGAGACATACTAGCTCTAGTGTCAGGAGCTCATTTAGCCACTCTGTTTGTCTGCTCTTGGTTGTAGTTTCTCTAGGTGCGTGCTTTTGATTTACTGTTTTTTGATTGATAGTTGGCCTTTAGGAGACGCTGTGTCTCTCTCTGGAGAGAACGTGGTGCAGAGCCCTACTCTCCGTCGGTCCCATCGTTTGGCTGGTTTAAAGCCACTCGAGGTTACACGCCGTATTTCCAGGGGACGTCAGAGGGATCCCTCTAAGTCTTCGGATTTATATGAGACTTAAGTTGAAGATTACATGGCTGCACATCCTGATATTGGGCAAGACCCTCCTACTCCTTCGGTTAGAGTTGACCTTACTTCCGATCCCCATACTCCTTGTGAGGATTGGGGAGGTGATCCACCGGACACTCAACCTGGTTCTATTTGGCCTAATCCACTTGACCGGGATCCGTTTGATCCTTCGAAACTGAATAATTATCTTTACGGAATGCCCGACTTACCCAACGAGGGAGAACAGGACAAGCCTTTCATTCCTTCATTTCCACGCGATTTTAAATATGGGAGGCTTGAGACTCATGATGATTCCGGCCCTATGATCATCCCCACTGCACTCTCTTTTGGTATGCCTAGTCACAATACTGTCGAACCTTCCACTATGGTTGGTACTCACGCTGGCACTAGTCAAAGTGTTATCCATACTATACCCACTGGGGGCACTACGCTGTCCACCCACTCACATAGTATGGGGACTGGTCAGATTCCTAACAATGCTTATGTTGGAGCACGACCACCTCCTAGGAATACACAACCTAGCCGAAATGCTGTTCGGAATATGACTCACCATCCAGAACCTAATACACGCATCGCTACTCGTCAACCTAGGACTACTTTTGCACATGATACCGTTCCTCCCAACCACGGGGGTGGACACATACCGCATACTTTTGCTTCCATCGTTTCCACTAGTAATGCTAATGTAGGGGGTGGGAATATTTCCTATTCACATGGACATCACACCACCAACCCTTCTACTGGTCACACCCATATTAGACCTGGGAATGCTTCTCATGCTTCTGGTCACCACACAACTGCTCAAGCTAATCCCAATGTTAGGGGTGGGAACATACGATACCATTACGGTCAATACAACACGGTTCCCGCTATGAATAGTACATACATGCCCCATACTCATGGTGGCAACCCTTACTACAACACAGTCAGTGCTGGCCACCAGTATCACCCACCACCCCAATATCGTGCTCAAAATGTGCATATACCTGCTTACTCTCAAATGGGTCAGCCAGGTGTTGGATTGGTTTTGAAACCAAGCTTTGTGCAATGGGCACCTATCAACAATGTGATAGCAGTTTCAATATATAAACAAAAATGATTATGAATTAAATCTAAATCTAAGCTAACATGTGCATATAACAAATAAATTTAAAAACGATTCATGGAAATAACAAGAAATAAAAGAATGGATGTTTTGTATTAAGATACCTCAAATGGTGAGGATTTGTGTTGAGAAACTCCAAGGGTGAGTAGCTCCAAGCTCCAATGGTCTCTTCTCCAAGATGCTGAAAATGGCCAAAAGTCTCATGAGAGATTTTGACAGCGTAAGGATAGGATGATGGATGGATGGAAAGTGAGGAGCCCCTACCACCTTTTTATAGTTTTTGGTGGTGGGGAATACCATTATGGTTTTGAAGAAACCAATGGTATCGACCAACATGGTTTAGGTACATTTCTCCCTCCTTTTTCCTTTTTTGAATATTTTAATATTTTTATTCCCTTTTTAATATTTTTGGGAATTCTGGACCCTTTTTGAGGGTTTTTTATGCTTTTTGGGGAAAAATATTCATTTTGAGGGGAAAAATGGGTGTATTATGGTCTTTTGGTGACCTTTTGATGGCTTTAGAGGCTCAAATGGTGGAAAAGTGGACAAATGGGTCATGTGAAAACGAAAATGAGCGAGTGAGCACTTTTTGGGTGTTAACAGATTGCCCCCTGATGTGTGAGGGCAGGAGCTCATCATATGGCCGATAGACATCATAGTTCTTTTGTATTTTTCCTGGGGTTTGGGGAGGAGAAGAGACCGGTTGGAGGCTGGATCCACGGCCCTTGGAAGCTGCAAAAAGAAAAAATATTACATGGCCTCAATATGAATGAGGAATAATCTCTAATAATGGACGAGGTAGGCATACCCATGCTCGTATCAAGACATATACATAACAATTAGTCCCAACAAGGGGGATCTGAATAATACATAAAAAATCTGCTTGTACATCATAATGGTCCAAAGGCGACACTATTTTGGGATGTACTCATGATCATAACATGATTGATCTGATTAACCGATACATTGGAATAAAGCAACAACCATTTTGAACAAGGTCTCATAAGGGTTGATGAACTGCTGAATTTGAAGGTGTCCAACATTTGTAGGGACTCAAGGATTCTGAGTCAACTCTGAGGAGTATATGTAACTGTATACTTGAGTGAGTATAAAACTGGGGTACATCTGAATACTGTCACCATGCGCAACCCGGATATCTATAGAAAAAATGTAACTGGTTGTTTCCATGAGTAGACTCTCAAATGTGGAAGAGTCAGGTGGCATCCAGGGTCTTCAACAAATAACTGAAAGGACCAATACCCTGTGTGAGTCTCGATGATGTGATCAAGGTGTTGAAGTCGAGCATGTGAGAAACAACCATTTGGAGAGGCACTGAGGACTCTTCTCGAAATGATTCGTAGGCACTCATCATAAATGGTGATGAGTCCAAGACACAGGGATCTCTAGGTCTATCCTCTGGAATAAATTTGTTTGTCATCGATAGAGGGAAACCAACAACTAACAAGGCAATGATGTTTCCTTTATAGGAGCACAAGGTGTAGAACTGAAGTGTGGTAGTACTGATGGTAGGACTGACATACTTGTGGGGATGGGAAGTAATTGGGGTCATAGAGTGGGTGGACTCAAACTTCCTTTGTTCAGAGCATTATGACATGGTTGACCTGGCAGCGTAGGGAATTGACTTGTAGGTGTGGGGATCATAGATTTTAAGGACTGAAGTGTATGTATTGACTCTAGGGGGGTCAATCTGATGGGATCTGTCAAGCGATTCTCAGGGTGACATACTGCAAAATGCTCTGAACAAAGGCGACCAAAATGGGGAAGCTGCCATATGAGTAGACGTGATCTGTTGTGGCGCTGAGAAGCACCATTGGGTCCTTCTTCGTACTTTTAATGAGCTCCAAGAAGGGATAAAAGTGTGCTTTGAAATGGTACTGTCCTGTGGATTTTGTGAGCCCAGGACTGTTTGTGCTTATGGGTGCTTTGATTTTTAAGGAGTCTGAAAACGATAAGAAGACTCTGCAGTGGTTGTGAGTACCATCCTGTGGGTTTTTACGAGCCTAGGATGGTGATTGCTCGTGTTTGCTTTCATGTTTAGAGATTCTGAAAGAATCAAGTGGACTCCATTGGTGTCTTTTTCGTAAGTTAGTCTCCAAGGCCCGAAAAAGCATAAATGATGTGAATGGAGAACTCTTCTAGCCGATGTGACTAGAGTATTCCTTTTTTGTAATTAGTCTACAAGGTACGGAAAAGGGGTAAACTTATACCAGGTAGACGCCCTTTCAGATACGTTTTAACGAGCATGAAAGGAAGCAAGGTTGCTCGATGATCTTTTCATTGTTTTAGGAGTCAGAAGAGAGCTTAACAGAAACTCCCTAAGTACCTTTTTCGTAAAAGGAATTGCTCGGCCCGAAAAAGGGGCGAAACTATACTGAACAAAAAGGTATTGATGAGAGCAAGAAAAAGTCTCAATCATCGTCATGAGTGTAGAATCCTGAATCCAGTGACATATAGATTGTCAAAAATGGGCAACGGCCAATGTGGCATGCAAACCGAGGTGATGAGTGGCATTTTGAAAAAACACTCGAAAATTATGGGGGTGAGTGCGAGAAATGATCTCAAGCATCATCACGAGTGCAGAAAACTGAATCTGACGATATCAAACTTGTCAAAAATGGATGACGGCCGAAGTGGCATGCAAACCGAGGTGGTGAGGGGGCATGGGAATGATGCCTGAAAAATCTGGGTGTGAGAGTGAGAAATGATATTAAGCATCATCATGAGCGCTGAAAACTGAATCCGTCGATATAAGACTCGTCAAAAACAGATGACGATCGATGTGGCACGCAAAACAAGGTGACGAGAGGGCATGTAAAAGATGCCCAAAAAATATGGAGGTAAGAGCAAGAAATGATCTCAAGCATTAGCACAAGTTCAGGAAACTGAATCCGATGGTATAAAATCGCCAATAAACTGACAACAACTGATGTGGCATGCAAATCGAGGTGGCATGGGACATGGAAAGAATGCCCAAAAGTTTTTTGTGAGAGCGATAAATGATCTCAAGCATCATCACGGGCATGGAAATATGAATCCGGCAGTGCAAATGGTGTGAAAACCGGAGGTCATAAGGACTCCAGAATGGTCAAAGCAAATAACTAGGTTAAAAAATGGCTACAAATAAAGGTGAGCGCACCAAGCCAAGGATGCAGTGGTGGGGAGAAATGATGACCCGTAGGGGGAGAATACTAGGTGTATCAAATCAAATCAAATATACAAGTGATATGTAACCTCAAAAAATGGTTTAGATCACGCATGTGAAAAAGTCAGCAGGGTTAATGACCTACCTCCATGCTATGTGCATGGGGTTTGTGATTGTGGATCACATATGTGTTGGTTTGAACAATGGGATCATTGGAATACTGAGATAGATGTGATGGGGAAGGTTCAAAATGATTGATCATGCCCCCTATCCCAAAGTCGAGGTAATCTATTATGCCCCCTAACTCAGAGGTGTCAATGTTGTGTAGATGTTGTCTCGGAGAGGGATCAACAGGACATTGAGCAACCGCTGGTGGGGGGGTATACCAAGAGGCTATAGGCCGTGGTGGCATTGTAACTAGGGTTTTACCCTAGCTTGTGCAAATGAGCACCTACTAAGGAGAATGGACTCCTTAGTAGTAGTTCAGTAAATGGAAATTAAAATGCTAAAACAGAAATGCAAACTACTCTAAAACATGTGCATGAAACATAAACAACAAAATGTAAATAATGGTTTTTGTATTAATTTTACCTCCAATGTGAAGGTTGGTGAAGCTCTTGCAATGTCCAAGAGGGTTGCTCCAAGCTCCAATGTGCTCCTTCTCTTTCTCCAATGGTGGGAATGGGCCAAAAGGGGCTCTCAAGGTGAAAGTGGCTCAATGGTGAGCTAGGGTTTCAAGAGAGATTTTGGCAGAGTAAGGGTATACTTGATTGTGGATGTGGAATAAGGGGTCTCCATCACCTATTTATAGTTTTTTGGTGGTGGAGTGCTGGCCCATGGTTTTGGGAACCATATGGTTTAGGGAAGCTGTATAGGGTTTTTTCCTCCTTTCCCTCATTATTTTATATTTTTTTATTCCCTTTTTAGGGGATTTTTGCTATTTTAGAGGAATTTTGGATATTTTTGGAGGAAAAAGGGGTTTTTTAGCTTCTTTGAGGCTATTTTGATGGTTTTGTGGCCTTTTGGAGGCTTTTTAGTGGGATTTTTAGGACTTTAAAGGGAAATATGGTAGGAAAATGGACAAATGAGCCATGTGATGGGGTAGATGAGGTAGTGAACACTTTTTGAGTGTTAACAAGCATACTGAAGTGATGATATGATAATGGGGGATTCCCCTTGTGGGGTGGATGCCCCCAGTATCTCCGATGAGAATCACGATGATGATGAGTAGGAAAGGTTTTGGGCTTTCCCCCATGTTGTGGACGTGTGGTTTCCTCATGAATTTTAAAGGGTTGAACATGTGTGTCAAAGGGATCAATGGAAGGGGCCGGCCGGATAGAGGGGTATCCAGTGGAAACTGTGTAAATGGTGTTAATTTATTCTGAGGAGGAAGATGGTGGGGGATGAATTTCCTCAATGGTAGGAGTGGATATTTCTAGATCGACATTATTTAGTTCGTATAGAGCTGCTCTATAATCTGGGAGATCAGGGCAGTGATGTGAGTAATGGCTATAGATGCCGCATATCGCACAAGGGTGGTTGGTGCACAACAATTTATTGCGAGGATGAGGGGACAGTTCTAGTTTGACAACTGGTATGTTAGTGTCATCATCCAACATATTCATGTGTTCTTGAAGTGTTGGTAGTTGTGGACACTAATGGGTGGCATGGCTAGTATCGTCACACAAGGAGCACTTAGGGATTACACGGGTTGGGGGATTCTTAGCTAATTTCGACATCACTGGGGGGGTGCGAGTTGTGGGTGCAGTGTTGTAGGTTGGTGTACCTCTGCCCCCAATGTTGCGGGATTGAGGGGGGACATAACTAGATGTCGATGTAGTGTACCATGTTGGAATTGATCGGTTTTGGGGGTTTGAACCACCAAGTGGTGGGATATTTTGGTGGTTTGGTATGCTAGGTGGTGGATGGTTTGACATATTCATGGGTTGTACCAGTTGTGGGACAACAGTCGAAGTTGGTGGGGGAGTTGGGGAAGGTAAGTACCATACCGGTAATCCTAATGTTAATCCTGGGAGGTTGAGTGTAGCTATTACTAGAGTGTTGATGGTGCCTGAAGGGGGAAATAAAAATGGGATAGTATGAATTGGTGTGGCTCCTACATAAGTTGGCACTGAGAGTGGTTGCGGGAGTAAAGGGGGCTATTGGTTTGGTACCTGTGTGTTATGCTAGAGGGTGCACAAATCATATATCTTGGTTATATTCAAAGGGGGTGGGATGGATTGGAATGTGGAAGTCATAGGTGATTCCGAGTATAATCTGGGTCTGAATGTGGAGATGAACGATGTAGGTGCATTCTGAATTGGTTGTTCAATCATAGGGAGAACATTTTTAGGTGTAGTGGGGGTGTATTGTTTTCAACACGTTTGGAGATTCATGTCGGACAATGACATCATAAGGAGATGATGAGTACTTGAATCCATCGGTTGGTTTGTGTGTGCAGCGTATGTGATTTGCTGTTGTGGTTCCTTGAGGAGGAACCAATGTACGAGTGTTCGCCACTTCTTGTGTGGGAAAAGGATTCTGCATCACCATGGGTTGTGGTTGAGGAGGTGGCACTTGTTGTGCCACGTGCCCTTGGAGTTGGGCGTCATCAGACCACCGTTGGCATGCTCGCTCCAAATGGGGGCAAGTGTGTGTGTGATGGCCGTATACCCCGCATATGGAACATGGGTGGTTTGTTCGTAAATTGGAGTTCTTACCCTATTTCGGTGGTCGATCAAGGTTTTGCTTGGTGGGGGCAGTGTTGTTGTTGTTTGGAGGATAAGTCTGAGTGACTGGAGGTTGTGGTGTAGAAAGCATTGCTTGTGGTGGGTAATAAGCCACTGGGGCTTGTGAGTGAACAGGAGCATGTGTGACCTGCTGATGGTAATACATAGGGGGTGCAACCAGAGGTGGATAGGCTAAAGGTACATGACCATAACACTGTGGTGGACATGAGGGTCCATGAGTGTGGTGGGGGTGGTCCATGGGAGCATACGAAGTTGTAGCTCCGGAGTGAGATGAAGCCCTAGAAAGGTCTAGGGCGTTGTTTGTACTCATCATGGTAAAATGTTTGTTTTGCACCATAACCTCACCAATAATACTGTCGGCGGCATGGGATTCCCCCAGCTCGTCATGGCAGGATGGATTGTCGCACGGGGCATCCGGTAAAATGGTCTATAGATATCCAGACTGGGCATATATGAGGTTGAAATCGTGGGATTTTAAGATAGCTTCTTCTTCTTATTGGGGTTGTTCGGAAGCTACATCTTTGGCTATGAGGGGTAGGAGTGATTTGAGAAACCAATCCCGAAATATACAGTCATCCAGTTTTATCTTGCAAAGGCTACAACGCTTGCGCCACTCATGGATATGGTCGGTGATGTGGGTAGCCATGTTTTGTCTACAAGACAACAGTATTTCAACTCCTGCATTATAGCGTACAGGTAGCTAAAAAACTGAAGGAAAGTGGAGGCGAGGGAGGTAAATGTATGGTGGGTCCCATGTGGTTGTTCAATGTACCACTTGGCTGCAGAGCTAGTGAATGTTCGTTGTAACAGTCTTAGTCTAATGGAGTCATCCACTATGGAGTTAGATGAACATCATAGGTGAAATGACATTATGTGGTTTTGGGGATCCTCCCAGGTTTTCCTTCAAACTTGGGGATGTCCGAGGGGAGCTTTGTAGGCATGGGTGGCCATGTAGGGTTGTGCCTGATAGGATCGTTGGTTAACCTGGCTAGGTCTGGTAGGTTCACACTAGCCATGTATAGTAAACTAGAAGATGGGTGTGGCGTAGTGACTGGGACATAACTGTTAATGGTGGCATTATGCAGTGGTCCAGTAGCCCCTAAGGGTATGCTAGGTATTGAAGGTATGTGTCCTCCAACCGTTGTAGTGTGGGATGGGCCAACACTCCCAAGTGAAACATGGGTTGCAGAGGGGTTAGGAATAGTTCCAGGAATTCCTAGGATCTGGGTTGTGGTAATGAGAGGGGGTGTAATTCCTATGTTGGGCATACCTATAATAGGAGGTAGTCCTGTGTTGGGCATACCTAAAGGTGGAGTGGCCCCTATATTAGGCATGCCTAAAGGGGTTGTTGTTACCATGGGTGGCATAGTAGTAGAAGGGTTTGTGGATGTATCTCCAATAGTACTGGTGAAAAGTAGGTTGTATTGTGATCCAACCATGGGGTTGGTCGGTGATATTTCAGTAGGGTTTTCGGATTCAGCCTCAGAATCTGATGTGAAGTGAGGCGTGTCAGAATCGGATGACTGTGTTCTTGGCCGATGATGTGTCGATTCAAGGGATAAGGCTCTACGTCTATGACGTGTAGAGACAAGTTTACCGAACTGAGGGGGTTCACCCTGAAGACGGCGAGATCGTCTTAAATTCTCAATGGTGAGAAATATTTAAAAAAGTTCAGTGTAAGGTGGTAATGTAAAAAACTCAAAACCCTAGTGCAACAATGGGTGCAAGAGGGGAGTGAAAAAATAAAGGCTCTCAGGCCAACAACCAACCTCAAAAAGCACTTATTATAGCAGCTATGCTATAATAAGTGGAGGGATGCAACAAAATTGGTCAGAATACCAAAACTCAAACAGTTCCTAGAAACAAAAGTGGTGTTACTAGACCAAAGGTGGGTATTGTATCATGCAAACACCTAACTAGAATTATTGTGAGTCAACAAACGATATTCTTTGCAAGGTGATGAAATCCAAGTCAGACAATATAGAGTGTTGCATCAATGGCTAGATATCCCCCTACCGGGAGGGACACTGGGTAGACAATCCTAAAGAGTGGCAACTAGGATACCTCGTTCATGACACGTTCGGTTGGGCGAATCTGCAGTTTGGTTCTATCACCGCTATACCACCATTCGGGTGTTCACCAAGATATTTGAAAGGTATCCTTTGGTTACTGAATGGATTGTGGTATTCCACTCAGACTTCCAGAACCAGTCTGGCTACTTCAACCCTCCTAAGGGAGAGTCATTCCCGATAAATTGGTTGATAACCGTGTCAAAATTATAAGGGATTTTTGGACCCTAAAGACAACCACTATGTCTCAAATGTAAATAATTGAGGGGTGTTATTGGTACACCTATCCCCTCAATTCTACCTAGCTACAAGATTCTTTTAAGTGCTCCCCAAGTGGAGTTAAAAGTTTGTTGAGTTAAAGTAAATTTTAAGGCTCGGTTTAAATTATGTGGCAGAGTGGGTGCAAGTATGATATTTAAACTAAAATTGATTTGCCTCACTTGGGTGATTGATTACAAATGAAGGAAAAGACACTTCCAGTTTTGCCAAAAATAAAGGTGTTTTTTAAAATGTAAATGCTTCAAAAAACTATTAAAAAATAATGGATCTTTGAAATAATTTAAAGGGAAGAAAATAACATAAATATTTCAAGAAATAAATGGATCTCTTAAAAAAAAAACAAAATTGCTTGGGCAAAGTATTTTGCAAATAAACAGTAAAACCTTGATCTAAATAAAATGCAGAAAATCTTTCTTTCAATTACTGAAAATTTTTAAAAAGACTTTTGATGGAGCATATATAACTAAAAAAAGATTTAGTATGGTTGTAAAAATGTAGAAAAACTAATGCTATAAAAAAGGCTAAATGGGCAAAAAATATAGCAAATTTTTTTTAAAAATTGGCCGAACTCAAAATAACTACATCGCGGGTTTTTAGGAAACAGCCGCAATGTGTAGCATGGGTTTCGGCCGTGCAGTCGCGATGTGCAGCACAGAAAATGGCCGTGAAGCCGCGATGTGTAGCATGGGTTTCGGTCACAGTCGCGATGTGCAGCGCGGCAAATGGCCGTGAAGCTGCGGCGCACCACGCGGAAAAAAGCCGTGAGGTCGCAGTGAGCCGCGCGACTATCGAGTGAAAAACCGCTAGGCGAATGCCGAAAACGGACGCTAAAAAATGAACCTGAAAATGGAAATTTTAGGGGCTGTTAATGGAAATAGAAAGGGCCAAGATATAGAACAACAATGGATCTACTGTCTAGGATGGAAAATCTATGAATTAAAATGATTAAAACTAACAAAAACTAAGATCTAAAGAAAAAAACCAAAATCTAAGAATTCAAAGCCAACAGAGTCGCCAAAAACTGTTGGCTTAGTTTTGCAACCAAGCTTTGTGTAATGGGCACCTATCAACAATGTGATAGCAATTTCAATATAGAAAGCAAAAACGATTATGAATTAAATCTAAATCTAAACTAACATATGCATATAACAAATAAATTTAAAAACGATTCATGCAAATAACAAGAAATAAAAGAATGGATGCTTTGTATTAAGATACCTCAAATGGTGAGGATTTGTGTTGTGCAACTCCAAGGGTGAGTAGATCCAAGCTCCAATGGTCTCTTCTCCAAGATGCTGAAAATGGCCAAAAGTCTCATGAGAGATTTTGACAGCGTGAAGATAGGATGATGGATGGATGGAAAGTGAGGAGCCCCTACCACCTTTTTATAGTTTTTGGTGGTGGGGAATACCATTATGGTTTTGAGGAAACCAATGGTATTGACCAACATGGTTTAGGTACCTTTTTCCCTCCTTTTTCATTTTTTAAATATTTTAATATTTTTATTCCCTTTTTAATATTTTTGGGAATTCTGGACCCTTTTTGAGGGTTTTTTATGCTTTTTGAGGAAAAATATTCATTTTGAGGGGGAAAAGGGGTGTATTATGGTCTTTTGGTGACCTTTTGATGGCTTTAGAGGCTCAAATGGTGGAAAAGTGGACAAATGGGTCATGTGAAAATGGAAATGAGCTACTGAGCACTTTTTGGGTGTTAACACCAGGGGGAGGTTATCAATCTTATGGCCATGGGAAAGCTTATGGGTCGTCAGGTCCTCAGTATCAGTAGTTTAATCCTCATGGTCAAGCTTTTGGTCCATCTTATAACACAGTTCCGTTTAACCAACCTTTTATGGGAGCATATAATCAATCTTTCCAGCCTCAACTTCCATACCTTGCACGCTTGAATCTTCTGGATCTTTCAAAGCTCACGAATGATCCGGTGTGTCACGACCCTACTTGGATGCCGGTCCCTACAAATCTCCCTTCCGACATTTCAAAGTTTGAGGGGAAAGGTGGTGAGGACTCGGGAGATCATGTCACGACGTTTCACCTTTGGTGCTCCTCCAACTCCTTGAATCATGATTCCATTCATCTATGCCTATTTCAACGCACCCTCACGGGGGCAGCCGTGAAATGGTATGTGGAGTTGCCCGGAAACACCTATAGGGAATTCAATGAGATTTCCTTGGTTTTCTTAGGCCATTTCCAGTTACCGGTTCATTATGATACTGGTACTAAGTTTTTGTCCATCTTCCGTCAGAATAAGGCCACACATATTTCTGACCATGCTCAAGAGTGGTGTCGACGGAAGAGATTAGTGAAAGCCAACATTCCTTTAGAGTTGTTGTTGGAATGGTTCCTCAAGTCTTTACTTCCATATATTGCTAAGGATGTTTCAATGTCCAACATTGTGACTGAGGAACAAGCTATCTTGAAAGTCCAGCAGTTAGATCTACTTTATTCTCAATCTGGCATTTTGTATGACATTTTTCCTGATGCATTGAGAATAAGACATGAGCCTACGTCAGTTCCTGGACCACATGTCGATGGCATCGTGGGGTCCACATGCACTCTCCCTGTAGACTTGGTATCTAATCAAATGCAAAATTTGTCACTAAACCAGTCTGCACCCAGACAGGTTCACACCTTGTCCACTTCCACTCCGTCGTCTGATGTACACAATGTGCAATCAACGAAACCGTTGGGTAACCAGCAACTTGGTGGTAAGAAAAAGGGGAGAAACAATCGTAGGGGTGGAAACAATGGAAGTAAAAACAATAGAAATCGTAATACTCCTCATAAAGAGAATGCCAACCCTCCTCGGGAAGGCGGTAATGATGGCGAGGATCATAAACCTGGGCGCAAGGTGAAATTCCCTTAATAGCTTTGTGGGGAGGATCATCTTACTCACTTATGTCCTCAAATTGAAGAAGCATCGAAGCATTTGGCACAGAGCCTAGTTGTGTTGAAGGATCCCCTTCCTCATCATCAAAATATGGCTTCACATGCTCCCACCACTGGTTATGGTACTAATGAAACGACAATGTCTTCTTCTAATACTAGTGGTTATGGATGTGTGAATATGGTTCAGTCGGAGGTTTGTGTTACTACTCGTCAACGCGATTATGGTTCACCACAACCGAATTTGGGGAATGAGCCTCCCCCTCCTCCTGATAATTCCTTGCATATTGAGAAGCCTTCCATTATGCCGCGGATACTAAAAGGTGTTCTCAAGTGCTCCACACATAATCCTAATGCTTGAGCCGCCCAGAACTACTCCATCATAGAAGATTTGGGCCAAACTCCATGTGCCATGTTGGCTCTTGAAGTTTTTCAAGCTTGTCGTTCTCAGAAGAATGCCCTTTTGAGTGCGTTAGGAGTTCAAGATGGGGGAAGTCCTAGTGTTATCAAGTTCGATACTACTGATGTCCAGCCTCGCTTACCTTACCATGTGGCTTTCCAAATCTAGGTGGTTTTCCTTAAGAGCTTCGTCAAATGTACTATGGTTGATGAAGGTGCCTCTGCGTCAGTAATATCGCTAACTTGTTGGAAAGATCTTGGATCTCCTCCCTTACTTCCATCTAGAACTACACTCACTGCATTCGATGGTAGATCTTTTACGTCGCATGGAATTATCCCTTCCCTTGTTGTCTCCTTGGGAGGTAAGTCCGTGCCTATTGAAGTCGAAGTGGTTGATGCACCCATCGACTACAACCTTGTACTGGGTCAGAACTGGATGTACGCTATGAAGGCTATCGCATCTACCGTATTTTGAGTTATTTGCTTTCCCCATGAAGGCAAGATTGTGACGATCGATTAACTGGATTATGTTGGCACTCCTTCCACAACATCTACGGGATTTGTAGTCCCGCAAGTTTCTGATTCTCAGCTGGAAACTGGGAACATAGGCATTGGAATGTACCCTTCATTGATGGGAACTTTTAACCATTCTACAACTGTGAATTTTATCGGAACCATTTCCGATAGTGCGCCTCCTACTTCGAATAGTATGCCATTCTGGACTTCCTATTGTAATGATCCATGGATTTTTCCATCCGTGGATTTTATGTCTGGAGACATTGCACACATCGAGATGTCTATGCCCTTGTCTGTAGTGGAGCTCACTTACAATCACATCCAACAAACCACTGCAAATTCGGATCTCTCTTCTTCCCAGATAGTTGAAGAAGATCCCGTTATGCTGCTAGTTTGGGAAACCAACTCATCTTGCTCTCACGATTGCATCGATGATACTTTGCCATCCGATGAAACTATCCTCGAAGCCATGTGTGGTAGTGAGAGGGCTTGGGAAGACATGCACCATCGCTCTTATTTCCTTCCCAACCTTGAGCTCATTGAGCAAGAGGAGTTTAGGATGACTCTAGTTGAGATGGTTGGTCACCCTATGGCTCTTTTGCAGTCGCATGATGTTTTTTTGGAGGGGAATATGGCCAATATTTCCCCAACCACTTTGAAAAACATCTCCCGCACTCCCGAAAAGGTTGAGAATGTTTACGTCGGTGCCGATTGTACTCCTGAGGAGATTTCTATTTACATTGATTTGTTTACTGAACTCTGGGAAGCTTTCGCCTGGTCATATGAGGAGATGCCGGGAATAGACCCCAACATTGTTGAACATGAGATTAGAACGTATCCTGATGCTAAACTGGTTCAACATTGCTTACATTTTGTGAACCCTAGGAAGGCAGCTGCTATTAAGGAGGAGATGGAGAAATTGCTCAAAGCTGGTTCCATCTACCTCGTTCCCCTTACTGAATGGGTGTCAAACCTCGTTCCTATGGATAAGAAGCAGGGAACGATCTGTGTATGCACTGATTTCAGAGATTTGAACCGTGCATGTCTAAAAGACAACTTCCCCACGCCATTCATTGATCAAATATTAGATGCTTGTGTGGGGAGTGAGATTTTTTCATTCATGGACGGCTTCTCAGGTTACAATCAGATTCAAATCAAACCCGCGGACCAACATAAAATGACATTTATTTGTCCATAGAAAACCTTTGCGTACAGAAAAATGCCCTTCGGCCTCAAGAACGCCAGAGCTACTTTTCAGCGAGCCATGACCTATGCATTTCACGATCTTAAGATGATTATGGAAGTTTTCTTGGATGATCTTGCTAGCCATTCTCGCAAGAGAGTGGACCACCCCAAGCACCTCCGTATGATTCTCAAATGATGTATCCACTACAAAATTTGATTGAATCCAAACAATTGCATCTTCACTGTTAGGACAGGTCACCTTCTAGGATTCATAGTTTTGAGAGAGGGTATTAGAGTCAATCCTCTCAAAGTTTAGGCAATACTTCAGTTGCCTCCTCCGCGTAATCTGTTACAACTTCAGAGCCTCCAAGGGAGAGCTACTTTTCTGCATCAGTTTATAGCTAACTATGCTAGTATTACTAAAGGTTTCGCATGCATATTGAAGAAAGACACACCTTTTATCTGGGATGAGCGAGCCCAGCAGTCTTTCGACACCCTTAAGAAAGCTTTGGTATCGGCCCCCGTGCTTAGTTTGTCAGACGTTACACAAGATTTCATTGTTTATGTGGCCGCGTCTCAAGAGACTATTGGCATGGTCTTGGTTCAGGTAGATGATGCACTTGTCGATCATGTTATCTATTATCTTAGTCGAAATTTAGTTGACGCTGAACGAAGGTACACCCATGTAGAAAAGATGGCACTTGCGACTGTTCATGCAGTCCAGCGGTTACGACATTACATTTTGCTTCAAACAACCACTGTTGTAGCTCATATCAATCCATTTCAGTTCGTGTTATCACGATGCCTTATCGGGGGTAAGTATAATAAATGGATTGTGATCCTTCAGGAATTTGATCTCAATTTTACTTCGGAAAAATCGATGAAATCATTGTTGTTCGCTGAGCTTATGCCGGACCTTCCACGGCTTGATGAGGATGTCATTCATGAAGATTCCTTTGTGGATGAACACTTATTTCTTATCTCGACTGAGGACCCTTGGTATGGGGATGTCATTAGATATCTCCAAACTTTGAAGTTTCCTCCGCATTATTCACGAGATGAGCGACGACATGTGAGACATCACGCTAAATATTATACTATCATCGGTGACACTTTGTATCATCGAGGAAAGAATTCCATCCTCCATCGTTGTTTGACTCATGAAGAAGCAGAACGGGTACTTAATGATTTCCATGCGGGGGCGTGTGGCAGTCACTTATCCAGGCTTGCTACAACACAGCGTATCATGCAAGCTAGTTATTTTTGGCCTACTATCTTTAAAGATTGTATTAGCGCTGTGAAGAGATGCCACCCTTGCCAGGTCTTTTCTCGGAACGTACATTCGCATCCAGCGCCCCTCCATCCAGTCGTCACTGTCGGTCCCTTCACTAAGTGAGGGATAGATTTCATGGATTGCAGACCAGCTTCGGCTGGGGGGCATCATCATATTATTGTGGTCGTGGATTATTTTTCCAAATGGGCTAAGGCGATGCCTACTGTAAAAGCCGACGATGCCACTGCAGGCCATTTCATGTTCAACCAGATTATCACTCGATTCGATATCCCGAAAGAGATTGTCACTGACCATGGCAGTCACTTTCAAAACAAGATGATGGAGGATTTGTCTCTCAAGCTTGGGTTTCGTCAGGAACACTCGTCTTCCTACTATCCTCACGCGAATGGTCAGGTTGAAGCAATAAATAAGTCTTTGAAGACCATTCTCCAACGTACCATCCAACAAAGCAAGACCAATTGGCATATAATGTTATATCCTGCTTTGTGGGTATATCGAACCGCAGTTAAGACTGCCACCAGGTTCTCACCATTCCAGTTAGTTCATGGTGTGGAGTCACTTTTATAGATTGAATGCGAAATCCCTTCGCTCAAGCTAGCCATAGAGCTCTTCCCTGATACGACGGAGATTGAGCAACGTTTAGTACACCTCAAGCAACTTGACGAGCACCGTCGAGATGTCGATGTGGCCATTGATGTTAACAAGTGTCATGTCAAGGTTCAATATGATAGGTCTGTACGTCCTTGGCAATATGCTGAAGGTGACTTGGTACTCTTGTATGACCAAGCTAAAGAACCACTGGGGGCAGGCAAGTTCAATCCCATGTGGCACGGTCCTTACATTGTGAGGTGTGTCCTGGAAAAAGGAGCTTATGAGTTAGAAGATTACGAGGGAGTTGTCTTGAAGGAGCCTAGAAATGGGCTCTACCTCAAGCGATATTATGCTTGAACCCCTGGTTCAGGCTAATACTTTTGTACACTATTGTATAGTTTTTTGTACATAGTTTAGGTTGCATTTTTGGTTGTTGGGTCTACTGATTAGCCTTTGTTTGATTGACAGATGTCAACGGGATGTCCTACGTTCTTAGGTTTTGTGGATGGTGCTAGCTGACATACGCAACAACTTGCTTTTGTTGCCTGGGTTAGCTTTTCACCTGACCATCTAGTTGTGTCCTCAGGAGGTGCTTGTCTCGGTCCTACATCTAACAATGTGGCTTAGTATAGTGCCATTGTTGAGCTACTTTGGGATGCCATTTCACATGACATCCAGTCTTTAGAATTCTGCTTGGATTCACAACTAGTTGTGTCTTAGCTGAATGGTCAGTACCGTGTACGAGACCCTACATTACTACGGATTTTCCTTAAGGTACGACTCTTGGAGAGACATTTTGTTTCAATTACATATATTCATATTTCGAGAAGCCATAATTATATATTTGATGCCTACGCCAACTATGTATTAGATTGGCATTTGTTACATTCATCATGAAGCACATAAATACAAAGACATTCATACATTTGTACCATACACACATGTAGTAGAACCGAGAACCAAAGTTGTATATATATATAAATATGTCCAAGAATGGTAGTGTCATACAAAACTGGAGCCCGTAGCCCTCAAAAATATACATATCGATACAAAAATGATGAGACCCTGGGATATCTATTCCCTTTGAGGAGGTCTAGCTACCGCCTCGACGGGATGTGTCTCATAGTAGTACTGTGCTGCGTTGGCCATCCGTTGCAGCAACCGCACCCACTCCCCAGGAACACCCACTACTTGGCACTGCATGGGCTCAGGTAGTTGGGCCACCTATATCAATGGAACTCAAGTAAACATCCGTGATACATTGTGCCGCAAGGTCTCGAGAGTGCGCCCTGCTAGAGCATCCGCTGCCACCTCATCTCTACCCCGACGACCATGTCTCGGGAAGCCCTCTAGTCTCACTGGGCCTTTGTTTATGAGCAAACAATCACCCATTAGCCCATGGAACTACCACCAAAAATAGTTTTTGCATTTCAACTATAATAAAAAAATCCATAAAAATTTAATAAACACAAAACCAAAAGAGTACTCACCAATGTCTCCAAAAGCTGTGCCTGGTGGGAGCAGCATGTCATGGTCCTGTCTGAAGTCGATCCCCACATAGGGATAGTCCTCTATAGCGATCACTTGCCGGTTCCACCAGCGGAAGAACTGCTTAGTATATGGTGACGCTAGACGACCACCACCCTGTAGTGTCAGTATCTCATCCCATTGGGTCAGGGCTGGATCTCAGAGACTGTGAGGAGAGACATCCACCCTTGGGCTAAGTCCCGGAACTCTCTCAAAGAAGAAACTGCAGAGGATGCTACCATACCCAAAGTTTTTGGCCTTTCCGTCTTTGAATTCCATTAGTTGTGTCTTCATAGACACCAGCAGAGTAGTAAACCAGTCGAATATAGTAGGTTGCAAGCATTGTGATGCATAGAACATCACCGGTTTGGATGCTTGATGTAGTGCTTTGGATCCCATGATCCACACCAAAGTTTCCACAATGATCTTTGTACTCAAATCCGTTATGGCATTGATTGGCACTTGGCTTCCCACTGCTCGTGTGTCGGTGGGACAATACCGTGTTATGTAATCTTGCACAGTGATCCCAACGCCCACGGTCCGTGACTGAAGACTAGCCACTTCCCCTCTACGGGAAAAACCAGTAATAAAATAGATATCCTCTACAGCTAGTGTCAGTGTTTTCCTGTTGAGGATAAAGTGTTGAGCATCCACACCCCAGTAGTTGATCAGATGATGGAGTAGTAGGTTTTGGGCCCTTAAGTGTGAACTTTTCAGAATTTACTTCAATATGATCTAGGATCTTAACTGAGAGAATAACATGTACAACAAATCTACAACATATCAATCATGGAGACAATAATGCAAGCACACAAGAAACACAGAGTTTACTTGGGGAAAACCATAAAGGTGAAAAACACTAATAACTTCCTCAGAGATAGATAGAGCAATGATACAACCAGAATACAAGAGATAGTCTTCTCCTAGCAGCAGAGCCTCCTCCTCCACAAGTGATCCACTCTCCAAAGTGTGAGTGAGAGAATAGAATGTGTAAAATGAGAGAGACACACTCTCTATTTATACACTAACTTGTCTTGACCTTTACTCAACTAGGTTGGCCTCAACTTAACCACTTAACATAATGCTGACTGGGCCGACCCCCACTAGGGTGGTCTAATAACCCTTTTGACCCACATGGCCGACCCCCAATAGGGTGGTCTAATAACCCTTTGACCAAATGACTTATACAGGGCCGACCCCAACAAGGTGGTCTAATAACCCATCAAGTATAAGTTATGACACTTATAATATAAATGACGACACTTTCGTATAGAGGAATAATAACATCTCTATAGGAATACAATCACTTCCGTATAGAGGAATAATAACATCTCTATAGGAATACAATATACAAATATGTGAAATACATTCCGAAGTTACGTATACATCAACACTCCCTCTTAACTAGGAAGGTATTTCTTGACATAGGTCTTCTAGCACAAGTCATCTTCTCTGGATCATCGTCACTGGATAATCATCATCGAGTCATCATCATCATCACTGCTGCTGCTATCTCAATCAATCTATGAATATACTTGTCATAGGAAGTTCTACAGAGCCAGTCCTTTTTCATACTGGATGTAGGCCCACCACCTGCAGGTATTCGTCATCACTGGCCATACTGTGGAATATTCAGGACTTATTACGTGTGTCACAAAACATGGCTACAACATCCAAGGCTATTACGAGCACACAGATCTACCTGTCGGATCTCCCAGCAGCGCATTACATGTGACCCATCACAAAACTTGGTTGAAGTATCCCAGGTTGTTACGAGCACACAACTCTACCTGTTAGATCTCCCAGGAGCACATTACATGTGATCTCACCACAAAAACTAGCTGAAGCCTCCCACGCTATTACGAGCACATAGCTCTACCTGTCGGATCTCCCAGGAGCACATTATATGTGGTTCACCACAAAACCTAGCTAAAGCATCCCAGGCTATTACGAGCACACAGCTCTACCTGTCGGATCTCCCAGGAGCACATTACATGTGGTCCACCACAAAACCTGGCTAAAGCATCTGAGGGTTTTTTCATCCTGTCTAGATCTCCCAGGAGCAAATTACATGTGGTCATGGCAAAACCTGGCTGAAGCATCTGAGGCCTTTTTCATCCTGTCCAGATCTCCCAGGAGCAAATTACATGCCATAGGACAAAACCTCGCAAGAGCATCTCAGGATGTTACAGGCACACAACTCCGACCTGAAGATCTCCCAGGGCACAAATTATATGTCCTCCCAGAGTGATGTCTCAAAAGAGAATCCCAGGCTATTATGGGTCCGACCTATAGGATCTCCCAGACATGCTCATCTGCACAACTTGATCCACGGCCACAAAGTATCATCCTGATACTCACCATACATCATCCTGATGTACACATGATCATCTTGATCATCATCACTGCAACATCCTGCTGCATGTCATATGGAGAAGCTCGTCATCCACGATCATCCTAATCATACAATGCATCCACCTGATGCATACCAAGTATCTACCTCATACATATCATCATACGTGATCTACCTGATCATACAATTTATACACCTGGCACATACACAGATACATGATCCACACAATGTATCCACCTAATACATATCAACATACATGATCTCAGTATCCACCTGATACATATACAGATACATGGTCCAAGCATCCAACATGATGCATATACAAAATACATACAAATGATCCAACTGATCATATCCAGCATACAACATGATGCATACATACATAAATGATTCAACTGATCATATCTAGCATCCAACATGATGCATATATATATATAAATGATCCAACTATTCATAACAAGCATCCAAAATGATGCATATATACATATACAGAGTAGTAACTGGAGCATCGTCCTGATGGTCATCATCCATGATCCTCCTGATCATCATAGCATCGTCCTCTTCAGATCATCTCATCATCCACGAAGCACAGCCTAGATGCACATCATCCAGCACTTACACCACCGAGATGGGAGAAAACATCTACCACCATTCAAGGGAAGCCTCCATCCCTTACTTTTTCACCATGGGAGAACACATCTACCACCATGTGAAAAATGGCTCAGCAATTACATCACGACCAAGGGAGAACATATCAACCATGCCAGAAAAGATCATGTGCATCTTCATCTTCCAAACTCATCACTTCCCTTTGGAAGGAACCTTGATCTGAATTTTACCAAAACTCTCTCTAAAGTACTCAAACTGCACTCTGGCCAATGGCTTGGACAATACATCTGCAACTTGCTCATCCGTCGCAACATACTCTGCTTCGGCTGTACTCAGTGCTATGCAGGACTGCTTCCTGCTAAACCAAGAGATCATACCTGATCCCATATTGAAGCAACACCCAGAAGTGCTCTTCCTATCTGTAGCACTGCATGCCCAATCTGAATCAACATAACCCTCTAGGTTAAACTTTTTATCTGCATCATACTTGAGCCCATAATCAACCGGATCAGATGGAGCATCACACAGAAGCTTCAGGTTCGATTCCGTAGGTGTGGCCATAGCTTTGCAGTTCATCATCCCGAACCTCTACAAGATCTCTACTACATACTTCCCTTGTCCAAGGAAGATTCCATCTGCACTCTGACACACCTTCATGCCAAAACAAAATAGTGCATCATCCCCAAGTTCTTCAACTTGAACTCGGCAGCAAACTTCCGCTGCATTTCGGCAATCAATCTATCCTCACCTGTTACGAACAGGTCATCCATATACAAAAGTAGTATCACTGGATTGCCTTCCTCAACCTTGTAGTAAAGGTTGGAATCTGCTTTACTCTTGGTAAAGCCCAAACTGGATAGAAAGTTGTCTATCCTACCATACCAAGTTCTACACATATATGACTCCTTTTCATGTGTCTCAGAACCAAGTGGCTTCTCCACATACACTTCTTCTTCAACTACACCATTCAAGAAGGCTGTCTTGAAATCCATCTGGTGTATCTTCCACTTCATCACTGCAGCCAAAGAAAGTACGGATCTAATGGAAGTGTATCTGGCTACAGGAGCAAAAGTCTCTATGCTACCACCTACAGCATGCTTGATCTTGTAGATCCTCTTGGAAGTCACTACAGAATACCCTTTGTGATTGCATCCCAAACATATTCATGATCGACTGGTTCTCCTCGATCATGGCATTCTTCCCAAATCCAGGGAACTTCAATATCTTCAATATTTTCAATAGATAACTTTGTTGTTGAACAAATGTTGTAGTCCTTCTTTTGTAGGTGATGGTATACGATCTTTCCTACATAACAAGTTAAATTGCATGATTAGAAAACATCTCATAGTTTTCAGAACAAATTCTTACACATAAAGAAATATGTCATACAGTCATGCAATTATCTTAGCCAGTGCTTCAATACAACATTTATCCATATTCTGTAACTTTCTAGATGCCTTCCAATCTCTACCAAAACATTGTTAAGAGTGTGCACAACTCCTAACATGTCAACAAAGAGGTTTCATTCTAGATAAGTAGCAATGGAATGTTGTACAGTGCCATAGGCCACTTACCCATGTATATTAGTAGTATACTTTTCATCAATGCAACTATTCTAATATGCATAAAACACAACCTAATTCTAAGAACATAAGCATATACATCATTGAATAACATTATGTGAGAAATGACAATTCAAATACTTATCTTTGTTTGGTTGCTGGGTGGACTCCCTCTGAATCTTTGCAATTCCATTCTGATGTGGATTGTGAAAAGTGGTCAACTCCCTCTGAATATCTGCATCCTTGCACAAACTACTGAAGTGTGCTCCTTTGCTTTCTTGCAAGAACAACTGGAGTGTGCTCCCTCTTGATCTTTGCTTCCTTGATTACCTGTCCTTGAACTTACATCCATCCTTAATCACTATGCATGCTTATTAGTATCATCATTGTGTTATCCTTGAGGTCTCATACATAATCACACATTTATTAGTATAATCTTAATACTATCAAAACACAATAGTCTTAAATATGTATAGTCATGATCATTCACAGATAATAAACATTAGTATTCAAGGTTTCAAAGAAGTCTTCTTTTACTCATGCATATTCTTATTTGATCATAGGACTCTTCTGATTAGTTAAATCATCAATGCATAAACCCGTGATTACTCAAACCTATACCTTCATGATTCTTCTAGTTAGTCATATCATCAATTATGGTAAGAAACATAATATGCATACAGCCATGACTATTCAAACCTATGACTTCATGAATAATCGTTATCAACAACACAACAATATAAGATCCTAACACAAGGTAGGATTCTAGCTTGATATAGGAAAAACATACCTAGATTAGAATGCTAGCTAGATATGTCTAACATACCTGCATAATGTCTTCTAGTTCTCTTCAGTGACTTGTGCTAGTAACCTGCATGTCTCATAAGTTAACCATTGTAGAACCAAGTTATACATACCTCGTAAGTAGATCTTCTATGTGATCCGTGACAATGGATGAATCTTTGTCTTCATGTCACCATGATCATATGTTCTTGAAGTAGAACATGATTTGTCTTTCTTGGTGTACCTTTTATGTTAGCAGACAACATAGACCTCACATAACACCATAATGCATTAGTACAATCATAAGTGTCAACACCCTAACCAATGAATATCTTCTATCATGCATTCATAATTTTGTTAAGGTGATACGAAAAATCTCAAATCAAGATTGTACTAACCATAATAATCATGAAGAAAAACATACCATAAACTTAAACATGAACAAATATTGAAACATACCTCGATGAGTCATACCTGTCGAGATCACTTGTAATCTTATTATGTAAGGCCTTCGCCTCATCTCCCTCTGAAACA
Source organism: Larix kaempferi (assembly GCA_027924585.1). NCBI lineage: Eukaryota > Viridiplantae > Streptophyta > Pinopsida > Pinales > Pinaceae > Larix > Larix kaempferi. The sequence continues at coordinate 2,271,687 of BSBM01000562.1, forward strand.
AGAGCTTCTTCACTTATGCAGGTGACCAATCCAACTTCTTCTAGGATTAACCCAATCCACTTGATTTGCAAGAACTGGACCTGGAGCTAGATTAGGGTTTGTTAGAGAAACCCCAAAAATTCAAACTTCCAAAAGGATAGAAATATGCGCCTTGATGAGCTGGTCAAGCTGGTATATTTAGAATTTGAAAACTGCAAAGTTTCACTCCTCAATTTGGCCTTTGAAACTTCCGGATTCACTAGACATGACCCCCAACTGAGGTTTGATGAATCCCACTCTTCTACCCAATCAAAAGGTTTGATCCAAAGCTCTAAGCTTTTATTTTTATGAGGAGGTTCTAGGCGTGGTCACAGATTTAAAAAATTCCCATTTTTACGGAAGCTCTAATTTTCCACTTTTTTTATCAAAGTCCCGAACTAGGGTCTGATCAAGCCTATCCTTCTTCCCAACCAAAAATTCTGATCTTGGTCTCTAAATTTTTAATTTGATGAGTAGCATTCAGCTGTGGTCTCCGATTACAAAAATTCCAACTTTATCTGAAACCCTAAATTTCAGAAGCCATGAATGAAGGTGCTAAAAAATAATTCTGTTTTGACAGAAATATGTACTTGATTGTTTTTAGTGTAACTCCAAACTTTTTCGATCCACAGGGTCTGAAAACGTTTCTTTCTATATCTCGACCTGTCATCTTTCCATCCCGATAGGTCTGACCTCAATTGGATTCTCTGAGAGAGAGTTATGCCAAGTGTCGTAACGTGACCTGTTTATGGGATAAAAGATGAAAGCAAACTTGTACGGCATGCCACGTGTCACTGGTTGAACTTCAGCCTCTGAAATGTTTTTTGACATATTTCAATCTGTGTACTACCTGTTACTTCTTACGAAATTCCATTTGGAGCTTCCTATCCCAGGTTATGACCTTTTTTCCAAGGTCACCTGATTTTGACTCAGATCTGGAAGAGGCAGGAACCCTATATTGTATAGATCATAAATCACAAACTACAACGCATTAGATGTTTTCCTTTGGACACAAGATACATGGGGATCTGATCATCGACCTGTAAAAGTTTCAGACCCGAAAAATTCGCCAAAATGGATTTATAGTGAAAGTGCTACGATGACTGGTTTTTGCTATATCAAGCCCTAACATCGTAAGTGCAACAAGTGTTATACATGCCATATCATGCCTTCTTTCAGGCTAGCTCTGATACTATGTTAACTTTTCAGAATTTACTTCAATTTGATCTAGGATATTAACTGAGAGAATAACATGTATAGCAAATCTACAGCATATCAATCATGCACACAATAATGCAACCACACAAGAGACACAGAGTTTACTTGGGGAAAACCATAAAGGTGAAAAACCCCAATAACTTCCTCAGAGATAGATAGAGTAATGATACAACCAGAATACAAGAGATAGTCTTCTCCTAGCAGCAGATCCTCTTCCTCCACAAGTGCACCACTCTCCAAAGTGTGAATGAGAGAATAGAATGTGTAAAATGAGAGAGACACACTCTCTATTTATACACTAACTTGACTTGACCTTTACTCAACTAGGTCGGCCTCAACTTAACCACTTAACATAATGCTGATTGGGCCGACCCCCACTAGGGTGGTCTAATAACCCTTTGACCGACATGACTTATACAGGGCTGACCCCAACAAGGTGGTCTAACAACCCATCAAGTATAAGTTACGACACTTACAATATAAATGACGACACTTTCGTATAGAGGAATAATAACATCTCTATAGGAATACAACCACTTCCGTATAGAGGAATAATAACATCTCTATAGGAATACAACCACTTCCGTATAGAGGAATAATAACATCTCTATAGGAATACAATATACAAATATGCGAAATACATTATGAAGTTACATATACATCAACATTAAGCCCCCGAGACTCCAGTATTTATATAAGCCACATGCTTGCAACGCTTGTTACGCTTGCAAATCATTCCGCATAACCTCATCTACCTGGTCATTCTCTCGTTCTCTCCACTCTAGAACTATCCTGGAGTACAAAGCAAGAAATTCTTAGTCAATTTCATGTTTATAAACTTCTTCGCGGCCATACCCACGGGCTAGGTTATAGACAGTTGTGGGTAGACGCGAGCAATCAGTTTCTTGACTGCGCGTTTGGTGCCCTACCCGCGACCCGCATACTTATAGCCCGCGAGTAGCACCGAGGCCATTTAGGGCTTGGCCAAACAAAAAATCCCACAAACCAAAATTGAAATAAAAGCACTTAAATGAAAGGTATGGCAGTGACCACTAACCTGCTCCAGACGGTTCGCTGAATAGTCTCTTGTAGCTCCCACGATCGACACTCGAAGTTTCGGGTGAAAACTTACCACTAAACTCCAAATTGGTGAATACTGCAAATGAATTGAAAATTACAAATTTTTATTACCATTTATAATTTTCTGGACCCACTTTTCTATATTTTTTTCCATTTTGAGCCGTTATGAACTAATATTGTGTCATGGAGTAATGTTTTTTCAACAGATTTCCTCAGCGAGAATTGTTCTGAACCATTTCACTCCTACAGCAGGTACGTGTCACACATGGCATATAGGTTAGACGTCATTTTCACATGCATTATGCATTTGACCTGTTGACCATTTTTCATAAACCCTAGGTGCGACCCCGCTTCGTGACTGACACGGAACCTTCCCACTGTTATAGAAGTGTCATCATGTGGCAGTAGGGCTTTCCCGAACATGGGTACCCTAGTTAGAACCCCGTTATGCTTTTTGGTGCCCATGCTGTTGTTTGTCCTCACGATTGGGAGTCCTTTGTAGTCACGCCATGACGTTGCGATAAAGACTCATACTCTACTTTGTCTTATGCTGGAAATCTCCCTTAAAAACACCCCCCAATTATATCATGTTGTGATTGCATTGCATCATCTTGCTTGTAGCTTGAGCCTTGTGCTAGCTCCCGCTTACTCAATTGTTAGCCTGGTGCCTGAGCACTTTCCCCTGTCAAGCCTTGCAGAGCTTATATTTTCCCTTCACAATTTGATGACCTTTTGACCATGAGGGAATGCACCCCCGAGTGTCCACATCCTGCATGCACTTCGTTGCATTGAGCATAGGTATGTTCCACTGCTTGGGACTAGCCTGCTAGCTATTTGACACTCATTCCCTCACTTGTTGTACTATAAGCAATTTTATTTTTTTTCAAGCTTTTCCCAAATATGAAAAAGACCAAAAAAACAAATATTCCAAAAAGCTAGACCAGATTATGGTCACTATTTCTTGTTGGTAGATGTTGTGTCTCCTTTGAACAGAGCATTCATTCCACTCCGTACATTATGAGTTGGGACTATAGTTGGGCCTTAGGAGTTGTACTTGTTTCTCAGTTTTCTCCACCGATTGGTTAAGCTTCCAGTCATTATGGAGCCCTTTGTAATGCCTCCTGCATTGCACAGTTTATGTCAAGTCTATGCTGTCTGAGTCTATCCATCTACTCATGCTCTTGTTCAAAGAAAGTCCTGAAACCAGTGTCAGCCACTCCTTAGATCTCTTGACTATTGCATGTCGGCCATCCTTATTGAGTCAGTTCGTTTCACCTAATATCTTCCAAATATTTCAGCATTACTGGTACCTCATGCTGGTTGATGGGGGAATGCCTTAATGCCCTCCTTCCAGCGAGTCTCGTTCTGTCGACTTCAACTCATTTATTCTGGGACTTGAGGCTTAGATTTCGGTTGAGTACCTTGAGGCTTGCAGTCATTAGTGGTAGGTTCTCTTGCCATCGACAGTTTTGGGAATACATCAATGTCGCCTGATCGATGGATTCATCCTAGTGTTCGACTTCAACCCATTTATTCACACTCTGATGATTGTGCTCTATGCCTTGATGCCCATTTTCATTATTGGTGGGTCATCTTGCATCTATTAACGGTATACATCATTGACCGATAATCAGATGATGTCTCATCAGGTTTGACCCCAACTCCTTTGTTCACTTTATGGGACTTGCACCGTCAAAGACTTGTGTATAAGACCCCAGGCGATTGTGGCATTTAGTATGCTACATATGACTTTGACTTTACATCTGAGATATCACCTCTCAGATTTCACTAGTTTGTACCTCCAGTTTGCACCAGTTGTCTTCTTTTCAGCAGAAGACCATATCTTACTTTAGAGGGATCATGGCTATGATCATTTATGAAATGTGTTTACTTATGTACTACCTATTCATGGCAATTGTATTAGATTGTTGTACTATACCGACATGTATTCAAAGATATTATTGTATTATGACGAGTGAACCGTTCTTTCCACTTGTGTCTCCATCACTCCACTTCTGAGTTTTATAATGTATTTCGGCCATCGTAGCACTTTCAGTCTCTGACCTCACACATTAGGGGGCATCTGTTACACAGAAATATTCCACCCTGTGATCATCAACATTCTTTGGCCTGTAGGATCCATTTCAGTGACTCAGATCCATTTTTATCATTCAGAGATACCACTTTTCCCTATTTTTGTTCCTACCTGCATGTTGCATCACTATAGCATGCGTACCCGCGAGTTGCATCACTATAGCCCGCGGGTATCAAGTAAAATGGTAAAAACCACTATTAATCACTTTTTACTCCCAAAACGTGGTCATTGGGTGACCTTTGGCTCTCCATCTTCCCAAGTAATGTCTCGATGTTTCCTTTCACCTACCTTTGAGAGGATTATATATTGAGCACATATGGCTTATGGACGGGAGGAAGAAGAGAATCGTAAGAGAACTCTAGTGGATTTTTTCCCTATCTTGAGTCTGCACTCATTGATCCTTATAGTTGTGAACCATTTATGTTCACCTTCCAAACTCCTCTCTAGTTTGATTTTTCCATTCATGGAGGATTGAAGTGGTGGAGGCACAAGTGGATTGATCTAGATCTTGGTTCAGATTGGTTGCCGGCAAGAGGTCGTATCACTTTGTACTTCTTCTTGTTCATTAATATAAATACTCATATTCTCATCCATGCATGGTTTGAATGTTGTTTATTATACATTGGGTTACATTTGCTTATGATATTATGGACCATTGTTATTGGTAATGTTAATGCCATTTATATATTATATGTACTTCTTGGATATCGGCTGTCAAGACTAATTTGCAGATTTACAAGTGCGTGGATTGAAAGCTCCAATGGAGATCTACATCAAACATTGGATCGAGGTTGGTTACATTTCTCCATTATCTTAACATTGTCATTTATAATAGCATTGCTTTGAGAATTGAGTAGATTTCTGGTAGTCATCTGTCTGTTATAGTATTCCCAAGCCATAGTGAGTTTTCTCCAATACAAGGATGGTTCTAGAGTGGAGAGAGAGAGAAAGCATGATCAAGTGTATGAGGTTGTATGCAACAATGTGCCTACACAGCAAGTGCTCCAAGCATGTGGGCTATACAAATATTGGAGCATAGGGGGTTTGAGGGCCCAAAACCTATTGCTCCGTCGTTTGATTGACTACTAGGATGTCAATGCACAGAATTTCAACCTAGATAGGAAGATACTTTCATTGGAGGCGGAAGATATCTATTTCATTACAATTTTGTCCCACCGAAGTGAAGCGGCAAGCCTTCAGTCTCGATCTGTGGGTGGTGGGATCGGTATCCTTGACTGTATAGAGAGGTATTGTATTCCAAATACTCGAGCGGTGGGGAGTCAGGTGACCATCAGAGCCATAGATGACCTGAGCATGAAGGTTATAGTGGCTACCTTAGTGTGGATTACTGGATCCAAATCTATGCACCAGACATCCAGGCCAGTGATGTTCTATGCATCGCAGTGTATGCAACCAATGATGTTTAACTGGTGCACCATGCTACTGGGGTCTATGAAGACCAAACTGATAGAGTGCAAGCAAGGGGATGCCAAAAGCTTCAGTTATGGTAGTATCCTATGCAGTTTCTTCTTTGAGCGTGTTCTGAGGCTTAGTCCAAGGGTTGAGGTCCCTCCTCATAGTCTCCACGACCCAGCCATGACCCAGTGGGATGAGGTCTTGACGCGACAGGGTGGTGTCCATTAGGCATCACCTTACACAGAGGCGTTCTTTGACTGGTGGGACCGATAGGTCATTTCCATAGAAGACTATCTGTATGCAGGGATCGACTTCCTGCAGGACCGTGACATGCCACTTCCACCAGGTGCAGTGTTTGGAGACATTGGTGAGTACTCTTTTTAGCTTTTGGTGTATTAAATTTTTATGGATTTTTTATTATAAATGTAAATGCAAAAAAATAAATTTGGTGGTAGTATCGTATATTAATGTTTTACTATTTGCTCGCAGACAAGGGCCGAGTGAGACCCGAGGGTTTCCTGATACATCATCGTCGGGGCAGGGTTGATGAGGCAGGAGGTGTTGCAGCAGAGCGCACACTACAGACCTTGCGGGGCAACCTGTCACGGATGTTTGGTAGGGTACCATAGGAAAAGGTGGCGCGGATCCCAGAGGATATGCAGCGCAACGTAGTGGGGGTACCGAGTAGATGGGTACGACTGTTGCAGCGTGCAACAAATGCAGCATAGTATTACTATGAGACACACCCTGTGGGGGTGACAGCTAGGCCTCCTCATAGAGAGTAGATATATCGGGGTCTCTTTTTGTATCGATATGTATATTTTTGAGGGCTACGGGCTCTAGTTTTGTATCATGATACTCCCATTTTGGACATATTATTTATGAAAAACTATGGTTATCTGGTTCTACTACATATGTGTATCTACAAATGTATGAATGTATATTTTATTTGTGTGCTTCATTGTGAATGTGACAAATGACAATCTAATACATAGTTAGCATATGCATCAGATATATGATTGATACTTCTCGGAACATGAATGTATGTAATTGAAGCAAAATGTCATTCCAAGAGTCTTACCCTCAATTATTTCTGTAGTAGCGTAGGGTCTCTCACACGGTACTGACCATTCAACTGAGACAACCAGTTGTGAATCCAGGTGGACTTCTAAAGACTGGGCACCATGTAAAATAGAATCTCGAAGTAGCTCAATCATGGCACTATACTCAGCCACATTGTTAGATGTAGGACCAAGACAAGCACCTCCTGAAGACACAACTAGATGGTCAGGTGAATAAATAACCCAGGCAGCAGAGGCAAGATGCTGCATATGACGGCTAGCACCATCTGCGAACCCTAAGAACATAGGAAACTTTGTCGACATCTGTCAATCAAACAGAAGCTAATCAGCAGACCCGAAAACCAAAAGAAACCTAAACTATGTACAGAAATAACTATACAATAGTATACAAAATCATGAGCTCGAACGAGAAGTTCAAGCTTAATACAGCTTGAGGTAGAGCCCATTTCTAGGCTCCTTCAAAACGTTCGCCTCATAGTCTTCTAATTCATAGGCTCCTTTTTCTAGGACATGCCTCACAATGTAAGGGCTGTGCCACATGGGGTTAAACTTTCCTGCCCCCAGTGGTTCTTTAGCTTGGTCATATAAGAGGACCAAGTCACCTTTAGCATATTGTTGGGGACAGATAGACTTATTGTACTGAACCTTAACACGATGTTTATTGGCATCTATAGCCATAGTGGAATCTCGACAATGCTTGTCAAATTTCTCAAGTTGGATTAAACGTTGATCAATACCCGTCGTATCAGGGAGGAGCTCTATGGCCAGTTTAAACGAAGGGATTTTGCATTCGATCGGTAAAATCGACTCCACACCGTGTACTAGATGAAATGGTGAGAACCCAGTGGCAGTCTTGACTGCGGTTCGATACGCCCACAAAGCAGGATATAACATAATGTGCCAATTGTTGTTTCTTTGTTGGATGGTGCATTGGAGAATGGTCTTTAAAGACTTATTGACTCCTTCAACTTGACCATTCGCTTAGGGATAGTAAGAAGATGATTGTTCTTGACGAAACCCAATCTTAAGAGACAAATCCTCCATCATTTTTTCTGAAAATGACTGCCATGGTTAGTGACAATCTCTTTCGGAATACCGAACCGAGTGATAATCTGATTGAACACGAAGTGGGATGCTATAGCACCATCGGCTTTAACGGTAGGCATGGACTCGGCCTATTTGGAGAAATAATCCACGGCCACTATAATATGGTGATGCCCCCCATCTGAAGTTGGTTTGCAATCCATGAAATTTATCCCCCACTTGGTGAAGGGACCGACGGTGACGACTGAATGAAGGGGCGCTGGATACGAGTGTATATTCCGAGAAAACACCTAGCAAGGGTGACATCTCTTCACAGCGTTAATACAATCCTTAAATATTGAAGGCCAAAAGTAACTAGCTCGCATAATACGTTGGGTTGTAGCAAGCCTAGATAAGTGACCGCCACACACCCCATCATGGCAATCATTAAGCACACACTCTGCTTCTTCGTGAGTTAAGAAACGATGGAGAATAGAGTCATTTCCTCGGCGATACAAAGTATCACCAATGATAGTATAATATTTAGCGTGATGTTTCACACGCTGTTGCTCATCCCGTGAATAATGTGGAGGAAACTTTAAAGTTTGGAGATATATAATGGCATCCCCATACCAAAGATCCTTTGATGAGATGGGAAACAAATGTTCATCCACAAAGGAATTTTCATGGATGACATCCTAATCAAGTCTCGGAAGGTCCTACATAAGCTCAGCAAACACCAATGACTTCACCGACTTCGCCGAAGCAAAATCGAGATCGAACTCCTGAAGGATCACAATCCATTTATTGTACTTCCCCACTATAAGGCGTCATGATAATACGAACTGAAACAGATTGATGTGCGCTACAACTGTGGTTGTTTTAAGAAAAATATAATGTCGTAACTGCTGGACTGCATGGACAGTCGCAAGCGCCATCTTTTATACATGAGTATATCTTAGTTCAGCGTCTACTAGATTCCGACTGAGGTATGTTGATGTATATGTAACTTCGGAATGTATTTCACATATATGTATATTGTATTCCTATAGAGATGGTATTATTCCTCTATAAGGAAGTGTCGTCATTTATATTGTAAGTGTCGTAACTTATACTTGATGGGTTATTAGACCACCTTGTTTGGGGTCGGCCCTGTATAAGTCATGTGGGTCAAAGGGTTATTAGACCACCCTATTGGGGGTCGGCCATGTGGGTCAAAGGGTTATTAGACCACCCTATTGGGGGTCGGCCCACTCAACATTATGTTATGTGGTTAAGTTCGAGCCGACATGAGTTAGGTAAAAAGGCAAGTCAAGTCAAGTATAAATAGAGTGCGGGAGGCACTCTATTTACTCACTCACTTCACACACATGCTCTCAAGGAGGAGAGGCGCACTTATGGAGGAGGAGGATTGCTTCTAGGTTATGGCTATCTCTATTGGTTGGTTGTATCATTTCTCTATCTATCTCTGAGGAAGTTATTGGGGTTTTTCACCTTTATGGTTTTCCCCAAGTAAATCTTTGTGTCTCTTGTGTGTGCTTGCATTATTGTCTCCATGATTGATATGCTGTAGATATGCTATACATGTTGTTCTCTCAGTTAAGATCCTAGATCAGATTGAATTAAATTCAGAAAATTTAACATGGTATCAGAGCTAGCCTGAAAGAAGGCATGATATGGCATGTATGACACTTGTTGCACTTACGATGCTAGGGCTTGATATAGCAAAAACCAGTCATCGTAGCACTTTCGCCATAAATCCGTTTTGGCGAATTTTTCGGATCTGAAATTGTTACAGGCCGAAGCTAAGATCTCCAGGTATCTTGTGTCCAAAGGAAAACCTCTAATTTGTTGTACTTTGTGATTTATGATCTGTACAATATAGGGTTTCTGCCTCTTCCAGATCTGAGTCAAAATCAGGTGACCTTGGGAAAAAGGTCATATCTTGGGCTAGGAAGCTCCAAATGAAATTTCGTAAAAAGTGACAGGTAGTACACAGTCTGCAATATCTCAGAAAACGTTTTCAGAGGCCGAAGTCGAACCAGTGACACGTGGCACGCCGTACAAGTTCGCTCTCCTGTATTATCCCATAAACAGGTCACGTTGCGACATTTGGCATAACTCTCTCTCAGAGAGTCCAATTGAGGTCAGACCTGTCAGGAGGGAAAGGTAACAGGCCGAGATATCTCAGAAAACTTTTTCAGAGGTTTAAGTTAAAACAGTGACACGTGGCACGCCGTACAAGTTCGCTCTCCTGTTTTATCCCAAAACAGGTCACGTTGCGACATTTGGCATATCTCTCTCTCAGAGAATCCAATTGAGGTCAGACCTGTCAGGATGGAAAGATAACAGGTCAGGCTATCTCAGGAAACTTTTTTAGACCCTGTGGATCAAAAATTTCGGAGTTACACCAGAAACAATCAGGTACATATTTCTGTCAAAACAGAATTATTTTTTGGTACCTTCATTCATGGCTTCCGGAATTTAGGGCTTTGGAGAAAGTTGGAATTTTTGTAATCGGAGACCACGGCTGGATGCTACTCATCAAAATAGAAATTTAGAGACCAAGATCAGAATTTTTGGTTGGGCAGAAGGCCGGGATTGATTAGACCCTAGTTCGGGACTTTGATCAGAAAAGTGGAAAATTAGGGCTTCTGTAAAAATGGGAATTTTTGAAATCTGTGTCCACGGCTGGAAGCTCCTCAGAAAAATAGAAGCTTAGAGCTTTGGATCAAACATTTAGATGGGGCAAAAGAGTGGGCTTCATCAAACCCCAGTTCAGGGTCACGTCCAGTGAATCTAGAAGTTTCAAAGGCAAAATTGAGGAGTGAAACTTTGCAGTTTTCAAATTCTGAATATACCAACTTGATCAGCTCATCAAGGCACATATTTCTATCCTATCAGAAGTTTGAAATTTAAAGTTTGAATTTTTGGGGTTTCTCTGACAAACCCATATCCAGCTCAAGGTCCAGTTCTTGCAAATCAAGTGGATTGGGTTAATCACTTGCATAAGTGAAGAAGTTCCTGTTTCAGAGGGAGATGAGGCTAAGGCCTTACATAAGAAGATTACAAGTGATCTCGACAAGTATGACTCATCGAGGTATGTTTTGAGATTTGTTCATAATTAAGTTTATGGTATGCTTGTCTTCATATTATCACGGTTAGTACAATCTTGATTTTAGACTTGTCATATCACCTTAATAAAATTATGAATGCATGATAGAAGTCATTCATTTATTAGGAGTATGAAACTTATGTTTGTACTAACACATTGTGATGTTGTATGAGTTTTATGTTGTCTACTAACATGAAAGGTACACCAAGAAGACAAATCATGTTCTAGTTCAAGAACATATGATCATGAGGACAAAGATTCATCCATTGCCATGGATCTCATAGAAGATCCATTCTCGAGGTATGTATAACTTAGTTTTATAATGGTTAACTTATGAGACATGCAGGTTACTAGCACAAGTCACTAAAGAGAACCAGAAGACATTATGCGGGTATGTTAGACATAAATAGCTAGCATGCTAATCCAGGTATGTTTTTCCTATATCAAGCTAAAATCCTACCTTGTGTTAGGATCTTATACTGTTGTTGATAATAATTATTCATGAAGTCATAGGTTTGAATAATCATGGTTGGATGTATATTATTATAATTGATGATATGACTAACCAGAAGAATCATGAAAGTATAGGCTTGAATAATCACAGGTTTTATGCATTTTATATCTTATCTTGATTGATGATTCAACAACCTGAAGAGTCATAGGCTTGAGTAATTACAGGTTTAGACATGTTATGTTTCTTATGATTTGACTAACCATAAGAATCCTTGAATGCTCATGCTTATTATTTCTGTTTGAAATGATCATGACTATACATGCTTGAGATTATTGTGTTTTAATAGTATACTAATGAATGTATGATTTTATATGAGATCACAAGGATAACACATTCATGATACTAATAAGCATGCATAGGGACCAAGGATGAATATGAGTTCAAGAACAGGTAATTCAGGAAGCAAAGATCAAGAGGGAGCACACTCTAGTTGTTCCTGCAAGAAAGCAAAGGAGCACACTTCAGTAGTTTCTGCAAGGATGCAGATATTCAGAGGGAGTTGATCATCTCTCTACATTTCACAACAGAAAGGTGTAGAAGAAGCTACCTCAGATTAGGACTCCAGCAGCTCCTGCAAGGAAGCAAAGACTCAGAGGGAGTCCACCCAACGAACAAACAAAGATAAGTATTTGAATTGTCATTTCTTAAATAATACTGTTCAATAATGTATATACTGATGTTCCTAGAATTAGGTTGTGTATTATGCATATTAGAATAATTGCATTGATGAACAGTATACTACTAATATGCATGGGTAAGTAACCTATGGCACTGTACAACATTCCATTGCTACTTATCTAGAATGAAACCTCTTTGCTGACATGTTGGGAGTTGTGCACACTCTTAACAATGTTCTGGTAGAGATTGGAAGGCATCTAGAAAGTTACGGGATATGGATAAATGTTGTATTGAAGCATTGGCTAAGATAATTGCATGACTGTATGGCATATTTCTTTATGTGTAAGAATTTGTTCTGAAAACTATAAGATGTTTTCTAATCATGCAATTTAACTTGTTGTGTAGGAAAGATCATATGCCATCTCCTACAAAAGGACTACAACATTTGTTCCAGCAAGAAAGATATCTATTGAAGATATTGAAGTTCCCAGGATCTGGGATGAAGAAATGGAATGCCATGATCCGTAGATCATGAAGAAGATGTTTGGAATGCAGTCCCAAGACCTGACAGGGAGTCATATGTATGCAGATTGAAGAAAGCCTTGTATGGCTTGAAGCAAGCTCCCAGAACTTGGTATGGTGAAGATAGATTGATTGCCGACACGCAGCGGAAGCTTACTACCGAGTTCGAGATGAAGAACTTGGGGATGATGCACTATTTGTTTTTGGCATGGAGGTGTGGCAAAGTGCAGATAGAATCTTCCTTGGACAAGGGAAGTATGCAGTAGAGATCCCAAAGAGGTTCGGGATGATGGATTGCAAGGCCATGGCCACACCTATGGTATCGAATCTGAAGCTTCTATGTGATGCTTCATCTGAGTCAGTTGATGTCTCTATGTATCGTCAGATGATTGGGTCCTTGATGTACCTGATGAACACGAGACCAGACATTTGCCTTGCTGTGAACACATTGAGCCAGTTCCTAACGGATCCGAGAAGTGTTCACCTGGTTACTGTAAAGCATGTTCTGAGGTACCTGAAGGGTACAGTGGATTATGGGCTCAGGTATGAGGCGAATCAAAAGTTTAACCTGGAAGGTTATGTTGATTCAGATTGGGCTGGCAGTGCTGCAGACAGGAAGAGCACATCTGGGTGCTGCTTCAGTATGGGATCAGGTGTGATCTCTTGGTTTAGCAGGAAGCAGTCCTGCGTAGCACTGAGTATAGCTGAGGCAGAGTATGTTGCAGCCTGTTCAGCTAGTTGTGAGGCAGTATGGCTACGGAAGCTACTGTCTGAGTTATTTGATCTCCCATTGGAGGCTACTGGTATCTTCTGTGATAACCAGAGTTGTGTGAAGCTGTCCGAGAACCCAGTGTTTCATGACAGGTCGAAACACATAGAGATCAAATATCACTATATCAGGGATATGGTGCAGAGAGGAGCTGTGAAGCTCCTGTATGTTGCGACGGATGAGCAGATTGCAGATGTGCTGATGAAGCCACTAGCCAGGGTGAAGTTCGAGTACTTCAGAGAGAGGCTTGGCGTGCTTCAGATCAAGGATACTTCGAGGAAGAAGTGATGGACACATTTGCTGAAGCCATTCCAAGCATGTTGGAAGGAGGATCCTTCACATGGCTGTGGATGTAAGCGCTGGATGATGAGCATCAGGATGATGTTCTGGTTTCTGCTTGGATATGATCAGTTGGATCATTTTATGTATGTATGTATGCATCATGTTGGATGCTTGGACCATGTATCTGTATATGTATCAGGTGGATACATTGTATGATCAGGTGGATCATGTATGGTGATATGTATCATGTATTTGTATTTGTATCAGGTGGATACATTGATGATCAGGAGGATCATGTATGATGATATGTATCAGGTAGATACTTGGTATGCATCAAGTAGATGCATTGATGATCAGGAGGATCATGTATGATGATATGTATCATGTATTTGTATCAGGTGGATACATTGATGATCAGGAGGATCATGTATGATACTTGGTATGCATCAGGTAGATGCATTGATGATAAGGAGGATCATGTATGATGATATGTATCATGTATTTGTATCAGGTGGATACATTGATTATCAGGAGGATTATGTATGATACTTGGTATGCATCAGGTAGATGCATTGATGATCAGGTGGATCATGCAGCAGGATGTTGCAGTGATGATCAGGATGATCATAGATGACGAGCTTCAGGATGTTGCTCCAGATGACATGCAGCAGGACGTTGCAGTGATGATGATCAGGATGATCATGGATACATCAGGATGATGTATGGTGAGTATCAGGTTGATACTCTATGGCCGTGGATCAGGTTGTGCAGATGACCATGTAATTCGTTGCCCTGGGAGATTTGCAGATGGTCTTTCAAGGTTTTGCCTATGGCATGTAATTCGGTGCCCTGGGACATCTGGCAAATTCTCTTTCGAGGTTTTGCTCTGGGAGGACATGTAATTCGTTGCCCTGGGAGATCTGCAGATAGTCTTTCGAGGTTTTGCCTATGGCATATAATAGCGCCCTGGGATATCTGGCAGATGCTCTTGCGAGGTTTTGTCCTATGGCATGTAATTCGTTTCCCTGGGAGATCCGATAGGTTGGGCTGTGTGCCCGTAATCAGTCCTGGGATGCTCTTGCGAGGTTTTGCCATGACCACATGTAATTCGTTGCCCTGGTAGATTTCAGGTCGGAGTTGTGTACCCGTAACATCCTGAGATGCTCTTGCGAGGTTTTGTGGTGGACCACATGTAATTTGTGCCCTGGGAGATTTCAGGTCGGAGTTGTGTACCCGTAACATCCTGAGATGCTCTTGCGAGGTTTTGTTGTGGGGTCACATGTAATAGCGCCCTGGGAGATCCTACAGGTCGGAGTTGTGTACCCGTAACATCCTGGGATGCTCTTTCGAGGTTTTGTGACGCACGTAATAAGTCCTGAGGATTCCACAGTATGGCCAGTGATGACGAAGACCTGCAGGTGGTGGGCCTACATCCAGTATGAAAAAGGACTGGCTCTGTAGAACTTCCTATGACGAGTAGATTCAGAGATTGATTGAGATAGCAGCAGCAGTGACGATGATGATGACTCGATGACGATTATCCAGTGACGATGATCCAGAGAAGATGACTTGTGCTAGAAGAACTGTGCTGAGAAATACCTTCCTAGTTAAGAGGGAGTGTTGATGTATATGTAACTTCGGAATGTATTTCACATATATGTATATTGTATTCCTATAGAGATGGTATTATTCCTCTATAAGGAAGTGTCGTCATTTATATTGTAAGTGTC
This sequence comes from Larix kaempferi, assembly GCA_027924585.1. Lineage (NCBI taxonomy): Eukaryota > Viridiplantae > Streptophyta > Pinopsida > Pinales > Pinaceae > Larix > Larix kaempferi. The sequence continues at coordinate 2,287,169 of BSBM01000562.1, forward strand.
GTAACTTATACTTGATGGGTTATTAGACCACCTTGTTTGGGGTCGGCCCTGTATAAGTCATGTGGGTCAAAGGGTTATTAGACCACCCTATTGGGGGTCGGCCATGTGGGTCAAAGGGTTATTAGACCACCCTATTGGGGGTCGGCCCACTCAGCATTATGTTATGTGGTTAAGTTCGAGCCGACATGAGTTAGGTAAAAAGGCAAGTCAAGTCAAGTATAAATAGAGTGCGGGAGGCACTCTATTTACTCACTCACTTCACACACATGCTCTCAAGGAGGAGAGGCGCACTTATGGAGGAGGAGGATTGCTGCTAGGTTATGGCTATCTCTATTGGTTGGTTGTATCATTTCTCTATCTATCTCTGAGGAAGTTATTGGGGTTTTTCACCTTTATGGTTTTCCCCAAGTAAATCTTTGTGTCTCTTGTGTGTGCTTGCATTATTGTCTCCGTGATTGATATGCTGTAGATATGCTGTACATGTTGTTCTCTCAGTTAAGATCCTAGATCAGATTGAAGTAAATTCAGAAAATTCAACAAGGTAATAGATGATATGCTCGACGAGTGCATCATCAACCTGAACCAAGACCATGCCAATCGTCTCTTGAGACGCAGCCACATAAATTAGAAAATCATGTGCGAAATCAGGTGGACTAAGCACAGGGGTTGATACCAAAGCTTTCTTAAGGGAATCGAAAGACTACTAGGCTCGCTCATCCCAGATAAACGGTGTGTCTTTCTTCAACAAGCGTGCAAAACCTTTGGTAAGATTAGCATAGTTAACTACAAAATGACATAGAAAAGTAGCTTTCCCTTGGAGGCTCTGAAGTTGAAACAAATTGCACGGAGGAAGAAACCAAAGTATTGCCTCAACTTTAAGAGGATCAACTGTAATACCCTCTTTCGAAACTATAAATCCTAGAAGGCGACCATACCTCACTGTAAAAATGCATTTATTGGGATTCAAACGGATCTTGTAGTGTATACATCGTTCAAGAATCCAACGAAGGTGTGTGGGGTGGTCCACTCTCTTGCGAGAATGGTCAACGAGATCATCCAAAAATACCTCCATTATACTCTTAAGGTCGTGGAAGGCGTAGGTCATGGCACGATGAAACATAGCTCTGATGTTTTTAAGGCCGAAGGGCATTTTCTGATATGCAAACGTGCCCCAAGGAAAAATGAAAACAGTCTTATGTTGGTCCTCGGGTTTGATTTGAATCTAGTTATACCGTGAAAAGCCATCCATGAACGAAAAAATCTCACTTCCTGCATAGGCATCCAAGATTTTATCAATGAATGGCGTGGGAAAGTTGTCTTTCGAACATGCACGATTCAGGTCTCTAAAATTAGTGCATACACGGATCGTTCCCTGCTTCTTATCCACAGAAACGAGGTTTGACACCCATTCGGTAAGGGGAACGGGGTAGAAAAAACCAGCTTTGAGTAGTTTTTCCACCTTTGCCTTGATAGTGGCTTCCTTCCTAGGGTTAACAACTCAAAGAAATTGTCGAGCCAGTTTAGCATGAGGATACGTTCTAATCTCATGCTCGAAAATACTTGGGTCTATTCCTGGAATTCTCTCGTATGACTAGGCGAAAGCTTCCCTAAGTACCTTGAATATCTTGGTGTAAATGCAAACTTCCTCAGAATTGCAATCATCACCAATATAAATGTTTTCAATCTTCCTAGGAATGCGAGAGATGTTGATCGGTTGAGTAGGGGAATTATTAGCCATATTCCCTTCCGCATAAATCTCATGTGAACCCAAAAGAGCCACAGGGTGACCAACCATCTCTACAAGAGTCGTCCTAAACTCTTCTTGCTTGGCAAGATCAAGGTTGGGAAGGAAATAAGAGCGATGATGCATATCCTCCCAAGGTCTCTCACTACCACACATGGCCTCAATAATAGCTTCATCTGAAGGTAAAGTACCATTAAGGAAATCGTTCGAACAATATGAGTCGGCTACCCAAACTGGCAGCGTACCGAGATCTTCCTCAACTGTCCGAGAAGAGGCGAGATCCGGGTCTGCGGTAGCTAGTTGAATATCTTGATAAGCAAGCTCAACGGCAGACCGTGGCACAGACATCCCGACATGCGCAATGTCTCAAGACGTAGAATTCGTGGATAGTAAAATCCATGGATCATCAAAATATGAAGTCTGGAAAGGTACATTATTCGAAGGAGGAGGGGAATTGTCGGAAATGGTTCTGATAAAGTTCACGGGTGCAGCGAAATCATAAGATGCCATCAATGAAGGGTACATACCAACACCTATGTTCCCAGTTTCCGGCTGAGAATCAGTAACTTGCGGGATTACTGATCCCGTAGATGCTTCGGGAGGAGGATTAACAAAATCCAGCTAATCAATGGTCACAATCTTGCCTTCATGTGGAAAGCAAATAATCCTGAATACAGTAGACGTGACAGCTTTCATAGCATAGATCCAATTCCAACCCAGTAAAAGGTTGTAGTCGATGGGCGCATCAACCACTTCGAATTCAATAGGCACAGGCTTACCCCCCAAGTGAACAAAAAAGGAAGGGAAAATCCCATGCAGCTTCAATGACTAATCATCAAATGCAATGAGCATGGTTCTATATGTGAGTAGAGGAGGAGATCCCAGAGCATTCCAACAAGACAACGACATTACTGACGTTGAAGCGCCTTCACCAACCACCATTCTTCTGACAAAATACTTAAGGCACTCCACATGGACTTGAAAATCCACGTGGAAGGGAAGTGAGGTTGAGTGTCAGTAGTGTCGAACTTGATAAAGTTAGGATTTCCCCTAGCCTGAAATCCTAACGCACTCAAAAGAGCGTGCCTTTGAGAAGGACACACCTGCAAAAATTCAAGAGCCCACATGGCACACGGAGTTTGGACCAAATCTTCTATGATGGAGTAGTTTTGGGCGGCTTGGGCATTGGGATTATGTGTAGATCGTTTAAGAACACCTTTCAGTATCTGCGGCATAATAGAGGGCTTCTCGATATGCAAGGAATTATCAGGAGGAGGGGGAGGCTCACTCCCCATATTAGGTTGTGGTGCACCATAATCGCGTTGACGAGTAGCAACACTAACCTTCGATTGAACCATATTCACACATCCATAGCCACTAGTATTGGAAGAATATGCGGCAGTCTCAGTAGGTCCATAACCAGTGGAGGGAGCATGCAAAGCCATGTTTTGATGGTGAGGAAGGGGATCCTTCAACACAGCTGAGCTCTGTGCCAAATGCTTCGATGCTTCTTCGATTCGAGGACGTGAGTAAGATGATATTTCCCACAAAGCTTACAAGGAAATTTCACCTTAGGCCTAGGTTTACGGTCCTCACTAGCATTTCTGCCTTCCCGAGGAGGGTTGGCATTCTCCTTACGAGGGGTATTGTGGTTGCTATTATTATTCCCATTATTTCCACCCTTATGGTTATTCTTCCCCTTTTTTCTTACCACTAGGTTGCTCGTTACCTGACGAGTTTGTCGTTTGCATAGTGTGTACATCGAACGATGGGGTGGAAGTGGACAAGGTGTGAATTTTTCTGGGAGTAGACTAGTTTAGCGACAAATTTTGCATTTGATTAGCCACCAAATCTACAGGGCGAGAGCTTGCAGATCCCACAATGCCATTGGCATACGGTCCAGGAACTGTCTTGGGCTCATGACGTGTTCGCGGTGCATCAGGAATAATGTCATAAAGGATGTCAGACTGAGAATATAGTAAGTCTAACTGCTGGACCTTCAAGATGGCTTGTTCCTCAGTCACAATGCTGGACATTGAAACATCCTTAGCAATGTATGGGAGTAGAGACTTGAGGAACCATTCCAACAGGAACTCTGGAGGAATGTTGGCTTCCACAAATCGATTCCGTCGACGCCACTCTTGAACATGGTTAGAAATATGTGTGGTCTTATTCTGACGGAAGGTGGATAACAATTCAGTACCAGTATCATAGCAAACTGACAACTGGAAATGGTCTAAGAAAACCAAAGAGATCTCATTGAATCCCCTATAAGTGTTTCCAGGAAACTCAACATACCCCTTCACGACTGCCCCCATGAGGGTGTGTTGAAATAATCGTTTTCTAATGGAATCATGGTTTAACGAGTTGGAGGAACACCAAAGGTGAAATGTTGTGACGTGATCACCCAGATACTCACCACCTTTCCCCTCAAACTTAGGGATGTCCGAAGGGAGATTGGTAGGGATCGGAGGCCAATTAGGGTCATGACACACCAGATCATTCATGAGCTTCAAAAGATCTGGAAGATTCAGGCGTGCACGGAATGGGAGCTGCGGCTGAAAAGCTTGATTATAAGCTTCCATAAAAGGTCAGTTGAACGGAACCGAATTATAAGGTGGACCAAAAGCTGGACCATGATCTTTAAAATGTTGATTATATGGACCCGACAGACCATAAGATTTACCATGGTCATAAGGTTGATAACCTCCTCCGACCTAACCCATGTGAGGGTAAGAAAGCATATAAGTGTTTTGGGTACCATATTGAGGTGGGTTGTATTGGTGGCTAGCACCGACTGTGTTGTAGTAAGGGTTTTCGCCGTAAGTATGGGGCATATGCGTACTATTCGTAGCAGGAACGATGCTGTAATGACCGTAATGGTGAGGTATGTTCCCACCCCCAACATAAGTATTAGGATTAGCATACACAGTCGTGTGGTGACCATAAGTATTCCCAACCCCAATGTTGGTGTTACTAGTAGCAGGAATGGTGGCGTTATGACCAGGAGTATGAGAGGTATTCCCACCTCCTACATTAGCTTGACTAGTGGCAGCGGCAGACGTAAAAGTACACGGTATGTGTCTACCCCCTTGGTTGGGAGGATTTTTAACATTTGTGAAATTCATCCTAGGTTGACAAGTAGTGACATGTGTATTAGGTGATGGATGGTGAGTCGAATTGTGAATAGTGTTCCTATTAGGTTGGGTAGTCCTAGGAGGTGGAAATCTTCCAACTTTAGCATTGTTAGGAGGAATGTGACCGGTTCCTATACTATGTGTGTGAGTGGACAACGTGGTGCTCTCGACGAGGGTATTTCCCCCAGTGGGTGCAGTGTTGCTAACACCATGACTAGTGTCAGCATGGCTACAAAATGCAGTGGAAGGATCAACAGTGTTGTAATTAGGCATACCATATGAGAATGCGGTAGGGTTGATCGTAGGACCTATGTCATCATGTAACTATGGCATCCCGTACAAATAATTATGTGGATATGAAGGATTGAATGGGTCGACCTCGGGTGGATTGGGACCAAACAAACTAGGTCGAGTCTTGGCTTGGTCCGGACCAAACAAACTAGGTTAAGTCTCGGGTGGATCACCCCCCCACGCCTCACTAGGAGTAGGGATGTTTGAAGTGTGATTGGCTCTACCCGATGGGGTCGTAGGGATTTCTCCTGTGTCAGAGTGTGCAGCAGTCATGGCATCCAGGATGTATGTCTCGTAAGAATCTGAAGACTCAGAGGGAGCACATCGGTGTCCCTTAGCAACATGGCGTGAAAGCTCAACCCGTTTCAAACCAGCCAACCGACGGGATCGATGGAGAGTAGGATTTCGTGCCATGATATCTCCAGAGAGAGAATAAAATCACAATGTCTCCTAATGGCCAACTAGCGATAAAAAATAGTAAATCAAAAGCACACAACTAGAGAAGCTACAACCAAGAGCAGATAAATAGAGTGGCTAAATGAGCTCTTGACACTAGAGCTGGTATGTCTCACGTAGTAGAGGCTTGAGACTCCCAAACTATAGTCAGAGGTAATAGAATTAGTTATAAGTATTCCCAGACTTCACTGCATGCATAGGGTCAAGTCCCTATACAACAGGAAACTATGTTGTCCAACCCCTATCTAACTCAGGACACCCGCAGTATAAAACTACGAATACCCTGTGCGATACCTAGGTAAGGCAACTAACGACACCACGATATAACCGATGCTTAGGGGGACAGTCGCAGGTGGGATCTTTTGTATGGGCAGGGTAGCTAGGCCTAAAAATTAAGAAGGTCAAATCCCCCAAGAGTCCCCAGATATGAAAAAATCCTCGATATATCTCCCACGTTCAGCCAGTATCAAAGGGATATCTCCTCAACCAACCTTCTGTGAGCTCGTGCTTATCTCTGGTTTGAGTAGAGTTTCCTGAGAACACCGATGTAAACAATGGATTTCACCACTCCCTGGTCGGACACATAATGTTTCGTTCAGTAGTGTTGGAGAGTTAACTCACAATGATCTATTCCAAGAATCTAAACCTATGCTAGTAGGTGTACCCTATCAAATAAAATCAGTCTAATCAATTTTAAGATTAAGTGTTAATTTTAATGGTTGTGGTTACTCAGAGGATATGGTTGTGAAACTAGTGATTTAAATGACTCAATAATATGCACCATCAATAAATCCTAATCTCATCTATCTAATAAAAACAATGTCACTAGTATGCAAAATCAATCCAATGGTTTTGAAATAAAAGTGCAACTCTTTTATATTGTTAATGCACAAGCAGAACCTAAATGAAAGCGGAAAGCACTCAATGCAAGATGCAGTACATAAAAGCAATTTTTTTTTGTTGTGTTTTCTCTTATAAGCAAAAGGAAAATGCAATTTTTTTTTGTATTTTTCAATATAATGAAATGAAAAATGCAAGCAAAATCCTATTATTCGGTCACTGAAATGCCGAGGAGATCACTAAGACAACCCAACAGATCCTAAACAGTAAGACCCAGCCAACAGTATGAGCTAAATAGGAGAAAACCAACAAGGCTAAATCCAAAGATGGGTAAAAAACCAACAAGTCTCAACCAAGATAATAGAAGAGTTCTAATCACCAATAAGGCATGGAACAGTCAAGAACGAGGCCAATAAAGACTCAGGATCATCCACAATCAACCCAACAACAACCAAAGGTCATGAAACAACCAAATCTGGAGTTGTACGCTACTGTCGAAGGAATACTTGTGGGTACTCGTGAGTAGTAGTGTAAACAAAGGCGGGTAGACGCGGGTAGAGCTAAGCTAGCCCGTGGGTAGGGAAAAGCAAATGGTCAAATAGAGAGTCCAATGGCTCAGAAAAAACCAGCTTTCTATAGTGTATCTCAACGGCCAACCAGTGACACAGAGTTTTGACAAACAACAACTCTAAATAAGGATTAATGCCTAAAAATCCCCAAAAATGGATGTTCTCCCCAACGGAGTCGCCATTTCTGTGTTGGAGAAAACTCCCTATGGCTTGGGGTAGACCACGACAGACAGCTGACTACCAGAAATTAACTCAATTCAAAAACCTATGCTATATAAATGACAATGCCAAGATAATGAAGAATATCACCAACCTCGATCCAAACATTTGATGTAGATCCCCATTGGAGCTTTCAACCTGTGCACTTGAACCTGCAAATTAGTCTTGACAACCAATATACAACAAGCGCATATAATATATAAATGGCATTAACATCATCAATAGCAATGGTCCATGATATTATAAGTAAATGCAACCCAATGTAATATAAACAACATTCCCAACATTAATGGATGAGAATATGAGTATTTCTATTAATAAACAACAAGAAGTACATTGAGATAAGACCTTTTGCTGGCAACCAATCTGAACCAGGATCTGGGTCAATCCACTTGTGCCTCCACAACTTCAATCCTCCATGGAATGGAAAACTCAAACTATGATAGGAGTCTGGAAGGTGAACATAAAGGGTTCACAACTACAAGGATCAATGAGTGTAGACTCAAGATGAGGCAAAAATCCACTAGAGTTCTCTTGCTCTCTTTTCTCCTCCCATCCATAAGCCATATGTGATCAATATATAGTCCTCTCAAAGGTAAGTGAAAGGACACATCGAGGTGTTTCGGGGCAAATGGAGGGCCAAAGGTCACCGTATGACTGCTTTTTGGGAGTAAAAAGTAATTAACTAGTGATTTTCACCATTTTACATGCTACCCGCGGGCTATAATGATGCAACTCGTGGGTATGCCCACTGTAATGGAACAACTAGCGGGTAAGAATACAAATAGGGAAAAATAGTGTTTGAAGGATATAAAGTGGATCTAAGTCAATAAAATGGATCCTACAGGCCAAAGAGTGTTGATGCTCACAAGGTGGAAAATTACGTTGTAACAAATTTGGCAGAGAGGGACAAAGAAGTAGAAATAGGAAATGAACATTGTGGTAAAATTTGAAGGTGATTAGGTGAAGATCCAAGAAGTTATGTAAAACCCTAAAAATAGACAAATGTGGGATTTCTGGCTTTGGGAAGTGGAATTTGGGATAGGGTCCTCAAGAATGAAATATGCAGAATGGGATTGCAGGGATTTTAGGGAAGTTTCAAGGGAAACAGAGTTAAAACAAGGGAGATATGGTGAAAAAAAGATTATTTATTTATTTTTTCAGAAATGGATCTGCAACGTTGTGGAAGGGAGCGGCAATAGATGGATTTGTAATGACGCGGAAGTGATCAACAACATATGGATCTGCAACAATGTAGAAGGTATCGACAACATATCTGGATAGAGGAAATCTGTGATTTATCAGCTGAAAATAGATATGAACCCTAGGCATGCTCGACTTTCTAACGGTTCAGGGGATTCACTCGGCCACTAATGTTGTCTAATGTCTTGCATATTGGGGAAGTACCCCTCAATCCATGGCTCATGTAAAAATGATAACCTCTTTGGCATAAACAACAGCTCTTGGTTTACCTCACGGGTGGGAACTAGTCAATCAGGTAGGGGTCGTTGCCCTTTTCATTGGAAGGTCCTCTCAATGGGCCAGCTACTTCGGGGTTCTTGTGGTACTCCTCACAATGAGTTTTAGGGATTATGCCCAAGTACTTCCCACAGTTAAACGGATAGGGATTATTCCCAGATCCGAACCTGCAACAGATGCGAAAAAATATTTTGGTAGAAATTTCACCCAACGAGCCCAAGAAAGTGCTCTGATACCAGATGAGAAGAACCTGCAACAATTAATTGATGAAATACATGATATATTAGATCACAGAATATTTTTATTGATCGCGGGACACTTCAAGGGGGAAACCTCCTTTGAGCAAGCTCAATACAAAATAACTTCATGGTGCCTTCATTGGCCTCAACACAAACTTATATACTAAGTCTAGGTGTCAATACTATGGGTCAATACCATGGGCCAATACAAACTATGGATCAACAAATACTACGGGATGACTTACAAAGCATATGTGTCCAACAACAATAATACAAACTATGGATCAACAAATACTATAGGATGACTGACAAAGCATATGCGTCCAACAAAAATATACTAAAAAAGTAAAGAGACGGGTTGACATGGGTTCCTAATAGGAAAGCACATCACCTAGGGCGCACAATTCCCCCTTATTAATGAGTCCCAAAAACCCCTAAAACATGTATCAAAATCAAATTTTTAAACATTAAATCAAAGGGAAGGAAGTTTAGAGTTACCTGTAACTGACGGGAGGCTGAATGACTGATCGAAGATCCCACAATCGTCACCACAAGATCGGGCTTGAAAGAGGTTTTGTCTCACTTTTTCAACTTGGTAAAAATGAAATGGTAAATATGTTTTACTATTCACCCCTTTTATATCAAAATGGAATATTCCTTTATTAATTTTTATTTATTCATGGCTTTTTTACCATAGTTGATCTTATTTTTGTTTGAAAAATACTCGTGATAGCTCTAAATTTTACTATGAGGCTTGCAGGTGAAGCAAAGTGGTGTTTTGGCTATGACGGTAACCATGATTGACCTTAAATACTCCTTATAAAGTGTGAAAAGGAATTATATCATTTTTATACCATTATCACTCTCATGAAAACTAAGTATTAAAGGTATCGAGTTGAGTTTTCATTCTTTCTCATGCTCGTAAATACATGAGATTAAGTCACCAAGTTATCTCTTATCTCTTTTCTGAGCTTGTAAAACTCCTATGAAAAAAAAACCCCCCCTGTAGTTCTCCTTTAATCTCTTTTTAGAATCCCTAAATAGGAAAATATTACCAAGTGAACTTGATTCTTTCACGCTTGTAAAAGTATTAGAAAAGTTGTCTTTATGGTGATGGTTTACCCCTTTTTTGGACCAACGACACTATTTATGAAAAAGGAGCACTCTAGTTAATCATGACTAGAAAATTTCTCTCTCACATTGTTTTATCCCTTTTCAGGTGAGAAGACTAAAATTTATGAAAAATTACTCATTGGAGTCTTATTTAGTCCTTTCAGACTCTCTAAACATGAAATGACGTCGATTTTACCTTCTTTGGACTTGTTAAAATCTAACATTGAAGGGCCCTTTTAGGGACGAATCCTTCCTATATCAAGTTTGTAAAACATGTGAGATTGGAATCATCCTAAGGATGAGCTATACCTAGCATCTGTTATCCTCCTCAAGCTCGTTAATAAACAAAGAGGTACTCATCAATCATGATGGGGAATAACGAAAGAGTTTGCATTCACCTATATTAATGGTAGTACATAGTCGCTCTTGAACATGGCACTCGTTTGCATTTCATTCAAACCGATTGGATAATATACTTATCCTTGCATCTCACCAATTCCATGAGTCATTTTACTCGTTTGGGTCATCCGAAGAATGCATCAAGCATTTGTTGTATTAGGTCTTGGTATCTTTCTCGTCATGTCAATGCTGCAAAGTCATGCCATTCCATGTTCAAGGGTAGTCTATGGATTGAGTCAATCACTGCAATCATTATACCCTCCTCTATGTTGGTCACCCCTGAGTCAAACTCAAACATCACTCTATAGTCCGATCTACTCCAAAACATATTTGAACTTGTTTCATGTCGATGATGGGGGAAACATCATGACCCTCCTTCGACGATTTTATCCTTGTCAACATCAACACATCATCCAAGGATTGAACTTAGAAACCAGTCGAGTACCTTGGGCTTGCATGCCTTAATGGAAGGTTACCTCGCTTTCAATAGTAAGTTCACATCATTGAATTTTGATTGAAATATTTCACCGAATGTTCGACCTGAACTCATTGATTCACATTCAGTGATATGTACTATGATACCTTGGGGATCATTGACATTAATGATGATTTCCCTCGTGTTTGTTAATGATATATGTCAATGACTGGTAATCAAGTGGTTTCTACGATGTTTGACTTCAACACATTGTAATCACATGGTTAGATTTGTATCATTGCGGGTTCAGCTAGAAGACCCTATTTTAACTTATGTATCTTACCCAGGTTGTGATGGAAATGTTTTGAGTCATACCACAAGGATCCACTCTTATGTTGGTAGTGGTTGTGTAATTCTCTCATCATGGATATGTGATTGTGTCTAGTATCCATGATTGTGTACAGTTAGTCAGTACTAACATGGATCTGCAATGTATTGGTCGACAGCGATGTTATGAGTCATTTGAGATATATATATCATATTTTTTGTACTGTAGGAGTCTTTGTTCGGCACTTCAACCGATGATCCTTGCCTCGAACTTCAATATTTCAAAGAACCTCACCTACCCTATTTTGCTAGCTTCATGATTTGGGGGGAATTCTGTTACACCAAAATCTCATCATCATGAGTTATGTGTCCTTCATTTTCCCTGGTTCCTAAAATCACTTAGGCCAATTGATTGAAAGAAGAGTTGTTTCCTATTTCTTTTTTGCTTTGTTTTCACCCAAACGTACCTTGCACGTTGAAAAAGTGTGTGAGACCCCTGGTGTCACGTTATGCACATTGACAGAGTGCTTTGGTGAAACCTTGTTCCTTTGGAGAAGGTGTGTCACCCTTCAAAGATGTGTGTTTCTTGTGTATAAAGTGCAACACTATTGGTTTAAAAAGAGAAAGAGAAGCTTCGAGTGGCTTCTATAACCCATGGTTATGTGGAAGCTTATCCCTATGAAATAGGAAGGGTGGAACTTGATCCCCTTACCTTTTGGGATGATCCCTTAATATTCTCCCACAAATCCTCAACCTCTCCTACCCATTTAGGCCTATAAATACAAACCCTTTCTCCATGGTTAGGGAGGAAAAAGATAGAGCACTTAAATGTTGGTGAAATTATGCTAGATTTTGTTCCCTTTCATCCATTAGGAAGCAAAAATCTTGGATCTTTGAGGCTAGGATCATTTGGAAGGACTTATTGTTAAATTTTCAGAATTTACTTCAATCTGATCTAGGATCTTAACTGAGAGAACAACATGTACAGCATATCTACAGCATATCAATCATGGAGACAATAATGCAAGCACACAAGAGACACAAATATTTACTTGGGGAAAACCATAAAGGTGAAAAACCCCAATAACTTCCTCAGAGATAGATAGAGCAATGATACAACCAACCATGAGAGATAGACATAACCTAGCAGCAGATCCTCCTCCTCCTTAAGTGCGCCACTCCTCCTTGAGTGCATGTGTGAGAAGTGAGTGAACAAATAGAGTGCCTCCCGCACTCTATTTATACTTGACTTGACTTTCCTTTTTACCTAACTCATGTAGGCTCGAACTTAACCACATAACATAATGCTGAGTGGGCCAACCCCCAATAGGGTGGTCTAATAACCCTTTGACCCACATGGCCGACCCCCCAATAGGGTGGTCTAATAACCCTTTGACCCACATGACTTATACAGGGCCGACCCCAACAAGGTGGTCTAATAACCCATCAAGTATAAGTGACGACACTTACAATATAAATGATGACACTTCCTTATAGAGGAATAATACCATCTCTATAGGAATACAATATACATATATGTGAAATACATTCCGAAGTTACATATACATCAACACTTATAACGTTAAAGATCAGTTGTAATCTCTCCCTATGTACTTCTCATATTTACAATAATATAGATTCTTTCCAAAAAATCCATCCCACTAGCATCAGTCTCAACTTGGAATTTTTTTTCAAAACTTGGTAAAGCTAAAACATGCTTCTCAGTAGTCTTCTTTATTAGCTGTTAAAAGTTCATGTTAGCTGCCTCTATCCATTTAAAAGGATTTCTACTTTCCCTTATAGTGTGTAGCATAGGTGCACACATTTAACTAACATTTCTAATAAATTTCCTATAAGAAATTGCAAGGCCATGAAATATTCTTACCTCATAAGTACTCCTCGGAGTTGGCCAATCTAGAATTGCTTGCACCTTTTATGGATTCATTTTCAACCCTTCTTCTGAAACCGCAAAGCCTAAGTAGATAAATTATTTCTTCATAAAAATGCACTTTTTAAAATTTATCAGTAGTTTCTCCTTCTATAGGGTATCCAAAACCAATTTGAGGCGCCTTAAGTGCTCTTCTTTACTTTGACTATAAATCCGAATGTCATCAAGATACACTATCACAAATTTTCTTGTATATTCCTTCAAGACTTCATTCATTAATATCATAAAAGTGTTGGGTGCATTAGTGAGCCCAAAAGGAATCACTAACCATTCCTACAGTCCATTGTTAGTCTTAAATGCAGTCTTCCATTCACCCCCCTCTCTAATTCGTATTTGATGGTAACCACTGTTCAAATGTATTTTATAAAAATACTTTGACCCACTCAAACAATCCATCAAATAAGCGATGCGAGGTAAGGGAAATATATACATGATAGTGATTTTGTTGATTTCCATAGAATCAGTGCACATTCTCCATCCACCATCCTTGTTTGGACTGAGCACTCTTGGTACAGCACAAGGAATCAAACTTTCCTTCACCAACCCTTTATCTAATAATTCTTGTACCTTCTTTTTGATCTCTTCATTCTCTTGAGGAGTCAATCTATAGGCTTCCTTGTTAGGTAAACTTGCACCAGGTATCAATTCAATATGATGACTAATACTTCTCATAGGGGGTAATGAATTTGGTAACTCATCCACGATGATATCAACAAATTCATCAAGTAGATATTTAATTCTAGTAGGTAAATCATCTAAATTTGTGGAAGTCAAAATTAAATTTGGTTTTCCAATAAGAGAAAAATGCAGCTCATCTTCCTTCTTGACTTCATGCAATATTTATTTTCCACTCATCAAACAAATTCTAGGTCATGGGTCTTCTTTGGTTGTTTCATCCTTTAGGGGCAGCAACACATGCTTCCTTCCATCCTTTTCCAGGGAGTAAGTATTCTTTCTTCCATCATGAATATCCTTATTGTCATACTGCCATGGTGTTCCTAAAAGAATATGGCATACATCCGTAGGAATTATATTCCATAACACCACATATTTATATGTACCAATTTGTATCTCCACCTTGCATTGCTCATTCACCAAGAGTTGATGTCCTTTTTGCAACCAAAACACTTTCTAAGGAGTGGGATGTTTCACCTTACACAATCCAAACTTTTCTACCATCTCAATGGAGACCAAATTTTATGTACTTCCACTATCAATAATCACCTTGAAACACTTTCCTTTAGGCTTGCACATAGTCCTAAACAAACTCTTCCTTTGTGATGCTTCATGCACCTCCTTTTCTTCCTTCACTAGAACTCTCTTCATCATTAGAGACTCTCCTACACTAGGAGGGTTTTCATTATTTTCTCTCTCATTATACTCTTCCCGAGCTTCAATAACATTCACACTCCTCTGATACGCTTATTTGTTCCTTGGACAGTCCCATGACATGTGTCCAATCTCACCACATCTATAAAATTTGATTTCTTTTCCTTTACCTCTTCCTCGAGTACCAAATATGCCTCCCCTAGATACTCCTCTTTGCGGTGATTGACTGCTAGAACATTCTGGTTCATTTTTAGAGGTATGAAATCTTCCTCCTCTCTTAGGAGTTCCTCTCCCTCTTGCTATACCTTTTCATCTTCCTCTCTGAATTTGTTTTCTAAGAAACCTTTCTTTTACCTTCAAGGATGCTTGATAATTATCATATTCAACAATGTTGATATTCAATAATTTGATCTCATCTTGGATGTCATATCTCATCCCATTCATGTATCTCGTCATTCTTTCCACATCTCCTTCTAACTGTCCAGCTCTAATATTCAACCTAAATAATTCTTCTGTATAATCTTTGAATGCCATAGCTTTTGTCTGAGATTTTGCAGCTGTCTAATGAGTCTTGATTGATAATCGTTAGGAAGAAATTGACTTTTAATTTTACTTATCATCTTATCCTAGTTCTTAATTTTGGACTTACCTTTCCTTTCTTCGTGAATATGCAATTCATCCCACCAGATGGTTGCATGACCTTTCAATTTGGTTTTTTCATATCTCACCTTCTTTTTATCTTCAATCTCCTCAAAATCAAAGTATTTATCCATAGCATTTATCCAGTCCATGAGTTCTTCAACATTCAAATTCACCTCATACATGGGCACTTCTACCTTCGGCCTGCCACTAGCCTTTACCAACATCCTTAGTATCTTAGCTTATTTAGTGATTTCCTCTAGTTCTTCTTCAGAGGATTCCCTTTCATCACTAATTTCATCAACATCAGGATTCCTTCTCTCCATAGATTCCAATTTGGCTATGAGTTGTCTCAATTCCCTTTGTACACCTGCATCTCTTGGTTGTCTTTCTCGACCTGCTCCAACATGAACTTATCGTCCATGTCCTCATCTTGGTGGCATTTTCCTCTCTATATACTACTAATGCTCTATACCATGTATATTTCCTACTCTAATACCATAATTGATGCACTCACCATGCACAATCAAGATTTTTTCCAATTCAAAAATGAAAATGGTGGCAATACATAGTTCGATGAGCAAACAACTTACATTTACTCTAAAGTTTCAACCATGCTCATCCAAATACTAGCTATGATTTGTGGTCTAGAAATAATAGTTTTGAAACTTCAATAAATATTCACCTACCACGATACATAGTGACTCTCCATCTTCGATCCAACGGTGTGGGATAACCTCGCACTGCACTCGCTCTTTAGTTGACTTTGTATTATGGGTTTTGTATCCTTTCAACAATACTTGAATGAACCAAGGTACTTCCCTCTAGTGTTTGGCTATAACAATAGTTAAGGATTGTAGTGACACCTGAATTCCATTTAACAAATGATATGCTTCATACAAGCTGGGATCGACATTTTACAATGTTCCCAAGTATGAATAAGGAAGTATCTGCAACGAGATTTTCTTTCACACTAAACATTATAGTGTAGAGATCATAGAGCGTTTTCACCCCTGTGTCAAAGCATTTACAACAACACAAAGATATTTAACCATCGCAGAGTGGCTTGAGTTTATAAATACTGCATATATGTGCTTCCTATGGATGTTTTATCGCTATATACTTCGCAGATATGGAATGGAAATCTCTACTGAGCTCGATCTGAGTACCAAACAACACCTTCCAATGCGCAAGGGTACAAGTAATATCATGTATAAATTTATTGTTTTCCCCTGTTTTTGTTTCATCACTAGTTCCACGTAGATCGTGGACTTCCTTTCATCTTCAAAGCATGGAAATGTGCAGAAAACACAAAACACGTAGATCTATGTCAAGAATATACTAAAACAAGAAACTCTTCAACAAATTCTACCTCGACCCGACAAACAAATATTCAAGGGTGTCGTTGGCATAAAGCCATTGATTACATGCACATCTAGTACAAAACAAACCTAATCCATATTAAACCTTCTAGAAGAATATTTATATATCTTAATCACTTAGAATAAATTCTAGGTCCACTCAGGTTCAATGGTAGGTTTGAATGCTCCTGCATCACAGATAAACAACATTGCACAAAGCTTCAAAGGTGCAAATGTTCTATGTAGTGAGATGTTTGGAGCCCACCGTATTTGATTGGTGTACTACACTATTGGGATGCATGAAATATCAACTAATAAGATAGAAAACAAGAAAGATGAATAATTTTGGGCTCAACAACATCTTATGCAGTTTCGTTTTTGAGAGGGTACCTGCCATAAGTCCATGGGTGTATGTAGAGACTCTTACTCTATGATACCCCGCCATGATTTGGTGGACATGTATGATGTTACAACTTGGAGGTGGGTGCACTGCTATCCCATACACGAATGATTTCTTTGATTGGTGGGAGCACCAAGTGATAGTAAGAAATGACTATCCTTATCAAGGAATAGACTTCAGCCACAACCTTAACATGGTAGTCCCTTCAGGAAGTGCATTGGGTGAAATTGGTAAGTCTCTTCGTAGTTTTTAAGATTATTGCTATGTTTTGCAGGTGTGATCCTCAATCCATCGCATGTGAGCTTTCCTTACCTTATTCTTGCTTTGAATGATAAAGAGTATCAGTATACAGAATATAAATTTCAGTAATGTATTTCGTCCCTTAGCTCTGCTTCGGACCTCACACATTAGGGGGCATCTATTAACAGTCAAATTAACACCCTAGTCATGTGATGGAAGAAGCACATTTCTACTATGTGCCTGCAGCAAGAAGACATGACACAAGTTCATTCAGAGATAAATCCTCTTTGATAAATGCATTAAAATGCATTAATTGTGCTTAAAATCATTCTAAGTGGTGCAAAAAACCTATAAACTATTGAAAAGTGGGTTTTCATGTTAAAATAATCTAAAATGAGGAAAATGGATTATCCCACACTCAAAAGAGAAACCTAAGGCCCATTTCCCAATGTTATATAAGAAAGGATTTGGGGCATAGTAAGACACACAAAGGAAGAGCAAAGGCATGATGGAGAGATTCTGAAGGAGGAGAAAGAGCTCAAATTCTTCAAAAGAAAGGGTGAAGGAAGGGAAGCTCATATCAATGGAGGAAGGATTCACATCTAATTCCATGGTAACGATGTATTTCTACATTGTTCTACTATGAATAGATTCAAATTTATACTATCTATGAGTTTGAATTTTGCTTATCATGCATAGATTTAATTCTTAAATGGATTTAGATCTTAAGTTTGCTTATCTTACTTGATGAATAGATATATATCTTTGGAAACTTGTGATAATCTTTTCATGTTGCTGACATAGGAACTCACCATTTCTTAGTAAGATAGTTAAACTAGTGTATACACAACCCTGCACTAAATACTGTTTTCAGATTGGCGACCATATGGCTTGAAAATTCTTGATATCTCTTGATTTTTCTTCATTTTAGGTGATCTCCATCCTTTATATATACTCATTTTGAGCTTAAAGATCATTAAAAGAACTTAAAGTCCAGCTTTAAAAGCTCAAGATTAACCTAAATGCACCTTTAATTCATCAAGTTATCTCAATTTATAGTTAGAACTGAGTTTCTTGATTTTTTAATTTAGTGTATGTCTAGAATTCTGAGTTTCTTGGATTACTTGAGGTCTAGTTTGTCATACATCAACATTAAATATCTTAGCTATGCCCAAATCTGGCTTAAAAATCTGTCTGAATCTTTCTTGAATTCAAACTTTGGTTCGACCTTTGTTGTGTTAAAGTCTTTTAAAATCCGTCTTTACCCTCTGCGCGTTATCTTGTAGTTCTACGTGTCATGATGCATTACTGATCTGCGTGAATCGTTGGCGCAGTTTTATCCTGGTTTATGGTGAATGCATTTTTTCCAATGTTGAATGCTAATGATGAATTCCGTGAAAATTTTAAAGCTCTGCCTGTAGTTCTCGATAGTTTGAATTTTTTGAATTTTTAAAAACTATGTCACTGTCGCCATATCAATGAATCAAATTCTCTTAAACTATGCCTGGAATTTTGAATTTTTGTAACTCTACGTGAATCCTGAACCCGACCTTCGCATGGAAGTTTTCTTTTAACTTTCTGCGTGAATCGTTGGCTCTGTGCTACATTTTAAATCTTAGTTTGTAGTTCGACTTATCTAGAGGGTATTCCTAAACTGGTGAAGCTTTAAAGCTCGGCGTTAGACTTGTTAGATTCCCTCAAACTCTGCGTGAAATGCTCCAAACAATCAGCCTTCTCTGCAAGACGTTGAAGATGTAAAGATTTAAGATTTCAAAAAATGGATAATTCTATGTAAATCCTACACTCTGCATCGTTATAGACAACCAGTATACAGAATATAAATTTCAGTAATTTATTTCGGCCCTTAGCTCTACTTCAAACGTCACACATTAGGGGGAATCTATTAACAATCAAATTAACACTCTTAGTCACGTGACGGAAGAAGCACATTTCTACTATGCACCTGCAACAAGAAGACATGACACAAGTTCATTCAGAGATAAATCCTCTTTGAGAAATGCATTAAAATGCATTAATTGTGCTTAAAATCATTCTAATTGTGCAAAAAACCTAAAAACTATTGAAAAGTGGGTTTTCAGGTTAAAATAATCTAAAATGAGGAAAAAGGATTATCCCACACTCAAAAGAGAAACCTAAGGCCCATTTCCCAATGCTATATAGGAAAGGCTTTGGGGCATAGTAAGACACACAAAGGAAGAGCAAAGGCATGCTAGAGAGATTCTGAAGGAGGAGAAAGAGCTCAAATTCTTCAAAAGCAAGGGTGAAGGAAGGGAAGCTCATATCAATGGAGGAAGGATTCACATCTAATGCCATGGTAAGGATGTATTTCTCCATTGTTCTACCATGAATAGATTCATGTTTCTACCATCTATGAGTTTGAATTTTGCTTATCATGCATAGATTTAATTCTTAAATGGCTTTAGATCTTAAGTTTGCTTATCTTAATTGATGAATAGATATAGATCTTTGGAAACTTGTGATAATATTTTCATGTTGCTGACATAGGAACTCACCATTTCTTAGTAAGATAGTTAAACTAGTGTAGACACAACACTGCACTAAATACTGTTATCATGTACTGAACCAAATTGTTAGTTTCTAGCCCTAGAAAAGCAACATGTGAGACTACTAATTGACTAAAAGGTGAATGAATCACCCAAGCACCCGAGGCAAGGTTTCTAGTATGAGGACTAGTGCCATCCACGTAGCCTACATAAAGGATCATTTTGCACGACATATGATAATACAAGCAACAAATAAAAGTAAGCAACAAACCAAGAATAATAAAATGTACAAATGTACAACTAATGTGCAAAAAAGTACATGCCTAAAGAATGGCGATCTAAGCATAATAATTCCTTAGATAGAGCCCATTTATAGGCTGGACCAGCTTATTTCCCTCATAATCAGACAACTGATAAGAACGCTTCTTTAATACTTTAGTAATAATGTACGGTCAAAGCCACATAGACTTAAATTTACCCTCCCCCAAAGGATATGTATCTTGATCGAAGAGTATGATAAGATCTCTTTCAGAGAATACCCTTATGTAGACAGACTTATCATATTGACTCTTCACGCATTTCTTACGTGCTTCATTCACCATAGTAGCATCTCAACATTGTTCATCAAGATGATCTAGCTAAATTAATCATTATTCTAAAGTTCAAGTCCTAGGAAAAATTTGAATATCTAACTTTAATGAGGGAATCTTGTACTCAATCAAAAGGATTGCTTCAACTCCTTGAATGAGTTGAAAAGTACAAAAAAATGTAGTTGTATTAACTGTAGCTCAGTATTCGCACAAAGTAGGATATCACATAATATGCCAAATAGATCTACTCACATTGACTATTCATTGAAGCATGGTTTTTAAAGTTTTGTTAACAACTTCGACTTGACCATTCACTTGAGGATAAAATGGTGATCGGTGTTCTTGTCTAAACCCAAACTTGGTGGTAAATTCAATCATCATATTGTTTTGAAAATGAATACCATGATAAGTAACAAGCTCACATGGAATACCAAATATAGTATTGATATGATTGAAGACGAAATAAGTGGCAGTTTCCCCATCACTCGAAATTGAAGGCATGGCTTTTGTTACTTTTGGTAGCTCAAAGGTACTTTTGTACCATGTGCCTAGGTGCAGGGGTTGTAGCACATGTATCTCATTTAAGTGACATAAAGTACTTTATGACATGTTTTTGTAAAGTGACTTTATAAAGTTAAAGTGAATTGTACTTTCCAAAGTTTAGGGTTAAGTGACTTTCCAAGAGAAAAGGTGATTTTAATATGGTTCATGACTTAAGTGATTTAAGTGAACTTGATATTAAATCAAAACCATCGATATTGAGGGCCAAGATTCAATCTTTACCGTGGAATATGAAGAGTCAATGAAATTACCCTAAAATGAATAATAAAAGAAACTTTTGTGAGACTCATTTACACACATTCCAAGAGAAAGTTTTGGAGAGAAGTGTGTGAGGAATGAAGAGAGTATTGAGATTAGAAAGAGAGTGAATGGGAAACTGAGAAAGGGGTGGCTTTTTTTATGAGGAAGAGGAGTGGGAATGCATCCTGAAGAGATGGGAACACATCCCAAGGAGTGGGCAAGCATCCCTAGACAAAGATTGCAACAGATTTAAGTGTTGGTCTGTATTGTTGAGTGTTCAGTCTATATTGTATAGAATAGTGGGTCGTACTGTTGAGATAGAGTGGGACATACAATTGGAAGAGGGCATAGAAAACAAGGAATCACGTGGGAATAATTTTCGAGGTGATTTATGCTATGTATTTTCAGTAATTTATGCTCATTTTCTAAGGTGTGATTTGTTGTTAGAGAGGATGTACTGAATAGGCTATATTATTGAAATTTGAGCACATATTTTAAGACAAGAATTTTGGGTTCGTGTTTTGTGTATGGTGTTTGACACATTTGCCAAGGAATTTGAAGGTACATTGACTGAGTATAGTACTATACATTGTCTATTGATTCTTTTACTACTATTGTACATTTATAAATATTTTCTTAGAGCTCAATAAAATTACTCTTGATTGGTTTTCCCCTTAGGAGTTTTTTCCACGGTATTAGACCAAATTGATTGTGTCTAAATGAATATTATAGTTTGTTGTTAGTTTCATTTTCCATTTCAAATGTTGGCTTACTTACTGTATTTTAGCTTATAGTGCTTTGGGAAATGTGCACGTGATATGCATTTATATTTATGACTCTTGAAAGGTTGAAATATGGGAAATGCTAAGAGCTTGACGAAATTTGTGTCTGAGTTAAGTGGACAATTTTTGATATTTTTAACAGCTTCTTCCCATTTTGTGAAATAGTATACAACCACATTAATTTATAGTTGTGCCACCTAGTTGAAGTAGGGTTGCAAGTCATAAAATCCACTCCCCACTTTGTGAAGGGACCTGTTGTGAAAATGGGAAACAATGAATCATGATGCACATGTTAGGATATTTAGACACTTAGGAGTTAGTTAAGATTAACTTGTGTAATATATCCATTAGGAAAAGTGTGTTTCTTTAGTATGCATTAGTATGCATTTGTAAATATTTAATCCGACGGTCATGATATGTTCTAGACATAGAGTGATCCAAAGGCTCAACTTCTCTTAGATCATACCTAACCTTGATCTGTGGCTTAACACCCGATTGGTCCATGATCTCTATAAAAAGAGCATGGAGGGTCATTGTTTAGTTGATCGATTATGAGAAGCTCATTTCTAACTTTCTTTTTTTTGCATAATAAATTGCTCCGTAGAAGCTATTTTGTTGGGGCCGTGGAGTGTTTCCCTCTTGAGGGTTTAAACCATGTCAAAACATCGGTGTGTTAATATGTGATCTGTTTGTGTGAAGTGGTTTCTCTAGGTGTTCATCCTTTTTGGAGTACCCTGTGTACCCGAACATGGTATCAGAGCTTTTATGAAGAGCCGCTTCTGGTTATGATCTAGATCTTGAACTGTTGTTGCCGAAACATGAAATGGTTTCTGGTTTTGGTATTTATGTGCATTTCTGGGCTATTGGAGGTGTTCCATTGCGTCCGGAGTGACGTTTCCATTGGGAAATAGTTTTCATTTGATCGAAAACGGTTCCTGGTTGCTTCATAAACGCGTATTTCATCAGATCTGAAGGAAAAGAAGCAAGCAAGGAAACCGAGAGAGAAGAGTAAAAAAAAAAAAAAAAACCTTCATTCTTCCCATATTTTACATACCTTTTAATCTAGCTCACTTGGTTCAAAGTTGCTTTATTCCTTAATAGGTCTTGAGTTCAAGTCTTAGGAAGTTGCTTTTAAAAGAAAAAAGTGCATGCAATTTCTATTTTAACGTTACTTTATTGTAAAAGTGCATCCCACTTAAATAATAAAAAAATAAAAATAAAAAGTGAGTCACTTAAGTTCCTTTTTATTGTTGCACTATTTAAAGTAACATCATTGTAAAAGTGAAATCACTTATTTTACAAAAGTGATTCACTTAAAGCATCTTTCTTGTAAAGTGATTGTCAAAGGTTCATCTTGGGAAGAGGGGGGTCTTTTTTTTAGCTGGTCATTCTCTATCTGTCATGTCACTATTGGGGACATCTTCAACGTTTTCTTTGTTCAAGCATAACTTCATCATCCGAAGTGAGTTTTTAGTGCCGTTTTTTTTAAACAGTCTATTTTTTTGAGCTCTTCGCATCCAGACTATTGGTTTTTGTTTTTACAGCCATTAATTTACAATATGGCCGCCCCTTGTGATATTCTACTTACCAGTTCCAACTATTTCTCATGGAAATATGGTATGGAGGATGTTCTACGAAGTAGGGAATTTCAGAATTACCTTAGGGAAAGAAATAGAACCTACTGATAATGATAAGAAAATAAAATGGGCAAATAGATGTGACGAAGCTCGTGGATTGATTGGGATGTCAATCTCTACTGATTTGCGATTCCACATATCTAGAATTGATGAAGCTGATGTTTCTTGGGACAAGATGGAATCTATGTTTGGTAAACACAATGAAATTTGAGGTCACCAACTCGAAAATGAATTGATTTCTTTAAATCCAAGTGATTTTTCACGCATTCAAGATGATTTATCTAAGTACAAAACTCTTAAACTCTTATGCATGAAGAATGCAAGATTAAGAGACAAGACAAACAATGCATTTATCATATTCTTTCCAAACTTGGATCTGCATATTCTGTTTTTGTATCTACATTTTACTCCATGAAAGAATCCTTGAATGCAACTAGCTATCAAGAGCCTAGTCTTGAATCCTTTTGTGATTCCTTGATTAGAGAGTAAGAAAAACTCATCCATCTTGGAATAATCAACAATGCAGATACATCTAGGAAAGCCTTATTGTCACAATAGAAAGAAAAGTCCAAGCCTCCCAAGAAACAAAAATTTCACAATAATAAGTCAAACAAGGGTCCCAAACCCTCTCATTCAGCTCCTTCTTTAAAAAATGACATAGGATCCAAGCCAAAAGGAAAGAAGATTGAGAGTCATTGCAACTATTGCGGGAAAGATAATCATGATGAATCTAAGTGTTTCAAGAAGATGGCAGCCTTGGAAGTAGTAATGAAGAAGTACCACATCAGCCTAGATTCGCCTTCAGAATCTACCTCTCATGTGTTGATGTATTTGTAACTTTGTAAGATATTCTTCTATGTATTACATTTGTACTTTATTGTATATCCATTATAGATGTTACATTCCTCTATTTGGAAGTGTCGTCATTTGTATTGACAAGTGTTGTTATTTGTATTTGGAAGTGTGGTCATTTGTATTGACAAGTGTTGTCATTTGTATTGATGGGTTATTAGACCACCAGTGAGGGGGCGGCCCTGATTAGGTCATGTGGTTGGGTTATTAGACTTGAGTAGCAAGTTGGCCCCAGTGAATTAATTGGCAGGTCAAGTCAAGTATAAATAAGAGGGGTGTGTCCCTCATTCTATTCATTCACTCACTTCTTAAGCTTGCATAGCTAAGAGAGAAAGTGGCACACTTGTGGAGGAGGAGGGGCATCTGCTAGAGACATCTCTTTGGGTTTTATCCTTGTGATCTTGTATATTGGGTTTATTCTATCTCTGAGGAAGTTGCGGGGTTTTTCACCTTCTTGGTTTTCCCTGGTGAAACTCTATGTCTCTTGTGTGCTTGCATTATCGTGTTTATGATTTATATGATGTTGATATGTTGTACATGTTACTCTCTTAGTGATCCTGAATGATAATGGAATGAAATTATCGAAACATTAACATGGTATTAGAGCTGACGTAAGAAGAAGGCACTGTGCAGCCATGGAAGCTAGGGATTCTTAATATTTGGGTTTCTCTTCACAGGTCATCAAAGGTAGGAGGCTAGATTGACTCTCCTTCGAAGGGCGCATCTTTCTGTCCAGATAGAATTCAATTCTGAGTTGTTTCAGTTTTGGCCCTAAAAATTAGGGTTTCCACAAAAAAGTTGAATTTCAGAAATCTAAGACCATGGCTAGAATCTCCTTGGAAAAATTGAATTTTAGAGCTTTGGATCGAACTTGGTGGTTGGGTGAAGCTCCAGGAAAATCAAACCCTAGTTTGGGGTCCTATCTAGTGAAGCCGAAAATCAGGGTTTCTACAAAAGTTGGAATTTCTGAAATCTGAGACCATGGCTAGAAGCTCCACTGAAAAATCGATGTTTAGAGACCAAGATTGAAATTTTTGGATGGGTGAAGCTTCGAAAAAATCAAAACCTAATCCAAGGTCCTCCCTAGTGAATCCAAAAGTTTGAAAAGCAATTTGAGGGGTGAAACTTTGCAATTTTCAAATTCTGAGTATACCAGCTTGATCAACTCATCAAGGCACATCTTTCTATCCTTTCAGAAGTTTGAAATTTAAAGTTTGAATTTTTAGGGTTTCTCTGACAAACCCTAATCTAGCTCTAGATCCAGATTTCTGCAAATCAAGTGGTAAGACCTAAATCTTCTCTATTTCCATTTGAATTACTCTTTAAAGATGTCTCACCACACCAAACTTGAGGATATGCTTGAAGGGGCTGATAACTTATGAGCATGGAAGTATAGGATTGGGTTAATTCTAGAAGAGAGTGAATTAGACACCTACATAAGTGAAGAGGTTCGAGTTCCAGAGGGAGAAGAGGCTAAGGCCTTACACAAGAAGAACTTGGTCAATGCTAAGAGGATCATTGCTGAAGACCATCTCATACCCCATGTGTCTTCCCTAAAGACACCTAAGGAGATGTTTGACTCCTTGACTAAGTTGTTTGAAGAAAAGAACATAAATCGGAAGATGACTCTGCGGAACCAATTGAAAGGGGTAAAGCTCCAGAATGGAGAGGCCATTCAGTCTTATTTTTCTAAGGTCTCTCAAATCAAAGAAAAACTTGAAGTTGTGGATGAAGTGGTGGAGAATGGGAAAATTATCATGGCCACTTTGAATGGCCTACCTAGGTCATGGGACCCCTTCATCCAAGGAATTTGTGCAAGAAAGAAATTGATCTCCTTCAGTAGACTGTGGGAGGAATGCCCACAAGAAGAATCTAGGATTGTGTCCTAAGAAGAAAAATGACGATCAAACTCTCACAACACATACCAAGAAGAAGACACTTTTCCTCAGATTGTCCTAAGAACAAAAGGAACAACAACAACTACAACTACAAGCAATCTGACAGGTATGATTTACAGGTATGTTTTGAAATATGTTCATGATTAAGTTTATAATATGATTGTCTTCATGTTATTGAGTTTAGTAACAATCTTGTTTAATTTTAGACTTGTCTTATCACCCTAGTAAAAGTATGAATGCATTATAGAAGACATTCATTGATTAGGGTTATGACACTTATGATTGTATCATGATTGTACTAATGCATGGTGGTGTTGTATGAGGAGAATGTTATCCGCTAACATGAAGGTACAAATCAAATTCCAATATAAAGACCATGATGACATGAAGACAAAGACTCATTCATAGTGGTATGTATAATTTGGTTTTACAATGGTTAAATTATGAGTTATGCAGGTCATTGAAGAAAACAAGAAAACATTGCTAGACATAACTAGCAAATATGATGACCAGGTATGTTTTTCCTATATCAAGTTAGAATCCTACCCTATGTAAGGACCTTATACTTTTGCATGATTGATAATTATTACTCATGAAGTTACAAGTTTGAGTAATCTGGGGTTTATGCATATTATGTTCCTTACTTTGATTAATGATATGACTAACTAGAAAAGTCCTATATAAACCTTGAATACTAATGCTTATGATCTATGTTTGAAATGATCATGACTATACATGCTTAATATTATTGTGTTTTGATAGTATTAAGATTATATTAATAAATGTATGATTATGTATGAGATGTCGAGGATAACACAATGATGATACTAGTAAGCATGCATAGTGATCGAGGATGGATATAAGTTCAAGGACAGGTAATCCAGGAAGCAAAGATCAAGAGGGAGCACATTCCAGTAGTTCTTGCAAGGAAACAAAGATTGAGAGGGAGTCCAGCAACCAAACAAACAAATATAAGTATATGAATTGTCATTTATTGTACATTTGATTGTTTAAATAATACTATTCAAAGATGTATATACTTATGTTCCTAGACTTAGGTAGTGTATTATGCATATTAGAAAAATTGCATTAATGAACGGTATACTACTAATACACATGTAATGGGTAAGTGGCCTATGGCACTATACAACATTCCATTGCTACTTATCTAGAATGAAACCTCTTTGTTGACATGTTGGGAGTTGTGCACACTCTTAACAATGTTATGGTAGAGATTGGAAGGCATCTAGAAAGTTATAGGATATGGATAAATGTTGTATTGAAGCATTGGCTAAAATAATTGCATGATTGTATGACATATTTCTTTATGTGTAAGAATTTGTTCTGAAAAATATGAGATGTCTCTAATCATGCAATTTAACTTGTCTTGTAGGAAAGATCGTATACTATCACCTACAAAAGGACTACAACATTTGTTCCAGCAACAAAGCTATCTATTGAAGATATTGAAAAATCAGAAGTTCCCAGCATCCAGGATGAAGTAATGGAAGGATGCCATGATCGAGCAGTGTCAGTCAATCATGAAGAATGATGTTTGGGATGTGGTCCCAAGACCTGAAGGGAAGTCTATTGTGACTTCCAACTAAATCTACAAGATCAAGCATGCTGCAGATGGAAACATAGAAAAATACAAAGCGAGGTTTGTAGCTCGTGGCTTCTCCCAGAAAGAGGGAATAGACTATGAAGATTGTTTTTCCTGTAGCTAGATACACTTCCATCATAACAGTACTTGCTCTAGCTGCAGTGATGAAGTGGAAGATACACTAGATGGATGTCAAGATAGCTTTATTGAATGGCGTAGTCGAAGAGGAAGTGTATGTGGAGCAACCACTTAGTTTTGAGACACATGACAGAAAGTCATATGTGTGAAGGTTGAAGAAAGCCTTGTATGGCTTGAAGCAAGATCCTAGGACCTGGTATGGTAGGATGGACAGTTTCCTATCCAGTTTGGCATTTACCAAGAGTAAAGCAGATTCCAACCTTTACTACAAGGTTGAGGAATGCAATCCAGTGATACTACTTTTGTATGTGGATGACCTATTTGTTACAGGTGAGGATAGATTGATTGCCGATACCAAGAGAAAGCTTGTTGTCGAGTTTGAGATAAAGGACTTGGGGATGATGCACTATTTTCTAGGCATGGAGGTGTGGCAGAGTACAGATGGGATCTTCCTTAGACAAGGGAAGTATGCAGTAGAGATCCTGAAGAGGTTCGGGATGATGGACTGCAAGGCCATGGCCACACCTATGGCATCTAACCTGAAGCTTCTGTGTGATGCTTCATCTGAGCCAGTTGATGTCACTATGTATCGTCAGATGATTGGGTCATTGATGTACCTGACGAACACGAGACCATATATTTTCTTTGTGGTGAACACATTGAGTCATTTCCTGACGGACTGTAAAGCATATTCTGAGGTACCTGAAGGGTACAGTTGATTATGGACTCAAGTATGATTTGAATCAAAAGTTTAACCTGCAAGGTTATGTTGATTCATATTGGGAAGGAAATGCTACAGATATGAAGAGCACTTCTGGGTGCTACTTCAGTATGGGATTAGGTGTGATCTCTTGGTTTACAGGAAGTAGTCCTGTGTAGCACTGAGTACAGCCGAAGCAGAGTATGTTGCAGCTTATTTGGCTAGTTGTGAGGTAGTATGGATTAGGAAGCTACTGTCTGGGTTATTTCATCTCCCATTGGATGCTATTGATATCTTTTGTGACAACCAGAGTTGTGTGAAGCTATCTGAGAACCCAGTGTTCCATGACAGGTCGAAACACATTGAGATCAAATATCACTATATCATGGATATGCTGCAGAGAGGAGCAGTGAAGCGCCTGTATTTTGTGATGG
This sequence comes from Larix kaempferi, assembly GCA_027924585.1. Classification (NCBI taxonomy): domain Eukaryota; kingdom Viridiplantae; phylum Streptophyta; class Pinopsida; order Pinales; family Pinaceae; genus Larix; species Larix kaempferi. The sequence goes on from BSBM01000562.1 coordinate 2,316,274, forward strand.
ATGAGCAGGTTGTAGATGTGTTAATGAAACCACTAGCCATAGTGAAGTTTGAGTACTTCAGAGAGAGGCTTGGCGTTCTTCAGATTGAAGATACTTTGAGGAAGAAGTGATGGGACACATTTGCAGGAGCCATTCCAATCATGGTGAGAGGAGGATCCTTCCCATGGCTGTGGATGTAAGCGTTGTGTGATGAGCATCAGGACGATGCTCTAGTTACTGCTTTGGATATGCATCAATTGGATGCTTGGTATGATCAGGTGGATCATGTATATGTATATGCATCAGTTGGATGCTTTGTATGATCAGGTGGATCATGTATATGTATATGCATCAGTTGGATGCTTTGTATGATCAAGTGGATCATGTATATGTATAGGCATCAGTTGGATACTTGGTATGATCAGGTGGATCATGTATATGTATGTGCATCAAAACGATGCACTAACGATGATCAGGATGATCATTAGATGATGACATGCATCAGGACTATGCAGTTATGATGATCTGGATGATCATGTACATCAGGATGATGTATGGTGAGTATCAGGTTGATACTCTGTGGCCATGGATAGGTTGTGCAGATGAGCATATAATCTTTCCCTGGGAGATTTGTAAATACTCTTGCAAGGTTTTTTCTATGGCATGTAATAGTTCCTTGGGAGATCTAGAAAATGCACTTTCGAGGTTTTTCTCTGAGCGGACATATGCTATTGCCCTGGGAGATCCGATAGGTTGAGCAATACGCTCGTCATCAGTCTTGGGATGCTCTTTCGAGGTTTTGTCCTATGGAATATAATGTTTCTCTGGGAGATCCAATAGGTTTAGAAGTACGCTCGTAATCAGTCTTGGGATACTCTTTTGAGGTTTTTCCATGACCACATGTAATCTTGCCCTGGGAGATCCCATAGGTTGAGCCGTGTGCTCATAATCAGTCCTGGGATGTTCTTTCGAGGTTTTGTGGTGACCATAGGTAATCTTGCCTTGGGAGATCCAATAGGTTGAACTATGTGCTCGTAATCAGTCCTGGGATGCTCTTTTGAGGTTTTGTGGTGACCACATGTAATCTTGCCCTGGGAGATCCGATAGGTTGAGTTGTGTGCTTGTAATCAGTCCTGGGATGCTCTTTCAAGGTTTTGTGGTGGGGTCACATATAATATTGCCCTGGGATATCTTGTTGGTCGATATTAGGCACATAAAGGATCTTGGGATACTCTTTTGAGGTTTTCTGATGCACGTAATAAGTTCTGAGGATTCTACAGTATGGCCAGTGATGATGAAGACCTACAAGTGGTGGGCCTACATCCATCATGAAAAAGGGTTGGCTCTGTCGAACTTCCTATGACAAGTAGAATTCAGAGATGATGATTATGCTCTGTGATCCAATGATGATCCAATGATGTACAGGAACAGTGATGATGATTATGCTTTGTGATCCAATGATGATGATCCAGCTCCAAAATTGAAAGATTTGTCCCAATATGTATTGATGACTTGTGTCTAGAATACCTTCCTAGTTAACAGGTAGTGTTGATGTATTTGTAACTTCATAATATATTCTTCTATGTATTACATTTGTACTTTATTGTATATCCATTAGAGATGTTACATTCCTCTATTTGGAAGTGTCGTCATTTGTATTTGGAAGTGTCGTCATTTGTATTGACAAGTGTCGTCATTTGTATTGATGGGTTATTAGACCACCAGTGAGGGGTCAGCCCTGATTAGGTCATGTGGTTGGGTTATTAGACTTGAGTAGCAAGTCAGCCCCAGTGAATTAATTGGCAGGTCAAGTCAAGTATAAATAAGAGGGGTGTGTCTCTCATTCTATTCATTTACTCACATCTTAAGCTTGCATAGCTAAGAGAGAAAGTGGCACACTTTTGGAGGAGGAGGAGCATCTGCTAGAGACATCTCTTTGGGTTTGATCCTTGTGATCTTGTATATTGGGTTTATTCTATCTCTAAGGAAGTTGCGGGGTTTTTCACCTTCTTGGTTTTCCCCGGTGAAAGTCTGTGTCTTTTGTGTGCTTGCATTATTCTGTTTATGATTGATATGTTGTTGATATGTTGTACATGTTATTCTCTTAGTGATCCTGAATGATAATGGAATGAAATTATCGAAAAATTAGCTTCATGGACATGCACTCTGTGCTTCTGGTTATTCTTATAATGCATCTTCTTCTACTACTTCAAATGAATGGCTCATTGATTCTGGAGCATCTTATCATATGGCTAAGGATCAAGCCATCTTTTCTACAATGCATGAATGTAACACCAAACAAATATTTGTTCGTGATGATAGATCTCTAAGTGTTGTAGGAGATGGAACAGTTCCAGTAGATAATGGTCATTTTAGTGATGTACTATGTGTTCCAAGAATTTCCTGCAATTTGTTATTAGTCTATCAAATCACTCATTCTGGTGAAGGTAAAGCTGTGACGTTTACACCTCACCAAGTTGTAATCAAGGAATTTAAATATCCTTAAAAGGTCCTAGCTACCGAAATTGTTGATGATATTACCAGGTTGTACAAATTTAACAACTTTGGGTCATCACCTTTTCCTTCAGTTTTTGTTGCTCATAGTGATAACTTGATAAAACTTTGGCATGGGCAATTTGGTCACTTAAATTATCGCTCATTGCAACAACTATGTAAAGACAATATGGTGACAGGTCTTCTGATGGTATCTTGCAGGGATGGTGTTTGTTCCGGTTGTGTACTCGGAAAACATCATCGGGACAGTTTTGACAAACGTGCCTCTTGGCACGCCTCGATTCCCTTGGAGCTTGTGTATAGTTACTTGTGTGGTCCTCTTCCATCTACTTCCTTTTCTGGTTTCAAATATTTCTTAACTTTCATTGATGATTACTCCATATGCACTTGTGTTTATTTCCTAAAACTTAAGAGTGAATTATTTAACATGTTCTTGGCCTACAAGGCCCTTGTTGAAAAATAATCTGGTCATCAAATTATTAAGTTAAGATCTGACAATGGGGGAGAATATGTTAACAAAATGTTCACTACTTTCTGCACTAAACAAGGAATCCAACAACAACACACTATTCCATATACACCACAACAAAGTGGTGTTGCTGAACGGAAGAACCACACTTTAAAAGAAATGGCTGATTGTATGATCCAATCTAAGGGACTAAGTCTTCAATTTTGGGATGAAGACATTAATTGTGCAAATTACATAGTTAATTGCACCCCCACTAAATCTTTACAGGGTATCACACCAAAAGAAGCATGGAGTAAAATTAAACCATATGTAAGTAACTTCCGTTTGTTTGGTAGTGAAGCATGGGCTCACATTCCGGATGAAAAACGGAAAGCATTGCAGCCTAAAAGTTAAAAGTGCATATTTGTTGGATATTCTGAAGATGTAAAAGGTTATAGAATTCTTCAAGCACATTCTCATGATGTAATCATTAGAAAAGATGTTAAATTTGATTAAAATATCTTGTCCTGCGAGGCTAACTCGACGATTGTGCCATCTTTGGCCTGCGAGCCTGATTCAGCGATTGTGCCTTCTTCTTCTTCCAACTTCCTTGAGAGGTTTCCAACTGCAGTTTCTGATGATGATAGTGAGGATGAAAATCCACCTACTCCTGTTTATGTTCCTCTAGTTGCACCAACACAAGTGCTTCCTCGATGGGTCCATTGAACATGTGAAGTAGCTGGTGATCCTAGAGATCAACGTCGATCATGTTCTTAGTTTTAGTGAGCCTCTTCTCTTTCGGCTCAAGTTTTCGAGAATCATGATCCAGAAATTTTTGCAAAATCTTTAGTAAATCTAGATTGGCATGCAGCTATTGATGAAGAATATCGTTCCTTAATGGCGAATGATACTTGGGATCTTGTACATCTTCCAAAAGGAAGAAAACTTGTCAGATGTAAATGGGTCTACATAACTAAGTATGCATCAGATGGATGTGTTGAAAGACTTAAGGCAAGGTTAGTTGCCAAAGGTTTTTCCCAAGTTGAAGGGATTGACTACAATGAAGCCTTTGCTCCTATCGCAAAAATGAACTCCATCTGCCTTGTTCTTTCCCTTGCAGCCTTAAATGAATCGAAAGTCCATCAAATGGATGTCAAGTCTGCCTTCTTACATGGTGATTTACAGGAGGAAATTTACATGGAACAACCTCTTGGATATGTTTAGAATAACTCTAGCCTTGTCTGTTGCCTTAAGAATTCCTTATATGGCCTTAAGCAAGTTCCTAGAGCTTGGTATGCCAAAATGGATAGCTTTCTCCTTGACACTGGCTTTCTAGATTTCATTCTGACCCCAACGTCTATACCAAGAAAGTAGGAAACCATCTGATCATACTTGTTCTATATGTTGATGACCTTATTCTTATTGGTAGTGACCCTAAGCTTATAACCCATGTGAAATCTAGTCTTAAGCAAAATTTTGAAATGTCAGACTTAGGACATTTGCATTATTTTCTTTGTCTCGAAGTCTTGCAAACCAAAGAAGGAATCTTTCTTTCTTAGTCTAGGTATGCTTGTGACCTTCTTCGTTTCTTTCACATGGAATATTGTACACCAACCCCTTCTTTTTTCCAGGTTGGAGTCAAAATTTCTACCACTTGTACTTCACCTGAATTATATGCCACCTTGTATTGTCAGCTTGTTGGTAGTCTCTTATAATTGACTCATTCCCATCCTGACCTTTCCTTTTCCATTGGTCGTGTTGCTTGTTATATGCAAACACCTCATGAAAGTCACTGGAAATCAGCTAAATGAATACTTCAATATATTCGAGGTACAATTCAATATGGGATTCATTATAGTACAGGGGGGAACCTTTGTCGGTTGGTTTCACTGATTCAGATTGGGCCGGCGATCCTGATGATCGAAAGTCTACTGCAGGTTATGTTTTCAGTCTGGGATCTGGACCTGTCACTTGGGTTTGTAAGAAACAACAAGCTCTTTCTCTTTCTTCAGCAGAGGTAGAATATTGAGCCGCAGTTAATGCCAGTCAGGAAGCTTTATGGCTTCGACAGATCCTTTCAGAGTTTGGATTCGAGCAGCAGTAGCCTACTTCACTTTGGTGCGACAATCAAAGTGCCATCAAGCTTGCCAAAGATCCAGTTCTACATCAACGCAGGAAACACATTGAGCTACATATGCACTTCATCAGAAATCTTGTTCATGATCGTGTTCTTGAAGTGCTCTTTTTTCCTACAGATGATCAAGTTGCAGACATATTCACCAAGTCTCTTACAGAAGCGAAGTTTTCTAAACTTCGAACTATGTTAGGAGTTCAGGAATTTGTCATTAAGGGGGGATAGGCTCTAATGCCTCCTTCCTTCTCCTAATAGTGTCACTTTTGTAAATCCTTCAATCCTATCCCAAGTTGTTCTTAAGGCGGGATGTTAGGATATTTAGACACTTAGGAGTTAGTTAAGATCAACTTGTGTAATATATCCGTTAGGAAAAGTGTGTTTCTTTAGTATGCATTAGTATGCACTTGTAAATATTTAATCTGACGGTCACGATATGTTCTAGACATAGAGTGATCCAACAGAAAAAATTCTCTTAGATCATACCTAACCTTGATCCATGTCTTAACACCCGATTGGTCCATGATCTCTATTTAAAGAGCATGGAGGGTCATTGTCTAGTTGATCGATTATGAGAAGCTCATTTGTAACTTTCTTTCTTTTGCATAATAAATTGCTCTGTAGAATCTATTTGGACGGGGCCGTGGAGTGTTTCCATCTTGAGGGTTTAAACCACGTCAAAACATCGTTGCGTTGTTCTGTGATCTGTTTGTGTGAAGTGGTTGCTCCGTTGATCTGTGATCTGTTTGTGTGAAGTGGTTGCTCCGTTGATCTATGATCTGTTTGTGTGAAGTGGGAAACAATGAATCATGATGCACACACATGTTTTAGTAAACATTTGACAAGCATGAAACTTGTTAATTGCTTCAATACAACGTTTAAAGATTGTGGACCAAAAATACCATAGACACGCAATTTGTTTTGGGAAATCACAATCCCAGAAATATGACCTCCACATGCTCTACTGTGAGAGTCATTTAATAAAATATTAGCTTCTTAGTGAATCAAACAATGACGTAAGATTGAATCAAACCCACGATGATACAAAGTATCATCCACAATAAGGTAATTCTTCACACTGTGTTGAATGCATCGACGTTCATTGCGTGAAAAATTTTGAGGACACTTTAAATTCTCAATATATCCAAGAATATCTCCATGCCATGGATTCAATGAAGAAATGAGAAAGATATGTTCATATGGAAATGAATCATATTTAGTATTATCAAAATATTCACTTGAGAACTTTTAAATAAGATCATAAAAAACTAAATATTTATTAGACATAGTATATTGAAAATCTAAGCCAAACTCCTCCAAGATGACAATCCATTTATTAAATTTTACTTGATTATTCGTCAGCTCAAAACATACCCAAAGGGATTTACATATGTAACAATAGTGGCCTTTCTTAATAAAATGTAATGATGGAGTCTTTAAATGTCAAAATCATCCTCCAATGCTAGTTTCTCAATGTGTGAATACTTTAGTTCATCCCCAACCAATGCACGAATACAGTGTCTTCTTCTTGACCTAAAACTATGCCAATTATGGAATCATATGTATCAAGATATAACATAAATTTTTCTATGTAATATGGACGAATAAACAAAGGAGCTGACATAAGATCTTGTTTAAGAGCTTTAAAGGAACTTTGAGTAGCTTATTCCTATATAAATTGAATTCCTTTCTTTAACAATCACATGAAACCTTTATTAATATTGGCATAATTAATGATGAAATGTCTAAGAAAGTTTGTTTTCCATGTAAAATATCAAGTTGGTTAACATTATAAGTAGGAGGTAAGTTGACAATGGATTCAAATTTTAAATGGTTGACCATAATCCATTTTTTTGATATGATAAGACCTAGAATCTGTCCAAACATGATGTAGAAAATACACTTATGTGGATTCAATCAAATCCTCTATTGTCTGCATTGCCCGAACACGAGATGAATATGATATAGATGATCTTGTATATTTCAAAAGAAAGCCACTAAATCATAAAAATAGACTTCAACAATGTGCTCGATGTCATGAAAAGCAGAATACATAGCTTGCTAGAAGGTGGCTCCAATATTTTTAAGGCAAAAGGGCATTTTTTGATAAGTGAAAGTTCCCCAAGGGAATATATATGCAATTTTATGTTGATCCTATGGATGGATTTCAATATGTTTATAACCTAATAATTCATCCATGAAAGAATATATATCACTTCCGTCACACTCATCAATAATCTGATCTTTGAATGGTGTTGAGAAATGTTCCTTATGACAAGCATTACTCAAATCATGGAAATACACACACACTCATACATTACCCTATTTTTTTCAACTAGGATAGAATTGGATACCCATTCAGTTAATGAAATAAGATAAATGAAATATTCCTTAAGAATTGTTTCAAATTCATCTTTAATAGCTCCCTATTTCCTAGGGTTGACTAGATGGAGTTCCTAACGAACAGGTTTGACAATTTCATAGGTTTTAATTTTTTGTTCAACAATGCTAGGGTCAATGCCTGACATCTCCTCATATTACCAAGTGAAAATATCATGAAATTATTTAAAAAGGTCTGTATAAATACAAACTTCTTCCAGATAACAATTTGTGTCAATGCATATGTTTTCCATGACATCAGGTTTATTAAATATATTGATCAGGATGGTTTTAGAAATATTAGCCATATTACCTTTGAAGCATACTCCCCGTTGGGACAAAGGGTTCTGTCAGAACTATAGATCTAGCTAAACTAGATTACCTATCTTAGCAATCAATAACATATCACAGTAAATAAGAATACAAAGCGAAAAAGAAAAAGAGTACACCAGATATATGTGGTTCACCCAACTGGGCTACGTCCACGGGAATTTTGTCTTCTATTATCTCCAGAAATATCCTTCAATCTTACAAGAGAGAAGCTATAAATAACCCCAATACAAATATAGTAGAGCTTGAGATCACAAAACCATGTGTCAATACTAACTATGAGCATATACCACTTTATCAATTGTTGTATCACAGTACTTGTTATGTGAATCCATTGACCCTATTATATACCAAGAGATGTGGAGGCACATATTGCATGTGGGATAATATAATTATCCATAATAACATCTCTTTATATAATCATGGATATAAAGAGTATACTTTACCATAATGAATATGGGATATAATTTATTACTCTTTTACATAAGATTGCAGATAACTTCCGACATAATACAAAGACATTATTACCTTCCAGGGAATATAATTAATATATTCCAACACTCCCCCTCAATAATGGCTGGGAGAACATCTCACACTAAAATTAAGGAAGGAAGGAGTCATTACTGCTCCCCCTTGATGAAAAATTCCCTCATTCCAAGTAATGAACGAACATGCACATATTGCGCTGTTGTTAAGGATTTGGTGAAGATATCGGCTGCTTGCTGCTCGGTAGGACAATACTCAAGAGAAACAATACCATCTGTGACCAGAACTCTAATGTAATGAGCATCAAGTTCGAGATGCTTTGTCTTAGAGTGATATACGGGATTATAAGCAAGATGAATTGCACCTTGATTATCATATTTCAACATAGTGGACGATTTCGGAACCAGACCAAGCTCAGTGAGAACATGTCGTAACCAAAATGCTTCTTTATCTTTTTCTTTGGTTGCTCTATACTCTGCTTCACATGATGATAAAGAAAGAGTCTTCACCTTCTTGCTAGACCAAGAAATCGGAACTGAACCAAGTTGAAATATATAACCAACAGTTGACCATCGATGAAAACTGTCACCTGCTCAGTCAGAATCTGTATATCTATAAAGTGAAACTATAGCACTCCTCTACTAAAAAACACCATAGTGCAATGTCCCCTGTAAATATCGCAGAATTCTATTTGTTGCTTGCCAATGACTTTCATGAGGTTTCTGCATGAACCATGAAACCATACTGATAGGAAAGAGAGATCTAGTCTATTGTGAGTTAAATATAGGAAACTTCTCACAAGCTGACGATAAAGAGTAGCATCAACAAGAGGAGTGAGTAGTACACTCAAAAGTGAACTTTACATCGGACTGAAAAGGTGTAGGAGCAGGTTTACAATCACTCATATGGAAAGGAGCCAATAAATATGTATCATACTTTGGCTGAGAGAGAATAATACCATATGTCATATGCCAAATTTGAAGACCCAAGAAATAGTGCAATATACCGAGATCGGTCATTTCAAAATGCTTTTGAAGCCTTCACTTTTCATATTTTGAATTAAAACAAGTTGGCTACCAGTTATAATAAGATCATCCACATATAACACAATAATGAGGATATGATCACCAAAGTTCTTAACATACAGATTAGGATCAAGTATACAATGCTTAAAACCATTATTCAAGAAATAAGTATCAATTTTTTCATACCAAGCCCTAGGTGCTTGTTTGAGACCATATAAAGACTTGTGTAAATTGCATACCAAACTTGAAGATTCAACATTAATAAATCCAAGAGGTTGTTGCATATGAATTTCTTCATCAATATTACCATTTATAAAAGCACTTTTAACATCCATTTGGTGTATTTCCCACTTATCAGATGAAGCAAGAGATAAGATGGTTCTTATTGTATTCATTTTAGCAATAGGAGAAAATGTTTCATTATAATCAATACCTTCAAGTTGCTTAAAACGTTTAGCAACTAAACGAGCTTTATATTTCTCAATTTGTCCTTCTGCAGTAAACTTAGTTTTATAAATCCATTTACAACCAACTAAATTCTGTCTCGAAGGAAGAGGAACAAGAGACCAAGTCTTGTTCTTCATAAGAGAATCATACCAACAGACATAGCTTGTTCCCAATGAGGTTTACCCTTAGCTTGAAAATAAGAGATAGGATCATCTATGGCCAAAAATTTGGTCATAAGATCAAAGTTAGATCTAGTTCTATGAGTATCGTAAGGGTTGCCAACCTCACTACCTGCAGATTCAAGAGTTTTCCTAGCCCAAACAGGAAGGTTATAAGGAACAAAATTCACTTCAGGAGCTTCGAGACTTTTAGGAGGAACACTTGAAGAATAGGAGGAAATAAGATCAATGACAGACACAGTATTGGAAGGAGTAACAGATATAGGAGTAACAAAAGACAATGGAATATTCAGGGTTACATGAGGTTCTACAGACTCAGGTGGAGGAGAGACTTCACTATACTGAACATCTCTTCGTATTATGACACTTTGATTAGAAGGATAAAAAAATCTGTAAGCCTTGGAATCCTCAGCATAATGAATAAATATACACTTGTGAGACTTGGGTTCTAACTTTTTCCGTTTTTCATCAGGAATATGAGCCCAACATTTACAACCAAACACCTTAAAGTTACTAATATCTGGTTTTCTACCATTCCATTTTTCCTCAAGGGTAACATGCTTAACAACTTTTGTAGAAACTCTATTTAAAATAAATTTAGCACAAATTGATGGCTTCAGCCCAAAATTTCTTGTGTAATCCTTTAGAATAAAGCATACATCTAGCCATAACACCATTTTGTTGAGGTTTGTAAGGAACAATCTTTTGATGAGGTGTGTAAGGAACAATCTTTTGATGTTGAATTCCATGTTTAGATAAAAATACTTCAAATTATTTCTTAACAAATTCCCCCCCATTATTAGTTCTTAAAGTCTTAATTCTTTTACCAGATTCATTTTCAACCAAGGACTTAAATACTTGAAATTTAGAAAAAGTGTCACTTTTATGTTTCAAAAAATAAACCCATGATTTTTGACTAAAGTCTTCAATAAAAGTAAGAAAATAAAATGCATTAGAGATAGAAGGAACTTCAAGAGGACAACAAATGTCACTATGAATTAATTGCAAAGGTTCTTTAGCACGCCTAGCTTTACCTTTATCAAACATTACTCTATGATGTTTACCGAGAACACAACCTTCACAAACACCGTTAGTAGACGAAATATTAGGCAAGCCGAGTACCATTTTAGTTAACATTTGCATTTTACCATAATTCAAATGACCCAATCTTTCATGCCATAATTTACTTAGTTCATCAGCATGAGCAACATAGGAATAAAAAGGTTGTCTTTTAGTTGAATTAAAACCAGTAAATTTATATAAACCAATAGTATGATCAACAGGACCAGAATAAACTACATTGAAATTTTGATTGATATCTTTAAGAGCATATTTATCGGGTCAATCTTCAAATTTATATCCTTTTTGATATGCACGATAAATAGAAAGTAAGTTGATGGGCACATGTTCAACATGAAAAACATCTTCCAATTGACCATTAGCAACATTAATAGTACCATAACCAATTACGGAAAGTTGTTTACCATCACCTATAGATACCTTCTGAGATGTGTTTTTATTATTGTCATAAGATGTAAATAAAGAAGCATTACCAGTCATATGTTTAGAATTAACAGAATCCATTATCCATTCCACATTAGAAGAAGAACTACTAGACGAAACAACAAAAGCACACAAAGCTACTTGTGATTCATCAGAACCGTTCTTTTTATCCTTAGCCTTTAAACAATTCGCTTTAAAGCAATTCTTTTCAGGATGGTTAGTTTTAATACAATGTTTACAAGGAGGATACACTTTCTTCTTATTATTATTTTCATGATGTGCATTAGAAGCATTACCAGAGTTATTAGTAGGATTTGAAGTGTGTGAATTAGAATCTTTAACATTATTAAAACCTTTATTCGGATTCTTATTATGTGCCAAAAGAGCCTTATTATGTGAGAGTTGTCCTAAAACAATTAACCTTTCTTGCTAATTTATCAACCCTTTACAAAAATCATCAAAATTAGGTTTCGTGGTATTTGAAGACAATTCAAGAGCCCTATTCCTAGTTTGGATGAACATATCAAAACAAGATGGCAATTTTTGTTCTACAAGAATTATAAGAGCAGTGTCTGTTTTCTTATAATCTTTACCACAATTATTTAATTTTTTATTTAAAGTTTTCACTTCAACAAGATATAATTCTACTCTTTCAAATTTAGTAGGATCTAGCTCATAAATCTTCTTTTCAAGGTAATAAGTAGAAACATCATCATATTTATCAAATAAAGAAGCAAGAATTTTCCATGCCTCAACCGGGCCGTCTTCTGCCTCAATACTTACCTGAAGACTATCTGAAACCATTTGACCAATGAGCCCTCTTGCTTGATCACATTTATCTTCCCATATAGCCAAAGCTTGAGCATCAACAAGTTTTTGGTTTTCACCATTAACAATCCTCTATAGATTCATACTCCTGAGAACATCAATCATTTTTCTTTTCCATGCAAGATAGTTAGGACCAACAAGTTCAGAAACATAAGCTACTTCTGAAGTCACAATGATAGAAATATTGACAAGAAACCCAAATGCTAGAAATGACAAGAGAAAAAAAGTGAATAATAGAAAACTGATATACTTTACCATACTGGACTGCAGAAACACAGTAGAAAAAACAGTAAAGGTAAAGAAAATTTTACTTAGAACTCTTTTGAAAAGTGCCAAGAAAAGTCACCCACTGGTCTGCGAACAAGAAACTAGCGAATACAAACTGATACTAATGGTTTCTACACAAAACAATCATGGTTACTCGCGGAATTATAGTAGAGTCAGCCGTGAGTTCACGGGTCTATAAAGGATAAAGTAGCGGTTCTGATTGGGTGCTCGTGGGTGTCTGTGCAGTAAAGTCGCGGCTATGTTGAAGCACCGGGTCTCTGCGCAAAAAGGTGGCAAGTATCCTAAATTTAGTGCGAGTTAACAATGAGAGCAGGCACGAGTATGTTGTAGCACACGCGGGTCTACACACTGGAAGTCATGGGTCTGCAATATACTCGTGGGTTCGTAGTAGAGCAATTCACGGTTCACCGCGGGTTCTGCGAAGGAAAAGTCGTGAACGTCAAGTTTGAGGCCAAAAATAATGTCGAAATTGCCAAAGACGGAAACCTCCACAAAGTCTACCAAACATGGATGAAAAATATCGATCTATCAACCGGAATATAGATCTCCTTGAGGAGAAGCAAAAAATCATATAGATCTACAAAAAAACATTCAACAAACCCTTGAAAATTTTCTGCAAAAATCTACACAACAAGGTTAGGGTTAGAAAAAAAAACTGCAGAAACATGCCCAAATCTGAACAGAATCCTAATGGCTACCAAATAGAAAGCAAATCTACAAAATAAACAATGCCCAAATGATATTAGTTATTGGTTGAAAGCTATAGAAGGTGCTAGATCATAGCAACCAACTCTTATACCATGTCAGAACTATAGATCTAGCTAAATTAGCTTACCTATCTTAACAATCAATAACATATCTCAGTAAATAAGAACAGAAAGAGAAAAAGAAAAAGAGTACACAAGATATACGTGGTTCACCCAATTGGGATACATCCATGGGAAGGTTTTCTACTATTATCTCCATAAATCTCCTTCAATCTTACAAGAGAGCAACTATAAATAACCCCAATACAAATATATTAGAGCTTGAGATAAAAAAACCATGTGTCAATACTATCTATGAGCATATACCACTTTATCACTTGTTGTATCTCAGTAGTTGTGATGTGACTCCCTTGACCCTATTATATACAAAGAGATGTGGAGGAATTAATCTCACATATTGCATGTGGGATAATATAATTCTCCATAATAATATCTCTTTATATAATGATGGATATCAAGAGTATACTTTACCATAATGAATATGGGATATAATGTATTACTCTTTTACATAAGATTGTGTATAAATTTCGACATAATACAAAGACATTATTACCTTCCAAGGAATCTAATTAATATATTCCAACAGGTTTAATGATTAATCAATATTTGTAGGTAAGTTCACACACAACTCTCCACTCTATATCTTATCTATAACTAAAGGGAGAAAAGAGAAATGGTGCAAATCATCCCATTCCTTATTAGGCCCTATTAAAGCTTCCATGATAGCTTTGTTAGAAGGAAATATTGTATCAAGACAATCAATATAAGTAGAGGAATTGACCGCCCCAACAAGCTCAATAATATGATCCAACTCCTCAACAAAAATAATTAGTGTTTGTAGAAGTTTGTTGACGTGATTGGTAAGATATTTTATCTAGAGACAAAGTTGAAGTCATTCTATAATTCTAGTATTCTTACATTGAATCTAATGGAGTAGGAAAAATAAAAGGATCATCGATATAATACATTAAAAAAATAGATACTTGTGAAACAAGGACTCCCTTGTCAGTTGAAGATGGGGTGGAACAAATAAAGAAAGTAGGAGTGGAAATGTTAAAAGTTCCCATTAGTGAAGCATATAATCCTACTCCTATGTTCTCGGATGTTGGATGTACATTATTAGTCGATGGAATATCCAATCCTGGAGGTGAATTAAGGTTAGTCAGAGTGAAATATAATTGGTCAATTGTGACAATTTTTCCTTCACGAGGAAATAATAGCACTTGAAAAATTGACGATACAATGGTATTCATTGCATATGTCTAACTTCATCCTAAAAATAGGTTGTAATCGATGGGATATTTGACTAATTCCACCTATAAAAAAATAGTTCTTCCTTATAACTAAATAGGAAAGGAAGGAATAATTCCACGCGGTCTAAAATATCATCCATGAAAAGTAGTGAGCATAGTAACTGATAGAGCTAGTTCTGGAGAGAAGATGGATTTCCAACAAGATAGAGTTGTGACACATGCTGATGCACCCTAATCCACATAAATCATTCCAATAGTCTTTGTGGAATAATACACATTTATTTGGAAATCAACTTGATATGGTGGATAGGGTTTAAGATCATCTACATCAAACTTAGTGTCCTAACTGTTCGAGGAATTGATATTTCGATAGCAGAAAATAAAGCACCCTGTTGCAATGGACAACTTTGGAGCACCTCAAGGTAAAAGATTGCACATGGATTTCTAGCTAAATCCTCAACAATTGAATTGTTTGGTGCATATATAACATTCAGATTGTGTGACACTCTTTTATAAACACCTTTCAGGATTTGAGGCATTGTCTCTACCACATGATTCTTTATATGAAGAGGGTTCTGCAGTTCAGGATTTTCCTTATCTCTCGATCGAAATTTAGGATTACTATAGTCTTTGGATCGTGTCAATAATAGAACATTTAATCCAACCATGTTAACAAAGGATTTATCAGAGGAGGGTTCACTATGTTTCCCCCCCTGCATACTTCCAGTGGGATTGGAATAAGTAAAAGAAAAATGTTGTCCTTGTGGGAAAGGATTAGTCAGGACAACAGGCTACTATTTTTGAGTCAACAACTTGTGAGCTTCTTCCATCAAAGGGAATTGATACATAAGATGGTCCCCTTTGCAAATTTTGCAAGGGAAATTTAATTTTCTTTTCTCTTTCTTATCCCCACTAGAATTATCGTTTTGTTTTGGTTTATTATTGTTATTACCCTCTCCTTTATTATTATTATTATTCTTTTTCCCACTAGGTTGTTGGTTTCTCTTTTTATTTTCCTGCACAATACGTATAGAACTTGTATGGGAATGAGGCAAGGAAATAAAATTAGTTTCTCTTGCTGCAAAATGTTGAATAAATAAGTTTTTCATATTATTACTAACTGCTTATCTAGTAGAATTCACACAGAACCACCTATGACATCGACATGCGGTCCTAGTTTGGGTTTTGAGGGGTCTAAACTAGGTCTTAGTGCATCAGGTATAATTTCATATAATAATACAAAATGATAATAGATCAAGTCTATATGTGGGGCCATAAATATGGCTTCTTGCACAGTAGTTACCCCTGACATTGAAACATCCTTAGATAGATAAGGAAACAATGATTTAAGAAACCATTCCAACAGGAACTTAGGGGGGATATTGGGATTTGTCAACATATTCCATTAATGACATTCTTGGTTATGCTATGAGATATGGGTATATTTTTTATATCTAAATTGGGACAACATAAAATTGGCACATTGTACCAAACATGAAGCTGCAAATAATTTAGAAACACCATTTCCAAATCATGAAATGAATGATAGGAATAACTAGGAAACTCAATATACCACTCTGTAACTACTCCTTTGAGTGTGCATTGAAATAGTATCAATGTGATTGATTCATCATTGAGAGAGTTAGAAGAACACCACAAATGAAACATAGTGACATGATCTCTTGGATCCTCACCGGTATTACCTTTGAATTTTAGGGTGTTCGAAGGAAGTTTGGTTGGGACCAAATGCCAACTTGGGTCATGACACATGGGGTCATTCATCAAATTTGATAAGTATGGAAAATTCAAAGTTTCCATAAAAGGAAGTCTCAATTATGTGGAAAAGGTTTTAGAATATAATACATGTGGTGGGAAATTCCCACTAGAAATATTCCCAAAATACTAGTAGGGTTTTCCCCCTTCCATAGATTGTGAAGAAAATGATTCTTGAAATGGGTTCCAACGATTGTGTGAATGATTTCCCCCAACATGATTACCCTACATCAAATTCTATTGGGTCTGTGAAGTATTTCCCCCCACTAGCATCCAAGTTGAGGGTATAAAATTACAAACACCTCCACTAAACAATGAATTAAAGGGGGTATATCTAGCAGGTAGAGAAGATGATTGAAAACCACAAATCTGAGTATTCCAACTTGTAAATTGTTTTTCTTTATAAACATTCCTAGTGGATTTGAAAGGTCCATTCCCAATAGCAGGAATAGCGTTATAACATATTTTTTCACACTTGTCCCAGAGATTCTTCTGATGGTAATATTTTATCCACTTTCCTATTTTTGTAGACTCCCCAAATCCCTTGTGATTTGAGAACAAGCACTTTATGTAAAAATATTCTAAAAAACTAAGTCTTTGATGATGCATGTGATCTTTATATTGAGTAGTTGCGTATACATGGATTTCCCTTGTCAGACCCACGTACATGTCTGTTCGAGGGAAAAAAAATACAAATAAGTTACTTTTATAGGAAAAGTTGTGGTTTCAACCATTTCCAATTGTCCTAAGCCCGTAATTAATTGTCTCCAACTTCCCTAACTACCTCCCTCATGTTGTTCATTTGAAATTTGATCAAGAATCCTTGTTATCCTAGTTTGCAAAACCCCATTTCCTATATCTAGAACTTTGTTTTCTAGTCCTTCTTGATATCCATTATTATGCTAAAGAATGCTTGGGATTATTTTGAGCATACTTCACAAGGAAGATGTTGGAATCTATTTAATACTGATACAGGGGGCAAATTTGTATTACCGCAGTTATGAACATTTTTTAACTTCTTATCTAATTTAAAATTGAACTTGAATTATGCATCCACCATAAATATAAATATTCAACATCACATGCACAAAACACAGAACACACATACTTTTACGTGGAAACCCAAATGGGAGAAAACCAAAGAATTCTATTTTATAATAAAATATTACATTCAAGGAAGCACCAATTTCCTAAATTCTCCAGCACTAACTGAAAGGAGGTACCAACCCCCTGGTTTTATAGGCACCAACCTGAAAAAAACACCAACTCCTTGATTTACTGACTTAAACTGGAAGGAGGCATTGACCCCCTAATGCTTGCCCCATCATGTCTCCTTGATATATAAAAATAATATATGACTTTGTTCTTCTTCTGATTCACGCACTCTTCTGATAATCTATTGTTCACAAAGATGTACACATCTTCTATAACATGAGATCTTGCAATCACTGATCAACATCAAAAACTTCACTTGAACACATCAACAAGATACACCTGAATTCATACTTCTCAAACTGTGTATTGTTTCATCATATTTTGAAGTTTGTGTTGAAGTTCAGTATGTCGTTCTATTTCTACGCATCTGTAAGTTCAACTGATACTGCACATCCTTTAATGAGTTGTCATTCTAACTTTGTGCATAAGTACCATATAGATCTGCACACCTTCTGTGATATTTCTGTCATGTCTTGGTGCAACCATATTTAGATAATATACAACCCTTGTGCATGATTCACTGTTTCTATTCAATGCGCTTGTCTAATATCATCCTTATCATAATGCACTTCCTTTACTGTGCAACAATTTTGTCTTTGTGCATCTGATAAATTATTTTCCTTCGTGCATTACAAAACATACTTCAAGTCTGTCTTTGCACTCTTGTCTTAGATCATCTGTGACTGTCTATGTATTGTCTGAGGTACTATCATTATGGTATTAAGCACTTGTGAATTCTCTGTAGTTCTTCCTTTTTGTCTTCGTGCAATTGTCACAGATAAACTTACATCATCCTATGCACCATCAACAATTCCATTACTCTTCTCATGCGCACTTGGATCTCTGCTAAATCATGTTGTTCTGATTCCAAGATCCTTTTATGCTTCGTGAATAAGAATATTGAAAAATTCTTAGAGAATCATATCCTCCCAACCATAGGAGAGACAAAATCGACTATTTTTCCATCCCCACCCCCGAGATGGATCGCCACCATGCACTAGAATTCCAAGCAACACTTCCACGCGACACTCTCTCTCGCAAAGTCCCTAACAAGCAATGATGGACTTTTGAAAAGAGAGACAACACTCAAAACAATTTCTCCATGTACCACACGGTGTCCCCATGATATTTTAGTGCACCAATATATATAGTTTTTCCCAGGTCTTGTTCCATCCCAATCAAATCTTCAATCAATATTTTAATCCCTATGATTTAGGATCTTGTTTGGTAGTTGAGATTTTAGATTGGATTTTATTGGTAAAACATATCCCTTGCTGGAATAACACATGTTCTCTGTGCCATGGTGGTGTCCACTGATTTAGCTAAATTCTCCAAGTGCCATTTTATTTTATTAAATAATAAAATAAATAGTTTGTTGTGCAAAGTGTCACTCACACTTCTTGTGAGTGTTTTTGAGTTTTTAAATAACTCATACAAAATAATTGTTTTTTATATAGTCACAAATAATAAATCAAAATAAAATAGTAATGTCTTGGGGGTGTCACATTAACCCCCCCCCCTTATTTTTAACACCATCGTCGATGTTCTTTATTCTGAGCTATCTTGCTCATTTCAAAGCATGGAGGGATATGCCTCTCATATTTTATCCTCCATTTCCCAAGTTGCCTCTTTAGAGTTGAAGTGATTCCATTGCACTTTTATTTGAACAATGGCTTGATTTCATAGAATGCATTCCTTCCTATCTAGGATGCGAAAAGGTTCATTATGGAAATCGCCCTCAGGTTCTACCTGAATCATATTCCAGTCAATTACACGAGTAGCATCATGCACACATTTTTTTAACAAAGAAACATGAAATACATCATGCACTTTTATAGTAGGGAGAAGTGCAAGCGGATAGGATACCGACCTTATATTAACTAACACTTCAAAAGGTCAACAATACCTGGGCACCATCTGGGAACACCTTCCCAAGATCAAGGTACTCTTCCTTTGTTGTACCTTTAGATAGACATGATCGCCAACATTGAACTCTCCTAGAGTTATTTTTATCTGCATAAAACTTTTTCTGATCCTGTGCAACTTCTAAGTTTTATTGCACTTTTTTCCCCATCTATTCCGTCTCCTTTAACATGTTAGGTCCTAGAACAATCCTATCAACAGGGTTATCCCAAGACATAGGAGTGTGAAATTTTTGACCATACAATACTTCAAATGGACTCATTTTTAAAGAAGCTTGATATCCTTTATTATAAGCAAATTCTACTAAATGAAAATAGTCTTCCCATTTACCTGGTTTATCCATAACATACATTCGCAACATGTCTTCTAACACTTGGTTAGTTCTTTCAGTTTTCCTATCCGTTTGAGAATGGTAGGAAGTACTAAAATTCAACTGAGTATCTAGACCTTCGAACAAAGACTTCCAAAAATTACTTTCAAATTTTGCATCTCTATAAAAAATAACAACTTGTAGAATACCATGTAAATGAAAAATTTATTTCATAAAAATATCAGCTATGTTAATTGTTTTAAAGGTAAATTTCATAGGTATGAAGTGTGCAAATTTACTTAACTTATCCACAACTACCATTATTGAGTCATGTTTTTTATTCGTTTTAGGTAATCATGTTAAAAGGTCCATGCTTATTATCTCCCACTTCCATTTTGGAATAGGTAAGGGTTGAAGTAACCTGACAGGATGTTGATGTTCTATTTTTACTTGCTGACATTCTATGCATCTAGCTAGGTAATTTCGAGCAGCATTCTTCAAGTTAGGCCAATAATAACTTCTTCTTGGATTTGTTATCATCTTTTGGTATCCCGGATGTCCGGAATATAGTTTCTTATGTAACTCATTCATGATTAATTACTTAACTTCTTTAGAATTTGGTATATAAAATCGATTTTTATAGACTAACAAATATTTTGAGCTTATGGAGTAAGCTGAGGATTCATTTCCATTAACATAATTTTCCAATTGTTCTTTAATTTTTAAGTATTTTTCATCATTTTAGTTGCATCTTTGATCAAATATTCCAGATTTTTCTTATAACTGCTAAAAGCAGTCGAACAATGTGGAATGACATTCCTACTCAGGGCATCTGCCACTTTGTTCTCTTTTCCTTTAATGTGTTTAATTTCAAAATCATACTCGCTAAAGAAGGCTAACCACCTTGCATGGAGAGAATTTAAACTTTGATGATCAAATAAGTATTTTAAGCTTATATTATCAGACATTAACGTGGATTTTCTTCCTATTAAGTAATGTCTCCACATTCTTAATGCATGTATTATAGCAGCTAGTTTTAAGTCATGTGTCACATAGTTACGTTCATGTTCTTTAAGTTTTCTTGACTCATATATTATTACATAATATTCTTGCAGTAACACACCACCTAATCCCTATAAGAAGACATACGTACATACAACACAGTCCTTGTACATATCCGTTATTATTAGAATAGGTGCAGTGGTCAGCAGGTGCTTAAGATTTTCAAAGGTTTCTTGACATTTATTAGACCATATGAATTTAGTTCCTTTATTTTGAATTGAATTTATCAGGTAAGCAATTCTGGAGAACCCTTGAATGAACCTACGATAGTAACTCGTGATTCCCATAACTTATTGAATCCCGGCTACATCCTTAGGAACTGGCCAATCAATGATCGCCTTGATTTTATATGGGTCTACAGGAATTCCATCCTTAGATATTACATGGCCTAGCTATTGAATTTTATCTTGAAAGGAATCACGTTTACTAAAATTTGCATAAAGTTTATGTTCTCTTAGGGTTTGTAAGACTAACTTTAAATGTTCTTTATGCTCTTCTTCATTTTCAGAATATATTAAGATGTCATCAATAAATACTATTACAAATGTATCTAAGTATTTATGGGTAAAAATGTTCATTAAACACATGAACGTAGCTATAGCATTGGTCAAGCCAAATGGTACAACCAATAACTTGCAATGCCCGTACCTTGTTCTAAATGATGTTTTATGAACATCATCATTCTTAATTCTTACTTGATGGTACCCAGACCTTAAGTCAATCTTAGAGAATATCGTAGCTCCTTGTACCTGATCAAACATGTCATCGATGCAGGGGAGAGGTTATCTATTTTTAATTTCCATTTTATTTAATTGTTTGTAATCAATACAAATTCTTAATGTGCCATATTTATTTTTAATAAACAAAACTGGTGCTCCCCATGGAGACACACTCAGTCGTATATATTTTGTATCTATTAATTCTTGCAATTGTAATTTTAATTCCACCAACTCAGGTGTATTCATTCTATAAGGAGCCTTTGAGGCAGGCACTAATCCTGGTACCAACTCATTGGTAAATTCAATATCCTCCTTGTAGGTAGTCCAGGTAACTCTTATGGAAAACATCTTTAAATTCATTTAAAAGAGGAAAATATTCCAAACTAGGTTTTTTTTTATCACCATTATTTTCAGTGATATGCACAACAAACAATCTACAACCTTTCCTAGCACACTTTTTCAATTTCAAAGAAGATATTTTCCCAGTAAGAACCTTTTTTGTAATCCCTCTAACAATTCTATTTTCACCATTTTCATCAATACAAGCAAAATTTTTCTCAAAGCGATTTAGTACAGCTCTATGTTCTTCTACCCAATCCATGCCAATTAATATATCATATGATCCTAATGAAAAAATGTTCAAATCTACTTTTGTACCCAAATCTTGCATATGAGCTTCACAACTAGAAATAAAGCCGGTTACCTTTCTTTTTGTGCCTATGGCTAATTGCACTAACCACAACTTTTCAAAATCATACTTTTTCATAAATCTACTAGATTAGGACATATGTAACTTAAAGTAGATCCATAATCAATTAACATAGAAATAGGTTTGTCAAAGATCTTACCATCTACCTCGATCATGGAAGGTTAATAATCCTCTTGATGATTTTCCAAGGCTGCACTTATCTTAGATATGTTCTGAGCAACCTCTCCAACTGTGGCTACTTCCTAGACAATATGAATATTCTGATTATCCTTTTTGTGATGAAAATCCCAATAGAAATGACACTCTCCAGAACCCTGACACTATAAAGGTTCTCTTTTTATTTATTCTTTCTTCTTATTAAAGAGATTGTCTTTATTCTCAATTCTTATTGGTTGTTTATACTCAATTCTTATTGTTTGTTGTCTATCCTTAAAAGTATTCATTTGGAAATTCTTATGTTTATTGAAATGTTTAAATTCTCTTCTTTTAAAATTAATCCCTTCTCGTTTCTTGAAATTATAAGGATTTTCATTCTTACTCTTGTTGGGCCCTAGAAATGCCCCTTTTTGACCATACCTTTACATCATTTTTCCATGTTACATCCTACTTTCATGAACCATATACATGCCTTTTTCCAAATCAATCAGTAATTCTGACAAGGTATAATTCATTATTGTTTCATTTAATTAAATGCCTAAGATTGTTATGGTTATGAATTCTAGCCTTTGATTTATGCTAACTTGTGTGATTTCATTTAGTCAAAGTTCAAAGCATAGGTGTATCAGTTGCAATGCCTGGGGAAAGAATCATACGTGGTGCGATATGTTACTCTTCTAACTCGATTCCTCATATTTTCAAGGTACATCGCATCTCTCCATATGAAGATGTAACAGTTCGCTGAAATAGAGCATAGTTGCAACAGATAGGTCACCTTCCATATTGCTAATCTGTTGATCTATTGATTGCCAGGGTAACAACATGTTTTATGATTAACACCCTCATTCAATATGACTGTAACAGTTAGTTGTAACTCTGCAGCACGTTGATCAGAGATCTTCATTGTTGCATGAGATTAGTGGATCATGAATTGTATTTTGCATGTATAAATATGGGAAGGCTTTCAAAGTCCGGGGTTGGTTGATTATCAATTGTTGTACGGGCTGTAACAGAGACTGAAACTGTGAATTACCATCTCTTAATGAAGAGCAGGATTACTTCCATTTCTGTGTCTTAATTCGTGGTAGCTCACGGCGTCTCTATTAGAAGGCCAAGGCCCTCCTTCTCACAGAGATTGTCGATTTAAGTAGGTAGTTAGATTTATTTCCTATTGCATGTTGTGAAATTTCATTAGGCGTGATTACTGTTAGCTACAACAGAGAGTTTTATGATTGCATTCTTTTATTGGTAGTTTATTACTTGCATCCTGAATAGCTGTAACAGTATGGTGTGACAGTCGACTATGCAGGTTAGTTTTGATTATGCATGTGTGTTCAATAGGTATTATAGCCAAGCTCAGCTCCAATTCCTTTCAGTCATTTATGCTTTCTAGGATTTCCAATGGTTATCAATTGATAGTTCAGATTTATTTCTTAATTCTGGTTGTTGTTGTATCTTTATTGATTTCAGTAGGTTAGGTAGATTGTGATAAAGTTATAGTAGTTGCTGGATGAATCATTTTGGTAAAGATTGAATGCTGTTGTTTGATAATTATAGGATTTAACTTCTTGCAAAAGTAATCTAGTTCATTTTCAATTTTAGATCAGTAATAGTTAGGTTGATTCCTGTAGGAAGGTAGTTGTACTTTGAATTCCTATATGTATGAGTTATATTAGTTTTCTTTATGGAATGAGTTTGGCTGAGTAGATAGGTAGGATTATCATCTTCATTTATTTAATCAACTACTGGAAATGTTTATGCATAGATTGTGCTTATTGCCATTGAAATAAAAGACCTCCCTAGGTTTGACAATTTATATTGAGCATCATGTGTGTTAGTTGTAATGAATTGGCATATAGGGTGACCACAACTCTTAGATTGATCGTAAGTTAATCTGGCCTTCCTCATTGCTTCATATAAAGTTTTTGGTTCATCAAACTCTAACTTGTGTTTATAAAATCTAGGTAAGCAACCTAGAAATCTCTAAATTTTAGGTTTTTCTTTGTTTAGGTAAGGAACATATCTTAACAAGGATACAAAATTAGTACAAAAGTCATGCATATACATTGATCCCAGTATTATCTCATAAAACTCCTTTTCCTTCCCCTCACTGTAATACTCTGAGAGGTATTATTTTTTAAATTCCTTTTTAAACCAGTTCCAACTTACTCTTCTATAATTGATCCTTTTTTCTCTTTTAAATCCTGCCACCAAATATCAGCCTTCCAGACTAGATTTAAGATGGCCATTTTTCCCTTCACAGAGTTGGAATAATTGTACATAGTAAAGTACTTCTTCATCCCAAATACCCAAGCCTCAGCTTCTTATCCCTTTTTGAATTCACCATCAAAGGTAGGAGGCTTTGTTTTTTAAAATTATCATGTTATCTCATATTTATATTTTCTCTTCTTCCTTCGTCTACCCTCAGAGTCACTACTAGACTCTTCTGATTCACTAGTCATAGTGCTTTCATCAGAAGAAGGGTAGTCAGAGGATGAGTTTTCTCATTTAAGTTTCCTTTTATTTTTATCATTAGTTATCTCGTTCAGTTTAGACAGTAAGGCTTCATTTAAGTCTTATTGGGTTTTCAGTACCCTCTCATGTTCAATCTTAAATTTTATCAACTTGACTTGTAAGTCTGTTACTGTTTGTAAAATATCATTATTAACATTGTTATTCTCATCATTAAGTTCAACCCAAACAGGTGGGGTAGGGGATCATCTTTTGGCAATTTCTTCTTGCAGTTTAGTAAAACAAATATTCTTCTATGCACGAAAGAAGAACAACATATAACCAATATTTATTTTCTCATAATAACATGAATCGACACCACAAGGCCAAGTGTCATAATCTAAGCTTTGATAACACAATGTAACAACCCCAAATACTATATTTATGGAAAATTTTAAGAAACTTTTAAAATACTAAAGTAAACTAACATTATAGCACATGACTCTTTTATTACTGTTTAGAGATCCTCACAATTTTAATATCTTTTCTTTTTCATGTACAATTTCTTACATACAATTTCTATATTTTCATAAAGCATATAGATTTTCCCTTTTATGATAAAAGAAATTAGAAGACTTCTTACATCACATGTAGGAATGAAATATCCTTTACTATATAAAAAAAATACTAGACATTTATCTGTAACAATAATTACAAGAAAATAAATTACAATCTAAAGAAATGTATACAATGTAGCCACATACATATTTTTAACCGCTTCCCATTTCTACTCCATTTTATTTCTAACCAATGCATAATTCTTTATATGCAATCAATCTACATAAAGAGGCATTAAGTTCTTTTCTTTTATAAATATAACTCAAACTATATTTTTTCTAAGACATGAACTAACATAAGTATTTCGGGATATATTTCAATATATGAGATCTGAATATTCCCTTATTCATGACCAGATATTTTATTAATGATATCATAAGTTTATAACCTATATATATATATTATATAAATAAATAAAAAAATTCTTAGTACCTATCTCATATTCAGACCTTTGAACTGTCCCATATATATATAAAATAAACTTAACTCTTTCATGCATAACTACACTTAAAGTCTTTCATCCATCATTGTGTCTTAGTCTTGGGAAGTATACAACATTTAAAAAAAATCAAATTTCAGTATCCCAAACCAAACACTACTACCCACACATGAAAGACTCATTTTGTTAAGAGTTTATCCAACTTTGATTAAACTGCCAGACTCAGCATAATAGAGAAGAAAGAGCCATCAATCACACGAAAAGGAAGGAGTGGTGACCAAACATCCAGTCCCGAAGGTGAAGGTAGTTGAACAACTTGACAGGTCGTGAGAGAAATGGCATTGGTAAGACCACCAGGAATTCGAAAAGATACTCTCAAACAACAATCACGGAAGCTAATCGAGCAGACTGAAGACATCACCACAAAATAGTGGAAGTTAACGAGGAGTTCATGCAAAAAAGAGGGGGGGTGACATTGTGCCATATTAGATCCTAGACGATGTTATCTGTTAAGAAATCATTGGAAAACAAAAAGTGAGAGAACAAACAACTCAACGGATATTGAGGGGAAGATACGTGAAAGAGCTATTAAGTGGAAACATTTCCAAACCAATACTGAAGGGATTACCTTTGTATAGGATCGACGCACTCCGTTGTACAAGATCGACATACTTAACCCAAGTGTGATACCGATTATCCAGATAGATGGGGGGTCTAACCAGCTAGCAAGTGTTTAAGGAAGACGGGAGTCACGATGTAGAATGAAGCAGTCAAATGCATAAACATCATAGCAAGGTGCAGAAAGCTATCAAAAGGAAAACAGTACCACCGGGAGTTGCGACTGGGTCCACCCATACAAGGGAGAATTAGTGTACAAATTTTAAACAAAAATAAAATAAATAGAAAGAAAATGTAGAGTTTGCAACCATTCTTTATTATTGATTCATCAAACAAGACATACAAACATTTGCATCTTGACCGACCAGGGTTCGAAAGAAGATGACTCAACACCAAACTTCAACTTCCAGAACAAGGAATTGGAACCATACTGGCATATAGACCCAAGCTTGGAATACGAATAACGCCATGCACCATTCGTGAGGAAAAAACAGAGGATATAAAGGTAACAAACATTATCTCTGATGTTTGTATATAACGGTATTCACACAAAGATCGAAAGCAAATAATTAAAATAGAACATTCGACTGAATACCATGCTCCAACGAATGACCGCAAGTCAAATTTCAGGAAGGTCGATTTCCATAAGATAAATAGATGGAATTGATCATGCTATAATGATTTAAATGAAGCGGACATAATCCAAACAAACCCGATCCCACGACTAGAAGTAATACATATTTAATTTCTTTTTTGTTGTTCAGACAGATCCAATCTCTGTATCAAGGAATTATACATAATAACTTAAACTCTATAATATTACAGAGGTTTCGATTTGAATTAGGCCAGTACTAATTACGATCTTGAATCTCTGTCTACAATATATTTACAAGTGAAATAGTTTACCGTTATCCATAAAAGACCGATCTCCATTTCTGTTAATTATATATATATATATTTACTTCATTCTACAGGGCTCCGATCGGTATATCCACAGAAAATTAATAGAATTACTAAGACCGGTTAAAGATTCAATCTATATTCAATTGTATGAGTATACATTTAAATTTTGAAAGAAAATACACATAGACTATGAATCAACCAAGTCGATACCATAGTTATTAAATGCATGCATACGACTCATCATTCAGTCTAAGATAATTTTCATACAGCTTCTAGTTCTGTAAACTCTACATAATACAACCTGTTTCACCGACCAGAGTTACATTTATACATTAATATTCCTACATTTATACTTCGCACAACTCTCAATTCCAAACGGAACCCATGTAGTGAATAATTTATCGAACAATAAACAATGATTCAGAGATGTAAGTCCTAATAAAAAAACCCAGGCAATGCCGCCTTGTTGGGTATGTGTTATATTATTTGCATGTATGTGGAGGGGAGGGTTCTGCTGTTAGTGGTGCACTTAATGATCCCTCCATCACCTTCATGGATATGGCTGTTAGGGTGTTTCCGTTTAGAAATGACGGGTAGTACATTTCCAATACGAAAACGACCCGTAGGCTGTTTTGGTCAGCGAGCACCAAATGTTTTGGGTTGTTTTTGGATTTTTTGGGGGAATTTTCTAAAAATATGTAATTTAATACCGGTTAAGGGATTGGGGTCTATTTACTAATTCGAGTTAATGGGTTAGGGTATTGGATGCTACATAATACCTATATTGTATTGTGAGTGAATCATAATGATAATGAGGAAAATAAGAGTTGTGCCTCCAAAGTTTGTTGGTTTTCTCGGTTATGGGTTTCTAGGGTGAATCTTTGTGTACTATGTGTGAATTTGTGGCGTAATCTTTGTGTCGCTTAAAGAAATTTGTATGATTTGCTTCTCTGCACAGGTTTAAAACTTACATGGGGTATCAGAGCAAGAGTATTTGGTTTCAGGGGGGACATTTTTGTTGCTAAGGGTTCGACGCGCTTGATAGATCTTTGGTCTGTGATAAACTTGGTTTCAGTGGGAGCTTTGTAGCTTTGATTTGTGCATTGAATGAAAATCGCAAGCAATTCAAGAATTGAGATCGAGAAATTTAATGACCAGAACATTGAGCTATGGAAGCCCCAAATGGAGGATCTTCTTGTAGATCAGGATCAGTGGATTGATGTGGATCTAGGTACACAACCCATTGGAACGTCGAAAGAATATTGGGAGAAATTATATAGAAGGGAGAGGAGTACAATCTGATTGTGCTTATCAGACTCTATGTTGTTAAACGTATCTGGAGAATATACTGCGGTAAATATTTGCGATGAACTAGGGAGTTTGTATCAATCAAAATCCCTTGTGACTAGTTGTTTCTGTAAAAGAAACTATATCACCTCAGAATGGATGATAATGACACAGTGACAGAGCATCTAATGTCTACAATACTATGGTAAGTCAAATAATGTCTGTTGGCATTACAATGGCTGAAGAATATAAATGTATTACATTATTGCGTTCTTTTCAAGATTCCTAGGACAACCTAATTGTAGCAATTGGGAGAGCTAATCAAACAACTTTAAAATTTGTTGAAATAGTATCATCCCTGCTATCATAAGAGATGAGGCATAAAGCGATGGATACTAATAGCATGGATTCCTTATCTGTGAGAGGTCGCCCCCAGGAGAGAAACTCAAATAAGGGATTTGGGGGGGTATCTAAATCTAAGGGTATATCTAAATCCCCAAGAAAATTTATAAGGAAGTGTTGGAAATGCGGTAAAGCCGGGCACTATAAAAAGGATTGTAGATATCGGAATGTTGAGAAAGGAAATGGATCTAAGGATACCTCTACCACAGAGGCAAAGGCTTCCTCAAAAGAAGGAGGGGATGTGTGCCTAGATTCTACTGGTAATCACTCAGAATGTGATATATGGTTGATTGACTCAGGTGCGTCATGCCATATAACCACTCATAGGGAGTGGTTCTATGAATATGAAAAGTACAATGGAGGTGATTTTTTCTTGGGAGATGATTCACCAACCAGTATCATTGGGTGTGGTATATCCAAGTTGAAACTCAAGGATGGAAGGATTAAAACTATCCCTGGAGTACTACACATTCCAAATCTAACAAGAAACTTGATATCTATTGGAAATATAGATATTGCAAGTGTAAAGAATGTATGTGGAGATGGTGGTTGAAAAATGGTTCGAGGATCAATGGTATTGATGAGGGGAGTTTGGTATGGAACTCTGTACAAAATATTGGGAAGAACCATCATTGGTTAATGTAATAGTTTTGTTGTGCATGAGGGGGGAGATATAGAAGACAAAATCCTAACTGTATCAGGTGTAAAGACAATGTTATGCCATCAAATATTGGGGCATATAGGAGAAAAGGGCCTTTGAGCATTACAAGGTAAAGGTATGGTTGAAGGTATGAATGATTTCACTCTAGATTTTGATTTCTGAGAACATTGCATATATGGAAAACAGAACAAGTAAGATTTGCATCTGGTGCTAAAAGAGCAAAGGGAATTTTAGAATTAATACACATTGATGTGTTTGGACATGTGGTTGTTCCATCACTAGGTAAACTTGTGTATTATGTTTCATTTATAGATGATTTCTCAAGGAATACATCGATTTATTTCCTTCAAAATAAATCTGAAGTATTTGTTAAGTTTAAAGAATTTAAGGCTCTTGTGGTGAATCAGACATAAAAGAAAATAAAGGTGTTGATGACAGATAATGGTGGAGAGTTATGCCGGAATGAATTCGAGGAATTTTGTGAGACGTGCAGTATAGCAAGGAAGAATAATACTCCATACACACCTCAACATAATGGAGTTGCTGAAAGGATGAATAGGACGTTGATGGAAAAGGCAAGGAGCATGTTAAGCAGTTTCAGGATAGGACAATAATTTTGGGTAGAGGTAGTGGAGACAGTATGTTACTTGGTAAATCAATCACCCACATCATCATTGGTTGTAAAAAATCCACAAGAGGTATAGACTGTTAAGAAACCCTCTATTAAATGTCTAAATTTTTTTGGTTGTGATGCTTATGTACATGTTCCAAAGGATAAAATGAGCAAGTTGGATAATAAAGCTGAAAAATGTATCTTTATTGGTTATAAAGATGGTATGAAAGTTTATAAGATTTGGAATTCTGTAACTAAGAATATTGTTTATAGTCGAGATGTTGTGTTTAGAGAGATCAAAGAAGTTCCCAAATAGGAACTTACTCCAATGAAAAAGGAACCAGATAAAACAAAGTTTGAGTTAGAAGATGAAGATTATGACTCAACAGAAGAACCTAAATAAGAAGAAGAAGAAATTCATACCCCAGTTTTGAGGAGATCATCTTGAGAAAGAAGGAAACTAGAAAGGTATTCCCTTCTTGACTTTCTTTCTAATTTTTCTTTGTCTATTACTGATGATGATCCTAGAAATGTGAAGGAAGCTATTGATTCAGAGGATATCAATCTCTAGAAGAAGGCCATGGTTGAAGAAATGGATTCATTGGACATAAATGAAGCTTGGGATATTGTGCAGTTAGCAGCTGGAACAAAAGTCCTTGGCAGAAAATGGTTGTTTAAAAGGAAGTTAAATGCAGAAGGTAAAGTGGAGAAGTACAAATATTGCTTGGTAGCAAAGAGATATTCTCAGGTAGATGGAATGATTTTGGTGAAATATTTTCTCCAGTTTCAAAATGAACTTCTATTAGATTTCTTCTTTCTATTGCTGATGATTTTGATCTTGAAGTAGAGCATATTGATGTGAAGACAACGTTCTTACATGGGGATCTAGAAGAAGAAATATACATGAAACAACCAGAAGGGTTCATACTAAAGGGAAAGAAAGAGTTGGTATGTAAACTAAAGAAGTATCTTTACGGTCTAAAGCAATCTCCAAGGATGTGGTACCAAAAATTTGATACATACATACTTGGATTGGGGTTTTTAGAAGCAAGGTTGATCACTGTGTATAGTCCAAACTAGTTGATGATCACTTCATTGATATAGTACTGTATGTTGATGACATGTTGTTGATTGGAAACAACAAAGATGTCATAAAGGAGGTGAAGTCTCAGCTATCCTCCAAATTTGACATGAAGGATCTCGGTGTTGCAAACTTCATACTAGGAATGGACATTAAAAGAGTCGTGCAAACAAGAAGATCTGGTTAAATCAAGGAAAATATGTTGAGATAGTACTACAGAGATTTGAAATGCAGGAAAGTAAGTCGGTCAAGGTCCCTATACCCATAGGTGTAAAGTTGTATCTAGATCAATGTCCCAAGACATAGAAAGAGGAAGAAGACATGGCACGAGCTCCATATGCTAGTGTGGTTGGTAGTTTGATGTATGCAATGGTCTATACCAGACCAGACATTTCTCATGTAGTGAGAGTATTGAGCAGATATATGTCAAAACCAGGGAAGGAGCACTGGAAAGTTGTAAATAGGGTCTTTAGATATTTGTGTGGCACTACAGATTATGCAATTTGCTACCAAGAAAGACCTGGACATATAGAGTAATAAATGTACATGGATTTGTTGATGTAGATTGGGCTGGAGATCTTGATCATAGAAGATATATAAGTGGGTATGTGTTTAACCTATTTGGAGCAGCTATTAGTTGGATGAGCAAGAGACAAGTTGTAGTCAGGGTATTTTTTAAGGATTCTAATAATACACTTAAGTGTAGTATTCTAGGCGACTATTTTGGATTGAGGAAAACACACATATAGAAAGGTAGGCGAATATTAAATACGAAACATACAATTTACTACTAAAAATTGTAATTTCTAGTGGATATTATGATCAAAAACATATATTATATAAATATAGGCGATATTAGAGACTAAAAATGGCCAAAGAGTGAATTTATTTTTTGAAAAAAACCCCGAAAAGTAGCCAATTGGCGAAATTTCGCCCTTAAAAATTTCTCTGGTTGTAGTTGCACTCTCAACTACTGAAGCTGAATATATGGCAACCACTCATGCAAGTAAAGAAGCAGTATGGCTATAGATATTATGTTCAGGTGTTGGGTTTGTACAAAAAGCTGTAAGTTTAGATTGTGACAGCCAAAGTGCAATCTTCTTGGTAAAGAACC
Source organism: Larix kaempferi (assembly GCA_027924585.1). NCBI lineage: Eukaryota > Viridiplantae > Streptophyta > Pinopsida > Pinales > Pinaceae > Larix > Larix kaempferi. The sequence continues at coordinate 2,348,885 of BSBM01000562.1, forward strand.
CTGCTGATCATGCTAAGAAAAAACAAATTGATGTGCAATATCACTTTCTGAGAGATATGGTTGAAGACTAGAAGGTGTTGTTGGAGAGGGTTAACACCTTGAATAATTTTGCATACTTTTTAACAAAGTATGTCAATACAGAGAAGTTCTCTTGGTGTAGAGAATTTATGGGCATTGATGCCCTGGACCTGTGACTTTATGAGTACATGACTCATTGTTATGCAGAGAAAGAAACAAGTGGGAGAATGTTGGGTATGTGTTATATTATTTGCATGTATGTGGATGGGAGGGTGCGCCTGGCGATTCCTATGGCGCCTTTAGGGGAATTTTCGGTTATTTTTGGGGAATTTTCTAAAAATATGTAATTTAATCTCGGTTAAGGGATTGGGGTCTATTTACTAATCTGGGTTAATGGATTAGGGTATTGTATGCCTCAGAATACCTATATTGTATTGTGAGTGATTCATAATGATAATGAGGAAAATATGAGTTGTGGTTCCAAGGTTTGCTAGTTTTCCCGGTTAAGGGTTTCCAGGGTAAATCTCTATGTACTATGTGTAAATGTTCTGGTGTAATCTCTTTTTTGCTTAAAATAATCCGTATGTTTTTCTTCTCTGCACAGGTTTAAAACTTACACGCTATGACTAAAGAAAGAAAACATTTTTACTGAAAAATTCTACCATTAGTATAAACGCAAAAATCCACTTATTGGAATGATGAAAATAACTTCTTGGCGAATCAACTCCTCCAAACCATAGGAAAGAGAAACTCAACTATTTTCCCAGCTCCACCCCCGAGCTAGATCACCACCATGCACTAGAATGCCAAGCAACACTCTCTCTCTTAGAGTCCGTAACAAGCAATGATTGACTTATGAAAATAGAGAAAACACTCAACACGATTTATCCATGCACCACACGACGTCCTGTGCTATCTCAATGCACCAATATATATCGTTTTGCCCACGTCTTTTTCCATCCCAATCAAATCTTAAATCAATCCTTCAATCCCTATGATTTATGATCTTGTCTGGTAGTTGAGCTTTTAGATTGGATTTGATTGGTAAAACATATCCCTTGCTCACTTAACACACGTTCTTTGTGCCACGCTGGTGTCCCCTCATTTAGTTGAATTTTTCAAGTGCCATTTTCTTTTATTAAATAATAAAATAAATAGTTTGTTGTGCAAAGTGTCGCTCACACTTCTTGTGAATCTTTTTAAGTTTTTAAATAACTCATATAAAATAATTTTGTTCTTTTATATAATCACAAATAATAAATCAAAATAAAATAATAATGTTTTGAAGATATTACATAGTGTAAACATCATAAATTTCTCTTTAACCATATAGATGATGCTTAATGTATTGATGCTTTCTCTTTGAACCACGTAGATAATGCTTAATGTATTGTAGGCATCATCATTTTTTCTTGGACAATGTAGACATTCGCATGAGGTAAGGTGGTGTGAGGTTTCCCAATTGTGAATGAAGGCCTTTTCCCTAGTCAAAGAATTTATAGATTGTGTATAAAAGAGAATCTTTAAAAAAGATTAAAGCGTTGATTTCTTTAATAACAATGATGGAAAAAAATATTTAAAAGGATCGTGTGACCCCACCAGATAAAGGCATTCCAAAGCAAAGGAGAAACATTTGCGTCAAATTATGCAAAGTGCATAACATCGATATTTTTATTTCGAAAAGAGTCGATATTTTAAGAAATTATTATAAAATTTGCAATCATCTTCAACTTAATAGGATAGTATGGAAATTTTAAGGAACTATGTTCTCAATTAATTTTTAAATCGCTCTTTGTATGATTATATAATTATATTAAAATAAAAAATAAATATCTTTAATATAAAATGATAGTATATTTATAAAAAAGGTTTAATGCATTATATAATCCAACATCGAATATGTGTTTGTAACTTTTTTAATCACCATGATATAGAATTGATTCCATGTATATCAAAGTTAAGTTACAATGTTATGATTCCATTTTTAAATGTTTTGAGAAATTATATATTTTTAATTATTGTTATGGGAATAATTATTTAATATTTGAGTAGTATTTTATATTTACATTTATATTTATGTCTTAATTATTTAGTATTTTTTTATAAATTTTAGAAAAAAATAAATTAAAAATAAAAAAACAAAAAATATATTTTATTCCATAAAAAATTACTAACAATTTTTTTTAAAGAGATAAAGGGATTCCAACTCCTCTTAGAAGGATTTTTAATTATATCTTAATATGGATATTTTTAAAATCCTTTCATTAAAGTCATTTTTAACTTAAACTATTTATAATCATTTTGAACTTTTGATATAAGGTTTTAAATCCTTAATTAAAGTTAAAACTTAGATTTAGAACTTAATATTTTAATTTAAATTATTTTTCTAATTTATGTATCATTAAATCTATAAATCCAAAATAGTAAACTAGAATTATTATCTCAAAATTTTATTTTCAAGTACCAATATATAAAAAAACTCATTTTCAAGTATTTACTCAATTATTATAAAAATAATAAATTAAAATTAACGATCCCGATATTATATTTTCACGTACCAATATATAAATAATATGTAAATATTACAATTATGAAATTAAACAATGTGCCAAAAAAAATCAAACCATGTAAATAATAATATAAATATTGGTCAAATTGTTTCTAAAAAATCAAACCATGTAAATAATGTAAAAGAATAATATAAATATTGGTCAGTAAAGATAAAAAAGCCATGATACCACAAAGAAAGGAATAAATGGGATACCAAAGAATTTTTGCCTTGTCCTTTGGAAAGTGTTTCCCTTTTCCACATACTTTCTCTCTTTGAAATATATTAATTTGATCCTTCGCCGTGCTTCTTGAAATCCCATGGATGCCTCATTCAAGGATAGTATATTATGTAAAAAATTCTGAAATCTATAAAAAATTATTTGAGAATTTCTCTTTATCCATTATTAATCTCCGAACTCAGTATCATATATCATTGTCATGTTTGTAAAAGAATACTATAGCATGCGGCACAACGGCTAGTACTAGTGAGATACATGTAATGGGTTGGTTTTGAACAGAAGAACCATCGCTGTAAAAGAATAATGAAGGGGAATGATACCTAAGAGATTATTGTGCTTGTAACATTTTTTTAACCTGTGATATCATATCATAGCTTGACTTGGGAGAGAAATTTAGTATTAGTTTTACTACTAATTCTTGTAATGGGAAAAATGAACCACTCATAATAAGGTTTTAGTGTAAAAACATTTCAATATTTCTAATATTTATCTCTACGTGGAATGCATTTATTTGTATTAGGTTACTTGTATCTATTAATTTAATTAATTAATTATATATAAATATGTGATTAATGATTCAATTATATATATAAAGAAACCTTATTAAGCTTGATTGTTATGTGATAGACTTTTTATTCATTAAAAAGTCTATAATTTTTTTTCCCAAGAAAAATATTATAAATATTTTTAAACAGATTAATTAATGTAATTAATTAATAATAATTAAATCTAACTAAATATCAACAATGACACCAACTTTTTAATATTTTCTCGTAAAAATTTTCAAGTATAATTTTTAGTGATTGACTACATTAAAAGTCACTCAATAGAGTTTCCAAAGTTTCCAACATAATTACTTAAATGTAAATATTGTGCATTTAGTTCAAAAAGATATAAATTATTAATTTACAATTATTTTTACATCTGAAATTTAATATATAATTATAAAAAGTGAATTTATGCTTGGTTAAATTTTTTAAATTAAAATATATATACAAAAAATATTCATAATTAATTTAAAATTAAAATAAATAAACTTGGATCTAACAAGCACATAGAGGGATATGGATCTTTTTAATTAGGTGTATTTTTTAAATCTTAAACTCAAGAAATTTGATTCCTCTTGCTTGATAGATCGTGGTTGAAGTTTTATTTTTTTATTTTATAGATAGACATGGATTTTTTTATTTACTTTTCATAAATTTTTATTTTATGAATAGACATGTATTTTTTTAATTACTTTTCATAATTTATTACACCTAGAGGAGATCATGGACTTTTTAAATTACTTTTCATAATTTTTATTTTATGAATGGACAGAAATATTTTTTAATTACTTTTAGTTTTTGTAATTGTTATATTACATTATGTTACCTTAGGTGACAACATCTAATCAATATTGGACTATAGAGCACCTAGCTCCTCTAAATGCAATAAATTTATAAAATGTGACACCTTTACACATTCAAATTTTTTACACTTAAAAAGCAAGTTCAAGTTCAAATAATAGTATTACTAAAAAGTTGAAGCAATGCCTTATTAAAACATAGCTTCATCATTATTATCCAAATTTTGTTTGAAAATATCTCTGGAAGTGATTCACTTATAAGTTATCAATCCTCAGAATAAAAAACAAAAGGAAGACATGCTCTCTAACCTAAAAAGTTCAGACAAGTAGCATTAACATGGTGATATGCAAAGAGACTAAGATGTGAAGGGAACATACCTTTAAATCTCAACGAGATTGAGATGGGAAGGGAACATACCTTTAAATCTCAACGAGATTGAGATGGGAAGGGCATAGATACGGTGTTTTATCCAATTTATGATAATGACTCTAAGAGAATAACAATATCTCAATGCTTCCATCTCAATATCTCAATGCTTCCAACTGTGATGGGAAGAGCATAGATATGGTATTTTATCCGATTTATGATAACGACTGGAGGAGAATAACAATATGTCAATACTTCCAACCGTGAACGCTACTTTTCAGTACTGTTTAAAGTGACCGCCTTAGTCTTTCTCGTACCAGAAGAAGAATACCGTGCAGATGATTAGATGTGCTTTTCTGTCCCTCAAAGCAAAACGAATGATGATAAAGGCACTCTACATTCCCTGAACAGTGCTCAGAGACCATGAAAAGCTGCATAAAGATGGCTTCAACCCTGAATACACGAGCAGAATAAATCAATAGAATCCTAGATATAGCGATGCCCACTTCACAACTTGCTCCTTCAAAGCTGAACGTTACTGCCTGAGAAGACAAAATAACATGATGAGTGGAGCACTGATTGAAGCATGGACTCTTCATTATGATGTGATTGTTGTCTCTGAAAATAGCTTTAAAGTAAATATCAGAGTGCCAGTACAACATTTATTCCAATGCCTGCATTGTCTGGGGTTACGCATGAATTGGATAAAAATCCATACTATGATGAGGACTTTATTGAATCTACGAAAAGCAATTCTCAATACATGACTAAGCAAATGGTTTTCATTTTCAATGATAAAGGTCATTATAAGCGTTACGAATTACAGAATAAGAAAGGTTGCTGCATGAATTCATAATGATAATGTTCAGATATTTTCTGTGGAGACAGCCCAAGCAATTCATCTCTCTCACACACACAGGCACTCTATATAATATATATAGCACGAATTCCATTGAAAACCTGCAATAATCAGGGCCGAACGTACATTCTCCAGAGCCCTATAATAACAATACTATTTGCCAAGACGTTTCCGGATAAGGGAATGATTATGGTAATTGCAGTATTTAAGAATTGCAAGGTGAAAAGTCGGAAGTCATGATTCACCTTGGTTGGGTTTATAAATAAATCCATATTGGATGGCTACCAATGTATTGGTTTTATCAGCGGAATCATGACTTCGCTGTCTTCCATTGACATACGTAAACTTTTAAAGTTATCTCCTACTACGTTCGTTGCCATCGAAGGCTCGAAGCGTGAGAATAGTAAAGTTAGGGTATATGAATAGTTGCATAAATAACGAATAAACGGTGAAAAAAGTATGCATCACACGTTCTATTGATTTGGACTGGTTACCTATACTCGCAAACGGGCACTTATATTAAGCTACCTCCGGTACTCCACCATGAATGAAATTGAAAGGAATCAAATTCCTTTTGATTGGAATTTGGAATTGAATGTGAAAGATACGAAAAGTATGATCTAAAAGATATAAAAATATAGAAGTTTACCGTTCAAATCTTTTTGGTAGAGACATGAATATGAATACAAACTACTAAGTACGAAACGAAAATAAAGTATTTTTTTATATTTTATTTATATATATTTATGAATATATTTAAACTAACAATCTATGTTAAAGATAGGGGAGATATTAATGTTATTAATGTAGTTGTTGTTAGATTATATATATATATTCACAATATATTAATATTTATAAGAAAAATGATAATAAAGGATATAAATATGATAGATAAGTAATATTTAAGAAAATTAATTATAATAATAATATTATTAATCATAAAGTTTTGTATAAAATATTTGTTATAGGCTGTGTAAATAATTTTAAAAAAATTATGTTGCATTGTAATTTTCATTAATGGATATGTTCAATTGTGACCTTCCTAAGTGGTTATGTTGTATTGTGATATTCATCTTAGTTTACTTGTGTTGAATTGCTACATTCATATATGGTTATGTTGCATTATGATGCTCAATTCAAGTCATGTCAAGTTGAGTTTGGTTGGCCATTGCTTTTTATGATAAACCATGTTTAACTATGGTTGATTATAGTGAACCACGATTGACTATGGTTGAATGTGGTTGACCAATGTCAACATTGGTTGACTTTTGTTAGCCATGGTCGTAAATGGTTATGTTGGATTGGAACATTCCTCAATGGTTATGTCTCATCGTGACATTCATCTTGGTGACTTATGTCAAAGTGATATAATCTTCTAGGGTTATGTTGCATTGCAACATTCGTCAATAGTTATGTTGCATTACAACCTTCCTTGAATGTTAGATTGAATTTTGACATTCTTTAATATTTATATACAGTTCCTACAATTGATACATGCTAAAAGTACAGATGAATGGTGTATTACTACACTTGATAATGTTGCTCAGTTATCTTTAATCTTATAGTAATGGTTGGTTATGGTTGAATACAATTAACTATCATTCATTATGTTTGGAAGTGGTCAATCATGTTGACCATAGTTGACTATGGACAATCGTGTTGACTATAGTTGGACATTGTTGACTTAATTATAAGTATGGTTTCCATGGATGACTATGCCTAAATTGTTACCTGACATTATAATATTCACCCTGGTTCACTTATGTTGAATTGATACATTCCTAAATGATTGTATTGCATTGCGGCATTCAATAAGGGTTATCTTGCATTAAATTTGGTTGACTTTAATTGCTCGTGGTAGTTTATTGTTGACCCTGGTTGGATAAGGTTGATAATATTTTTTTGCAGATGGTTGAGGTTTACCATGATTCCCACATGGTCTCCCATTTTGGTAGAGGTAAATGATAGTTGAATATGGTTTACAATGTTTAACAATGATGCTTGATTGTGCATTATGACCATGTTAACTTAATTATTATGTTTGCACACATTTTACTTTTGTTAAGAATGGTTGGCATGGTTGATTGGTTTTGTCACACTGCAATGTTTAATAAGGGTTATGTCACATTATGATGTTCATCAACAGTTATGTCGCATTTTCATGTTTCTCAATGGATATGTCAGATTATGACATTCATCTTGGCCTACATATGTTGAACTACTACATTCTTGAATTCTTATGTTGTAATACAATGTTCATAGCTAGTTATGTCACACTATGACATTCCTTAATGTTTTTTGTCACTTTTTACCTCCATATCAGCTTACATAAGTGTAAATACTACATTTTCTAGATGATTGTGTTGTATTATCATTCATTTAGGGTTATCTTGCATTAAGTTTGGTGGACTTTGGTTGGCCAATTGTTTATGGTTGAATGGCCATGTCACATCACATTGTTTTTTAAGGGTTATATTGCATTATGATTTTCATCAATGGTTATGGGCTGGTGCAAGCTAATGCTGGCCACTCATGACATGTTAGTCGCAATGGACTTCTGGAAAAACAGAAATTTGAATGTCAAAAAGCAATATTACAACTACCTACACAACTTTTTGGAATATGGCGCAAGAAGATGAAACGGAGACAATTGGATTACCTTCCGGAATATATAAATATTATTTATGGAAATTAAGCATAACTCCCAAAAAATGGGGTTCTCCTAAGGTTGGTATGTTATTTTTTTAAGAAAACATAATGAATATGTTTGCGTTAGCCCCCTGGTTCGGTATTCAAATGGTGGATTTTTGTTAAAAAAATTATATAGAGTCGTAGATAACAGGCTGTTCTAGTGTGGCGCTATTTTTCCATATTTATTTATGTTAATTTTATTTTTTTTTTAATTAAGGAAGTCAGCCCATCCCTAAAATGACTAGGCCGAGCGTTAGTCCCTGATATCATGGTCTTAACATAATCAATGAACATTGTTTTTTTTTAGAATGTAGGTTTTTGTGTGTACTTGTGCAGGTTCTTTTCCATTTTCAAAATAGGTGAGCCAATCAAAAGTTATAGACGAAAGAAATAACCTACTTTTTGTGTAAGATTGACGTTAGTGCAATTGAAATTAACTAAAAAATAGGAACAAATAATAGATTTTAATAAAAATTACATATTCGGAATCTACACACAAGTTCTACAAGTGTGTGCAATTTCATTAGCAATGGACTAGTGTAGC